>JAXIVB010000013.1:23145260-23272760 GCA_036785055.1 Emydoidea blandingii
GCCTGCAGTGCTGTGCGCTAGACATGTGCTGCACCTCACCCAAGAGGTGGCTGCATCTCAACACCGAGCTAGAGATCCATGAAATGGCAGCCGCGGGGGGGCGGGAGTGAGGGGCACCGGCAGAGCTGGGGGGACAGGGCTGGGCTGGGGGGCTGCGGGTCGGGAGTGAGGGGCACCGGCAGGGCTGGGCTAGCAGGGGGCTGCAGGTCGGGAGTGAGGGGCACAGGCAGGGCAGGGGGCTGCGGGGTGGGAGTGAGGGGCACCGGCAGAGCTGGGGGGGCAGGGGGCTGCGAGGCGGGAGTGAGGGGCACGGGCAGAGCTGGGGGGGCAGGGGGCTGCGAGGCGGGAGTGAGGGGCACCGGCAGAGCTGGGGGGGCAGGGGGCTGCGAGGCGGGAGTGAGGGGCACCGGCAGAGCTGGGGGGGCAGGGGGCTGCGGGTCGGGAGTGAGGGGCACCGGCAGGGCTGGGGGGGGCAGGGGGCTGCGGGTCGGGAGTGAGGGGCACCGGCAGGGCTGGGGGGGGCTGCGGGGCGGGAGTGAGGGGCACCGGCAGAGCTGGGGGGGGGCAGAGGGCTGCGGGGCGGGAGTGAGGGGCACCGGCAGAGCTGGGGGGGGGCAGAGGGCTGCGGGGCGGGAGTGAGGGGCACCGGCAGAGCTGGGGGGGGGCAGAGGGCTGCGGGGCGGGAGTGAGGGGCACCGGCAGGGCTGGGGGGGGCAGGGGGCTGCGGGGCGGGAGTGAGGGGCACCGGCAGAGCTGGGGGGGGGGCAGAGGGCTGCGGGGCGGGAGTGAGGGGCACCGGCAGAGCTGGGGGGGGGCAGAGGGCTGCGAGGCGGGAGTGAGGGGCACCGGCAGAGCTGGGGGGGGGGGGCAGAGGGCTGCGGGGTGGGAGTGAGGGGCACCGGCAGAGCTGGGGGGGGGCAGAGGGCTGCGGGGCGGGAGTGAGGGGCACCGGCAGAGCTGGGGTGGCAGGGGGCTGCGGGGTGGGAGTGAGGGGCACCGGCAGAGCTGGGGGGGGGGGGCAGAGGGCTGCGGGGCGGGAGTGAGGGGCACCGGCAGAGCTGGGGTGGCAGGGGGCTGCGGGGCGGGAGTGAGGGGCACCGGCAGAGCTGGGGGGGGGGGCAGAGGGCTGCGGGGTGGGAGTGAGGGGCACCGGCAGAGCTGGGGGGGGGGCAGAGGGCTGCGGGGCGGGAGTGAGGGGCACCGGCAGGGCTGGGGGGGGGGGCAGAGGGCTGCGGGGTGGGAGTGAGGGGCACCGGCAGAGCTGGGGGGGGGGCAGAGGGCTGCGGGGCGGGAGTGAGGGGCACCGGCAGAGCTGGGGGGGGGGGCAGAGGGCTGCGGGGTGGGAGTGAGGGGCACCGGCAGAGCTGGGGGGGGGGCAGAGGGCTGCGGGGCGGGAGTGAGGGGCACCGGCAGAGCTGGGGGGGGGGGCAGAGGGCTGCGGGGTGGGAGTGAGGGGCACCGGCAGAGCTGGGGGGGGGGGCAGAGGGCTGCGGGGCGGGAGTGAGGGGCACCGGCAGGGCTGGGGGGGGGGAACACAGGGCTGGGCTAGCAGAGGCTGCGGGTCAGGAGTGAGGGGCACCGGCAGGGCTGGGGGTGGGGGCTGGGCTAGCAGGGGCTGCGGGGCGGGAGTGAGGGGCACCGGCAGGGCTGGGGGGGGGGGCAGAGGGCTGCGGGGTGGGAGTGAGGGGCACCGGCAGAGCTGGGGGGGGGGCAGAGGGCTGCGGGGCGGGAGTGAGGGGCACCGGCAGAGCTGGGGGGGGGGGCAGAGGGCTGCGGGGCGGGAGTGAGGGGCACCAGCGGAGCGGGGGGGACACCCAGGCTGTGATTTTCCCTTAATTGGGGGGGGATGGCCTCGGTTTGGGGGGAGGGGAGCTGCCTCCTCCCCCCCCGTCGCCCAATCTCCTGGCAGGACCGTGGCTCCGTCAGACGCGCAGGGGGACGATCCAGGCGCGATCCGCGGCTCGTTGCGCCCCCCCGGCTGCGGCGCGGGATGGGGGAAGGGGCCGCCGAGCGGGGGGGGAAGCTGGGGCAGCCGGGGGCGGAGGGATAAAAAATAAAAAATCGCCTCCCCCCCCGCCCCACTTCGGAGCCTGCGTCCCGGCCGGCGGGGGGAGAAGGCGGCGGCGGATCGGGGGCTCCCTGCAGCCGGCGGGGGGGTGGGGGACACCCCGGGGTGCGGGGGGGGCCCGGCTGCTGGAGGCGGAGGGGGGGTTAGTCCCTCCCCCCGCGGGCTTTTGCCCTTCCCCGTTTGGGGGCGGGGGCTGCAGCGGGGGGGGGCAGGGGAGGGGGGCCCATCCCCCCCCCCCGCACCGGGGCCATGTTCGTGTCGGTCTGGTACGCCAAGAAGATGGGCCGCCGCCTCCTGGACAACGTCCGCCGGGCCCAGAGACAGCGGGGCCGGGCCACGGTACCGGGGGGCGGCGGGGGGACGGGGGGATGCGGGAGGGGAGGGGAGGGGGGATCGGGGTGATGTGTGAGGGGAGGGGGAGCTGAGGGGAGGGGGGACTGGGGTGATGTGTGAGGGGAGGGGGGAGGAAGTTGAGGGGATGGGGGGGGCTGGGGATGATGTGTGAGGGGAGGGGGGAGGGAAGGGGGATCGTGAGGGGAGGGGGGAACGGGGTGATGTGTGAGGGGAGGGGGAGGAAGTTGGAGAGGAGGGGGAAGGGGGATAGTGGAGGGAGGGGGGACTGGAGTAATGGGGGAGGGGAGGGGAGATGGGGGCAGAGCGATGTGGGGGGCTGGCTGCAGGCCCCGGTGGGGGGGGGCAGGGAAGAGGGAGAGCTGGAGGGGGCAGGGATCTGGGGGGGGGGCGAGGGGAGGAGCTGGGGAAGAGACGGGACTGGGTAGGATGGGCCGGGGGCACAGGAAGGGGGGATGGGGGAGAAGGTTGGGGGCTGGTGTAGGGGGCAGGGGGCTGTGAGGGGAAGGGGGGCAGGGTGGGATTTTGGGGGGCTGCGGGTCGGGAGTGAGGGGCACCGGCAGAGCTGGGGGGGGGCAGGGCTGGGCTATTGGGGGCTGTGGGTCTGGAGTGAGGGGCACCGGCAGAGCTGGGGGGGGGGGGCCGGGCTGAGCGAACAGGGGCTGCGGGTCGGGAGCGAGGAGCAATGAATGGAGCAGGGGCGGGGGGCGTCAGTCATGACGTCATGGGGGATGGACCCCTGACGTCACCACCCCTGTCTGTGAATGGGGGAGCGGGGGAGGGGCTCCAGATGTGCGCACCCCCCTGAATTAGAGGGTGGGGGCTGGGCAGGATGTTTCCGGGGGAGCGGAGGGGTGGGGGCTGCGTCTCTGCTGCTGGGGAGATCTGGCCCTGGATGCCTGGGTTCACGGCCAGGCTGTCAAAGGGGAGCTGCCCTCCCTGCCCCCCAGCGCCCCCCCGCTCCCTGCCCCCCAGCGCCCCCCAGCTCCCTCCCTGTTCCCTGCCACCCAGCGCCCCCCCCACCCCCTGCCCCCAGCGCCCCCTAGCGCCACCCTGGGGCTAGCCCCGCCTGCCAGGGGAGAGCGCCCCCTGCTGAGCCCCCCGCCCCGCTCCCTGCCACCCAGCGCCCCCCCCGCCCCCTGCCCCACAGCGCCCCCTAGTGCTGCCCTGGGGCCAGCCCCGCCTGCCAGAGGAGAGCGCCCCCTGCTGAGCCCCCCGCGCCACTCCCTGCCACCCAGCGCCCCCCCCGCTCCCTGCCCCACAGCACCCCCTAGCGCCGCCCTGGAGCAGTGGGTGCTGGTCTCTCATCCAAGACCTGAACGCAGCCCTGCAACTCCCCCCACCTCGGCCCTAGTTATGTGCCCCTCCGGGACCCTCCACCTGTCCCAGTTAGCTGATTAAAGGCCCTTAATTGTAATTTGCTGTAGGAACTGGCGGGGGAGGGTGGGAGAGGCGCTGAGATGCGGCCACCTCTGGGGCGGGGCGGCTGGCTACACGGGGACCCCTCGCCCGGTGCTGAGATGCAGCCACCTCTGGGGTGGTGCTGAAATATCGCTCTTCTGCCAGCTGAAAGCTGGGCTCGGCTGGGCTGAGGACAAGGCCGAGTCATTGGCGGCTCTGAATAATTGATAGGAAACCTCCGTTAGGCACATTTGAAATGTCCCTTCTCTCCTCTTCTCAGCCAGAGCTTCGAGACGCAGCCTCCCCCGCTGGGAGATACGGAGGGGAGTGCGGCCTACTGGTTAGGGGGCTGGGAGCCAGGGCTCCTGGGTTCTCTCCCCGGCTCTGGGAGGGGGGGAGCGGGGGCTGGTGGGTCAGAGCTCCATGTACTGTAGCGATGCCCCTTGTTGCCACGACAACTGTCTCCCCCTGCAGTACTTGGTCCCAGTTCCCTGGCATCGCCATGGTTACGGTTGCCGAGGCGGACGGGGCGGGGGAAGCTGGGAAAGTCGCTAGGGAGAGGAGCCAGCGAAGGAAGGAGAACCCGGCCAGTTCCCCCTTCCCCGTCCCGGGGCCAACATGCAGCCACCTCTGGGGTGGGATGTTTCCCTGTACAGAGTTACGCTGCTCCCCCCAGCCCTGCCGGTGCCCCTCACTCCTGACCCGCAGCCCCTGCCAGCCCAGCCCCCCCCCCAGCTCTGCCGGTGCCCCTCACTCCCGACCCGCAGCCCCTCCCCCCCAGTCCTGCCCCCCCCCCAGCTCTGCCGGTGCCCCTCACTCCCGACCCACAGCCCCTGCTAGCCCGGCCCTGCCCCCCCAGCTCTGCCGGTGCCCCTCACTCCCGACCCGCAGCCCCCGCTAGCCCAGCCCTGCCCCCCCCCAGCTATGCCGGTGCCCCTCACTCCCGACCCACAGCTCCTGCTAGCCCAGCCCTGCCCCCCCCCGCTCTGCCGGTGCCCCTCACTCCCAACCCGCAGCCCCTCCCCCCCCCCAGTCCTGCCCCCCAGCTCTGCCGGTGCCCCTCACTCCTGACCCGCAGCCCCTGCCCCCCCCAGCTTTGCCGGTGCCCCTCACTCCTGACCCGCAGCCGCTGCTAGCCCCGCCCAGAGGTCAAATGTGGCGCTGAAGTTTTAGTTTGACGGGTGGCAGATGTCGAGTTTGGGGGTTCCCCGGGTGCTTTGGGGCTGTCGGTTTGGTGTGGCGCTATTTGGGGGTGCTCCTGGTGTGTCAGTTCAGAGTGATGGTTTTGGGGGGTTCAGGTGAATATTTGGGCTGATTTTTTGCCAGGGGATATTCGCAGGGGGTCCCTTGAATTTTGAGGGGTGCTGGTTCAGTGTCGGTTTTTTGGGGTTCCCTCACTGTTTGCGGGGGACAAAACCTCAGGAGCTTTCGAGGCTGCTGTATCGTTTGGGATGTGACATTTCAGAGGGTCACATTTTGGAGCTTGATGGGTTGAATATTTCGGGGGGGGGGCCGGTCCCTTTCAGGGCTCAGGGTGCAGCCTCTGGCTGGGCCCCCCAGCCCTGCTGGCGTGCGGCTGCTTCTGGGGTGCAGCATAAAGTTGGGGGGGATCTTCCTCTTCCACCCCAAAAGTCCCCAGGTCTCACCCACCCGTTTTGGGGGGACCAGAGCCGCTGGCTCGCTGGGAACCCAAGGCCAAGCAGGGGTGCCTGGAGGGTGGCACACTTGCCTCTGGTCTGGGGGTGTCTTGTCCCCAGGGGGGCGGGGATCTGGTATCTCGGGGGGCTGGTGGCACCCCGGAGAAGCGGCTGAGATGCCTCCAGCTCACGCTGGGGTCTCCTACTTTTGCCTCCTTCTGTCCTGCAGGCGAATTCTCCGCCTGTCATCGTCAACACGGACACGCTGGAGGCGCCGGCGTATGTGAGTAGCCAAGTGGGGGGGCCCAGGGGGGGGTTGGGGGATGGGGGGGGCCTCGTGTCTGGACTGGTGCAGCTTCCTCCTAGACGCACCTTCATCTCTGGGAACCGTCCCCCCGATCCCAAACTCCCCCGCAAATCTTCCCCTCTCCCAAACGCCCCCCAGTTCCCCAACCTTCCCCCCAAACTCCCCCCTGATGTAACCCCCCAAACCTTCCCCCCAAACTCACCCCTGTGACCCCCTGAACCTTCCCCCCAAACTCACCCCTGATGTGACCCCCCCGAACCTTCCCCCCAACTCACCCCTGATGTGACCCCCCCAAACTCACCCCTGATGTGACACCCCAAACCTTCCCCCCAAACTCACCCCTGATGTGACCCCCCCGAACCTTCCCCCCGAACTCCCCCTGATGTAACCCCCCAAACCTTCCCCCCAAACTCCCCCCTGATGTGACCCCCTGAACCTTCCCCCCAAACTCACCCCTGATGTGACCCCCCCAAACCTTCCCCCCGAACCTTCCCCCCAACTCACCCCTGATGTGACCCCCCCAAACTCACCCCTGATGTGACACCCCAAACCTTCCCCCCAAACTCACCCCTGATGTGACCCCCTGAACCTTCCCCCCAAACTCACCCCTGATGTGACCCCCTGAACCTTCCCCCCAAACTCACCTCTGATGTGACCCCCCAAACCTTCCCCCCCAAACTCCCCCCGATGTAACCCCCCAAACTCCCCTCTGATGTAACCCCCAACCTTCCCCCCGAACCTTCCCCCCAAACTCCCCCCTGATGTGACCCCCCCAAACCTTCCCCCCCAAACTCACCCCTGATGTGACTCCCTGAACCTTCCCCCCAAACTCACCCCTGATGTGACCCCCCAAACCTTCCCCCCGAACCTTCCCCCCAACTCACCCCTGATGTGACCCCCCCAAACCTTCCCCCCCAAACTCACCCCTGATGTGACCCCCTGAACCTTCCCCCAAACTCACCCCTGATGTGACCCCCCCAAACCTTCCCCCGAACCTTCCCCCCAAACTCACCCCTGATGTGACCCCCCCAAACCTTCCCCCGAACCTTCCCCCCAAACTCACCCCTGATGTGACCCCCCAAACCTTCCCCCTGAACCTTCCCCCCAAACTCACCCCTGATGTGACCCCCTGAACCTTCCCCCCCAAACTCACCCCTGATGTGACCCCCCCAAACCTTCCTCCCAAACTCCCCCCTGATGTGACCCCCCAAACCTTCCCCCCAAACTCCCCCCTGATGTGAGCCCCCCAAACCTTCCCCCCAAACTCATCTCTGACCCCCACATCTGCTTCTGTTCGATAGAGAGTCCAGTCTACAGTTCTTACCCCATTTCCCAGGTTGGGGAGGAACCATGGGGGTTGGGTGGAAGATCCCCCCATGGGATTTGGGGGGGTGAATGGGGGGGTCTTGTCCGATGCAGGCAAATAGCTCTTGTGGCTTTTCGTTCGTTTGTTCGTTCTTTCAAGCTCTGAGTTTATTCTTTCATTCTCTCTTCTCTTCCATGGTTCTCTTCTTTCTATTAACTCGTCCCTTTGTTCTTTGTCCTTCGTTCTGCCGTGTGGGGGCCCAATTCTCAACCCCCCCCTTTCTGTCTAGGTGAACGGGACGGAGGGGGAGATGGAGTACGAAGAAATCACGTTAGAACGGGTGAGCTCTGCCGGTGCCCCTCACTCCCGACCCGCAGCCCCCCCTAGCCCGGCCCTGCCCCCCCCCCAGCTCTGCCAGTGCACCTCACTCCCGACCTGCAGCCCCTGCTAGCCCAGCCCTGCCCCCCCCAGCTCTGCTGGTGCCCCTCCCTCCCGACCCGCAGCCCCTGCTAGCCCAGCCCTGCCGGTGCCCCTCACTCCCGACCCGCAGCCCCTGGAGGACGACTGACAGGTTTCGGGGGGTGTCTCCTGCAGGGTAACTCCGGGCTGGGGTTCAGCATTGCCGGGGGGACGGACAACCCCCACATTGGGGACGACCCCAGCATCTTCATCACGAAAATCATCCCTGGGGGAGCGGCGGCTCAGGACGGCCGCCTCAGGTACCCGCGGGGCCGGGGGGGGGGAGTGGTGGGGGGCAGAGGAGGGGCTGGGGAGTGGGGAGTGAGTGATTGTGCAAGCGATTGTGAGCCTATGCGCTGGGGGTGTAAAGTTGTGAGCGCACGAGCCTGTGCAGTGAGTGAGTGTGCACTCAGCAATTGTGTGACTGTGCACACTGGCTTGCACGCTGCTTCTTTGCACGTGCCCAGCACTTGCACAAACTCTCGGACGTGTGCAAAGACATGCCTCGGTGCTCCCACAGTGGCATATTGCATATACACCCACCGCCTCTTGCACGATCACCTTGCCTCGTGCCCAGAATGGCTGGCTGTCCATGTGCACAATCATGTGCAGAATCACTCCTCGCACATGTGCGAACCGGTTTGCTAAATGTTCTTTGCACATGCTCCTAATGACTTGCACAATCACTCATTGCATGTTCACAATTGCTCCTTACACTTGTGTGCGCACAGTTGCTTGGGGCACAATCACTCATGGCAAACTCATCACACACTTATACAATCACTCATGGCCTGCACACAATCGCTTATTGCAAACTGTCACCATCATTTGTTGCACAATCTCTCACCCCTCACTCTTTGCGCAAGCTCACAGTCACTCCTTGCACACTCATTGCACAATTGCTCATGCTCACAACTGCTTGTTGCACTCATCCAAAATTCATTGCATGTGCACAATCACTCATGGCACATGCTCACAATTTCTCAGTGCACAATTGCTCATTTTAAGTGCTCACAATCGCTCACTGCACAACCACTCATTGCACACGCATTACACAATCACTGGTGGCACGTGCTCGCCCTCACTCCTTGCACAATTGCTCATTGCACACTGATGACCCCATCACTCATGGCAAATTCTCACAATTGCTGGTTGCACAATCGCTCATTGCAGAGGGTCCCCCAATCCCTCTTTGCACAATTGTTCCCTGCACCAGCACCCGTTGCACACTTGTTACACAGTTGCTCATGGCACACACTCACACTTGCACAATCACTAGTTGGAGATGTTCACAATCACTCACTACACAATTGCTCATCCCACACTCATTCCCTGTGATCACAATAACTTTCTGCGCAATTCCTCATCACACAATCGCTCATGGCATGTGCTCACAGTGACTCTTTGCACGACTGCTCCTTGCACACACACCTACTCGTTCCTTGCACAATTGCTTCTTGCACAACAGCTGATTGCAGACTCTCCTAGTTTGTTCCTTGCATAATCGCTCTTGCAGATGCTCACAATCATTTGTTGCACAATCTCTCATTGCCCAGTTGGTCGTTGCATGCTCATTGCACAACTGCTAATTGCAGAGGCTAACAACTGCTCACTGCACAATTGCTTGCCGCTCTGTTACTTTTTGCACACTCATTCCCCAATTGCTCATGGCATACCCGCCGAAGCGCTCCTTGCACGGCTGCTCGTTTCTCCCCCATTGCGCCATCGCTCATCGCACGCTTGCTCGTCGCAGGTGTCGCACGCTTGCGCACGGCACCCGCTCACAATCTCCCCGGGCCGCCTGGGCCCCAGTTGGCGCCGTGCCCGCCCCCGTGAACCCCCCTGATCCGCCCCCTCCCCGTGTCCCTGCCCCAGGGTGAACGACAGCATCCTGTTTGTGAACGACGTGGACGTGCGAGAGGTGACGCACAGCACGGCGGTGGAGGCGCTGAAGGAAGCCGGCTCCATCGTGCGTCTCTACGTCATGCGGCGTAAGGCCCTGGCCGAGAAGGTCATGGAGGTGAAGCTCATCAAGGGGCCCAAAGGTCAGAGACGCCCTGCGGCTGGGGAGCCCCCTGGATAGCCCCCCTGAAACTCCCCTATGGGTCGGGATACCCCAGACAGCCCCCCAAGCTCCTTGGGAACATCCTCCCTCTGAGAGACCCCCCCCATGGCTGGGGATGTGCCTGTGCAGCCCCCGTCTTCCCTTGGAGAGACCCCGAGAACTTGGGGGTCACATACACCCCCTGCCCCGCCAGCCACCCCCACAGCCCCCCTCCTGCTTCCATCCCCTGGGGCCTCCCGAGAGAACACCCCAGATCCCCCATAGATCCAGGGACTCCATCGTCCACCCCCTGGTCCCCTGCTAAGGAACCCCCAAAGAGAACCCCTCAATACCCCCTGGTCCCCCCCCCACTGAGAGACCCCCCCCCCCCACCGGATAACCCACATACTGGAGAGAGTCCCTTGGACCCAGCACATGCCAAAGCCAGGGGTCCCCCTGAAGTCCCCTCCACATCACCACTAGCCCCCCCATACAGTCTCTGCTCCCCCTGACGGCCCCCCCTTTCTTCTCCTAGGAGATCCTCCCCCTCGGGCAGAGGTTCCCCCTTTCTTTCCCGGGATCCCCCCAAACCCCATCATCTCCCCATCCTCCCCAGAGGGGGAACCCCCGGGATCTCCCCTCCCCATCCCTTTCTCTCTGACTCGCCCCAGATCTGTCTGCCCCCCTGGCCCCGAAAATCTCCCGCTCTGAATCTCTCTCCCCTCCCCCCCTGCTCAGGTCTGGGGTTCAGCATCGCGGGGGGTGTCGGGAACCAGCACATCCCCGGGGACAACAGCATCTACGTCACCAAGATCATCGAGGGGGGGGCCGCCCACAAGGACGGGCGCCTCCAGATCGGGGACAAGATCCTGGCGGTGAGTCGCCCCCCCCCCCCCCCCCCCAGCCAGGCAGGGGTTAACTGAGCCCCCGGGGGGGATGGGCCTGAGCGGAGGGAGTGGAGGGTGGGAGGGGCTTAGCGGAGTGGAAAGAGTTAGGGGAGGGGCCTAATTGAGGGGAGGGGCTTAGCTGAGGGGGAGGAGCCTATGTCTGGGGAGAGCTGAGTGGGAGGGGCTTACTGGAGCAGGGAGGGGTGCTGAGCTGTGTGGGAACTCCCTGCAGAACTCCCTGCCGCTGGATATTGCCGAGAGTAGAAGAGCCCGTGGGTCTGAGCCGGGGCAGGAGGCAGGTGGGATACTGGGGGGGGGGAGATGGGGCCCATGGGTCTGACCCTGCGTCCCCCCCGTACCCCCCCCCTCCAGGTGAACAACGTCAGCCTGGAGGATGTGATGCACGAGGACGCCGTGGCCGCGCTGAAGAACACGTACGACGTCGTCTACCTGAAGGTGGCCAAACCCACCAACATGTACCTCAACGACTCCTACGCCCCGCCCGACATCACCACCTGTGAGAACTGTGCTGGGGGGGGGCAGGGAGCGGGGCGGGAGCCCGGCCTGAACGGCCGCCCCACCCCAGAGGTGGCCACATCTCAGCCATTAACGCCGCCCCCTTTTCTCTCCCTGCTCCAGCGTATTCCCAGCACCTGGACAATGAAATCAGCCACCAGAGTTACCTGGGGACCGACTACCCCCAAGCCATGACCCCCACCTCCCCCCGGCGCTACTCCCCCATCCCCAAGGAGATGATGGGGGAAGAGGACATACCCAGGTGAGCAAAGCCCCTGCCCCTCCCCTGGGGGCTGCCCCCTAGCGGGGCTGGGTGCCGAGGGAGGGAGGTGACTGGCGCCTGCCGCCCAGAGAGGAAGGGGGTACGGTTTGGGGTGTACAAAGATCACCCCCTTTGTGGCCTCTTAATGGCGTTCATCTGCCAGGGGTGCACACAGTTATCCGTCTGAAGTGTAGGCGCCTGAGTGCAGGAGACAACAGGTGTACCCGTAACATACAGGCGTACATGTAACACACAGCCGCATGCATGATATACTGGTGCACAGGCAGTGGACAACCACGCACCATAATGTACAGGCGCAGAGGTAATGTAAAACCACACATCGTGACATACAGGCGCACAGGTAGTGTACAGCCACACACCGTGACATACAGGCGCACAGGTAATGTAAAACCACACACCGTGACATACAGGCGCACAGGTAATGGACAGCCACACACCGTGACATACTGGCACACAGGTAATGCACAGCCACACACCGTGATATACAGGTGCACAGATAATGGACAACCATGCACCGTAATGTACAGGCACATAATTAATGTAAAAGCACACACCGTGATATACAGGTGCACAGATAATGTACATCCACACACTGTAAGATACAGGTGAACAGGTTACATACAGCCATGCACGGTAACATACAGGTGCACAAGTAATGTACAGCCACCCACCGTGACATACAGGTGCACAGGTAATGGACAACCATGCACCGTAATGTACAGGCACATAATTAATGTAAAAGCACACACCATGACATACAGGTGCACAGGTTACATACAGCCATGCACGGTAACATACAGGTGCACAGCTAATGTACAGCCAAACACTGTAACATACAGGTGTGACGATGCGGTTCTGGCGGAACCCAACTGAGAGTGCCAACTCAGGACAAATTGCTCAAACAGGGCAGTTACAGCCCAAGGCTGGGGTTTTTTCCACCTCTAAGGCAAACCAAACCAGCCAGACTAGGAGGACTTCGGTCTCACCCCACTGGCTAACCACAAGTCTCACAAGCAATCTCCTCAGACACTCCAGTTTCCCAGTATCACCACCAGGGCCACTCGTTATGGGGACAAATGGTTATGAAAACCAAGACCCCAGTAAAAGAAAAAGGTTCTCCTGATCCCAAAGGACCAAGCCCCAGACCCAGGTCAATATACAAATCAGATCTTACCCACAAATCACGCTGTTGCCAATCCTTTAGAGCCTAAAATCTAAAGGTTTATTCATAAAAGGAAAAAGATAGAGATGAGAGTTAGAATCGGTTAAATGGAATCAATTACATCCAGTAATGGCAAAGTTCTCGGTTCAGGCTTGCAGCAGTGATAGAATAAACTGCAGGTTCAAATCAAGTCTCTGGAATACATCCCCCGCTGGGATGGGTCCTCAGTCCTTTGTTCAAAGCTTCAGCTTGTAGCAAAGTTCCTCCAGAGGTACGAAGCAGGACTGAAGACAAGATGGAGATGAGGCATCAGCCTTATATAGTCTTTTCCAGGTGTAAGAACACCTCTTTGTTCTCAATGTGGAAAATTACAGCAAAATGGAGCCTAGAGTCACATGGGCCAGTTCCTCCGTACTTTGCTGAGTCTGAAGGCATATTGGCCTTCTCTCAATGGGTCCATTGTATAGCTGATGGTCCTTAATGGGCCATCAAGCAGGCTAGGCAGAGCTAACACCAGTTTGTCTGGGATGTCCCCCAGCAGCATAGCATAAGTTTGCCATACAGACAGTATAGAGCCAATATTCGTAACTTCAACTACAAAACTGATACACACATATAGACAGCATAATTATAACCAGTAAACCATAACCTTGTCTTAGACACCCCATTTGACCCCCTTTATACAAGATTTGGGTGCCACTACAGGACCTTGGTTGCAACAATGATCTATATGGTCCCAGTTTATGTCAATAACGTCACAACAGGCGCAAAGGTTACCTATAGCCACCCACCGTAACATACAGGTAATGTACAGCCACCCACCATAACACACAGGCACACGGGTAATGTACAGCCACCCACCATAACACACAGGCACACGGGTAATGTACAGCCACCCACCATAACACACAGGCACACGGGTAATGTACAGCCACACACCATAACACACAGGCACACAGGTAATGTACAGCCACACACCGTAACACACAGGCGCACAGGTAATGTACAGCTGTGTACATAACACAGAGGCGCACAGCTAATAGACAGGCAGCCGTGAGACATTCAGGTACCCACATAACACACAGACACCGTTCTGACATACACTCAGCCACATAATGAACAGGCAACTCGGTAAGGTACAGGCGCTCAGATGCTGTATAGGTATTTACAGAATATACAGCCGCATCTGGAATATACAGGTAGACATGTAACACACGGCCACACGTGTGACCTACAGGCTACCATGTAATGTTCAGGTGCCCACAGGATGTACAGGCGTTCAAATAGGAGTACATGTCAAATGTATATGTTATCACATCCTGTAACAGGTGCTACAAGCACAAAGATAAGATACAGGCGCCCTGCCAGTCCATGCAACCCTTACAGCCTCATGATGAAGTACAGGCACACAGGCGCATCCGCAAGGTTCAGGTGTACACCTTGCATACAGGCAAACAGGAGGGGTACTGGCAAATGCACACAGGCGCCGGTGAAAGTACAGGTGCCTACATGTTGTGGAGGTTCAAGAGTGCGCCTGTGATGTACAGGCACACGAGGCAAACACACACACACACACACACACACACACAAAGTTGCAGCGACGTACAGCCGCACACGTAAGCTACCGTCGCCCACAAGACATACAGCCACCCACTGTAACCTAAAGGGGTCATTACAGTCAGACCTCACACACCCCATCGTTCCTGGGTGCTCTGCGTCCCCCGCTGTGCACTCTGGTGGTGGGGTGTTGCGGGACTTCGTCGGTGACTGTCCCCCTTCCCCATGGGGGTTCCTGACCTCTCTACCCCCACCCCACCCCCCCAGGGAACCCCGCCGGATCATCATCCACCGCGGCTCGACGGGCCTGGGATTCAACATTGTCGGGGGTGAGGACGGCGAAGGAATCTTCATCTCCTTCATCCTGGCCGGGGGGCCGGCTGACCTGAGTGGGGAGCTGCGGAAAGGGGACCAGATCCTCTCGGTAAGAACTCGCCCCCCTGAGCCAGCCAGTCCCCCACTCTGCGGCCAAATGGGAGCTGGCGCCCCCTAGAGGGGATAGGCCCCTGCCCCCCTGAGCCAGCCAGTCCCCGCCCTGGGGCCAGGTGGGAGCCGGCGCCCCCTAGAGGGGACAGGCACCTGCCCCATTCCCCGCCCCCCTGACGTGGCTTCCCTCTCCCCGCAGGTGAACGGGGTGGATCTCCGGAACGCAACCCACGAGCAGGCTGCCATCGCTCTGAAAAATGCTGGGCAGACGGTGACGATCATCGCACAGTATAAACCTGATGGTGAGTCTCAGCTGGGGGCGGGGGGCGGGGCTGGAGGCGCATCCCGCCTCTGGGTGGTGTGGAGGGAGGAACAGGGTTTGGGTGGGTGGATGGATCCGGGGTTGGGTGGGTGGGCGGATGGGGTTGGAAAGACGGATGGAGGTTGGAAGGATGGAGGGATGCCTGGGGGTTGTCCAGCTGGGTGAAGGGATGGGTGGGGTGTTGGATGGAGATTGGGTGGGTGAATGGACGGAGGGAGGGATGGGGATGTAGGTTGGATGGAGGGATGGGGCGGGTGGGATGGACGGAGGGATAAAGTGATGGAGGATGGGTGGGAGGATGGATAGATATGGGGCAGGTGGGATGGACAGAGGGATGAAGTGATGGAGGATGGGTGGATGGATGGATAGATATGGGGCGGGTGGGATGGACAGAGGGATGAAGTGATGGAGGATGGGTGGATGGATGGATAGATGGGGTGTTGGGTGGGTGGATGGACGGACGGAGGGGTGGGGATGAAGGTTGGGTGGATGCACGGACAGAGGGATGGGGATGGAGGTTGGGTGGATGGATGGAGGGATGGGGATGGAGGTTGGATGGAGAGGTGGGTGGGATGGAGGGATGAAGTGATGGAGGATGGGTGGATGGCTAGATAGGTGGGGTGTTGGGTGGATGGACAGATGGAGGTTGGGTGGATGGACAGATGGAGGGATGAAGTGATGGATGATGGGTGGATGGATGGATAGATAGGGTGTTGGGTGGGTGGATAGATGTAGGGATGGGGGACAGGAGGACGGAGGGATGGGTGGGGGCAGGAGGATGGAGGGATGGGGGGCAGGAGGACGGAGGGATGGGGCTGGCGGGAGGACAGAGGGATGGGGATGGAGGTAGGGTGGATGGATGGAGGGATGGGGATGGAGGTTGGATGGAGAGGTGGGTGGGATGGAGGGATGAAGTGATTGAGGATGGGTGGGTGGATGGATAGATAGGAGGGGTGTTGGGTGGATGGATAGATGGAGGGATGGGGGGGCAGGAGGACAGAGGGATGGGGTGCGGGCGGGAGGATGGAGGGATGGGTGAGGGCAGGAGGATGGAGGGATGGGGGGCAGGAGGACGGAGGGATGGGGCTGGCGGGAGGACAGGGATGGGGATGGAGGTTGGGTGGGCGGGCAGGAGGATGGAGGGATGGGGTGTTGAATGGATGGACGGGTGGAGAGATGAGGTGATGGGGGGTGGTGGGTGGATGGAGGGATGGGTGAGGGTGGGATGACGGAGGGATGGGGAGCGGGCGGGAGGGAGGACAGAGGGATGGGGATGGAGGTTGGATGGAGAGGTGGGTGGGATGGAGGGATGAAGTGATGGAGGATGGGTGGATGGCTAGATAGGTGGGGTGTTGGGTGGATGGACAGATGGAGGTTGGGTGGATGGACAGATGGAGGGATGAAGTGATGGATGATGGGTGGATGGATGGATAGATAGGGTGTTGGGTGGGTAGATAGATGTAGGGATGGGGGACAGGAGGACGGAGGGATGGGTGGGGGCAGGAGGATGGAGGGATGGGGGGGCAGGAGGACGGAGGGATGGGGCTGGCGGGAGGACAGAGGGATGGGGATGGAGGTAGGGTGGATGGATGGAGGGATGGGGATGGAGGTTGGATGGAGAGGTGAGTGGGATGGAGGGATGAAGTGATTGAGGATGGGTGGGTGGATGGATAGATAGGTGGGGTGTTGGGTGGATGGATAGATGGAGGGATGGGGGGCAGGAGGACAGAGGGATGGGGTGCGGGCGGGAGGATGGAGGGATGGGTGAGGGCAGGAGGACGGAGGGATGGGGCTGGCGGGAGGACAGAGGGATGGGGATGGAGGTTGGGTGGGCGGACGGGAGGATGGAGGGATGGGGTGTTGAATGGATGGACAGGTGGAGAGATGAAGTGATGGAGGGTGGTGGGTGGATGGAGGGATGGGTGAGGGTGGGATGACGGAGGGATGGGGGGCGGGCGGGAGGGAGGACAGAGGGATGGGGTGGAGGTTGGGTGGAGAGATGGGTGGGTGGGATGTAGGGATGAAGTGATGGAGGGCGGGCGGGAGGACCGGCGGGTTGTACCGGAAGCAGGCGTCTCACTGGCCAGGTGGATTTGGGGGACCACGAGGGGTGGAGAGGGAAGTTCGGGGGGGGGCGGCCCAAGGCATCACCTGGCCCTCACCCCCCCAATTCCCCCCCCCCAGAGTACAGCCGCTTCGAGGCCAAAATCCATGACCTGCGGGAGCAGCTGATGAACAGCAGCCTGGGCTCTGGGACGGCGTCGCTCCGCAGCAACCCCAAGAGGGGCTTTTATATACGGTGAGAGCCCCCCTGAGTCCCCCACACACCCACAAGCCCCCCCAGACCCCCCCCCAGACCCCCAGGTGCCTCCCCAGCCCCCTGAGATCCTCCACTCCACCACATGCCTCCATGGACCCCCCCAAGCCCCCCTGGCCCCCCACAGACCCCCAGGAGCCTGCCCACCCCCTGAAACCCCCCATCCCCCCACAGAGCCCCAAGACCCTCCCAACCCCTCACTGACCCCCATGAGCCCCCTCCCATGGACCCTCGCGAACCCTCCCATCCCACCACTGACTCCCACAAGTCCCCCCCCGACCCCCCACTGTCCCCACCCACACGACCCCCTCCCGGACCCGGCTGCTGACCACCCCACGGACTCCGCCCCTCATCCACATGAAGCCGGTTACCCCGATATCCCACCTCTCCGCAGAAGGGGAGTGTAGTCTCCTCCGCTGGATTAGAGCGGGGGGGCTGGGAGCCAGGACTCCTGGGTTCTCTCCCCAGCTCTGGGAGGGGAGGGGGGGCTGGGAGCCCGGACTCCTGGGTTCTCTCCCCGGCTCTGGGAGGGGAGTGGGGGCTGGTGGGTTGGAGCAGTGGGGGCTGGGAGCCAGGACTCCTGGGTTCTCTCCCCGGCTTTGGGAGGGGAGTGGGGGCTGGGAGCCCGGACTCCTGGGTTCTCTCCCTGGCTCTGGGAGGGGAGTGGGGGCTGGTGGGTTAGAGCAGGGGGGGCTGGGAGCCCGGACTCCTGGGTTCTCTCCCCGGCTCTGGGAGGGGAGTGGGGGCTGGTGGGTTAGAGCAGTGGGGGCTGGGAGCCCGGACTCCTGGGTTCTCTGACCCCTGGCCCTGCCCCCGCAGAGCGCTGTTCGACTACGACAAGACGAAGGACTGCGGGTTCCTGAGCCAGGCGCTGAGTTTCCGCTTCGGGGACGTGCTGCACGTGGTGGACGCCTCGGACGACGAGTGGTGGCAGGCGCGGCGGGTCCACCCCGACGGGGAGGGGGACGAGATCGGCTTCGTGCCCAGCAAGAGACGGTACCGGAGGGGGGCAGAGGGGCATTGTGGGAAGGGGAGGACTTGGTGGGAGAAACTGTCAGGAAGTGGCTGTGGGGGGACGTGGGGCTGCGGGTGGGTTGGGGCTGCAGGGCAGTGGGAGGGGCCATGGGGGGAGAGGTTGTGGGGAGGGATTAGCGGTGGGGCTTTTGGAAGGGCACGGGGCTGCTGAGCAGTGGGCGGGGCCAGAGGGGGAGAGGTTGTGAGGAGGGTTTGGGGGTGGGGCTTTGGGAAGGGGGCAGGGCTGCTGAGCAGTGGGCGGGGCCAGACGGGGAGAGGTTGTGGGGAGGGATTAGGGGTGGGGCTTTGGGAAGGGGCGGGGCTTCTGAGCAGTGGGTGGGGCCAGACGGGGACAGGTTGTGAGGAGGGTTTGGGGTGGGGCTATGGGAAGGGGTGGGGCTGGTGAGCAGTGGGCGGGGCCAGAGGGGGAGAGGTTGTGAGTAGGGTTTGCGGGTGGGGCTATGGGAAGGGGGAGGGCTTGCAGGGCTGGGGACGGGGCCACAGGGGAGAGGTTGTGGGGAGGGAGAGGAGGGGGCGGGGCTCCAGGGCAGGGGGCGGGGCAGCTGAGGAGTGCGGGAGGGTTCACAAGGGACGGGGCTACAGGGCAGGGGGAGGGGCCACAGGGGGAGAGGTTGTGGGGAGGGAGAGGAGGGGGGCGGGGCTCCGGGGCAGGGGGCGGGGCCATCTCTGAGGTTTGGTCTCCCTGCAGGGTGGAGCGCCGGGAGTGGACGCGGTTAAAGGCCAAGGTTAGTGACCGCCCCCCCCCGACACACCCACCCACCCTGGGGGCAGAGCGGGGCTGGGTGTGCGAAGCTACCATCAGTCCCAGGAGTGAGTGTGCAAGGCTGGGGGCGGGGCTCTCTCGTTGGGCCTCTCCTGGCCACACCCAGACCCCCAGGGGTGCTTCCCCCCCCCCGGTCCTCTCCGTGCCTTCCCACGAGTGTGGCACCGTGCGTGCGAGCGTGCGCACAACTGTCTTTGCACGCCTCCGTGCCGACGCCGGCCAGCGCCACCATTCACAGTGTGTCGCGCCCCAATTCGAGGCCATTAACCCCTTCCTCACCTTCCCAACATGGCGGGGGCCAATCAGGGAGTCAATCCACAAAGGGGCGGGGCTGCTTCCGCCTGACCCCCAAGGGGCGCTGTGGGGAGCGGCTCCCACCTCAGGCACCAGAGCTGGACCAGACGGGGGAGGTGGGGGGATCCTTGGGGAGGGGGTTCTCCTGGGGGGAGGGGCTCTGGGGTTGTGTGGGGGGCAGGGGAATACGATGGGGGGAGGTGAGAAATGGAGGCTGTAATGGGTCCCCCCCATGGATGGAGAAACGGAAGGGGGTATGGGCAATTTCTGTCTGTCCACCCCCCCTATCTATCTATCTATCTATCCCCATCCACGCCATCTATCTATCTATCTATCCCCATCCACCCCATCTATCTATCTATCTCTCCCCATCCACCCCCTCTATCTATCTATCCCCATCCACCCCCCCATCTATCTATCCCCATCCACCCCCTCTATCTATCTGTCTATCTATCTATCCCCGTCCACCCCCTCTATCTATCTATCTATCTATCCCCATCCACGCCATCTATCTATCTATCTATCTATCTATCTCTCCCCATCCACCCCCTCTATCTATCTATCCCCATCCACCCCCTCTATCTATCTGTCTATCTATCTATCCCCGTCCACCCCCTCTATCTATCTATCTATCTATCCCCATCCACCCCATCTATCTATCTATCTATCTATCTATCCCCATCCACCCCATCTATCTATCTATCTCTCCCCATCCACCCCCTCTATCTATCTATCCCCATCCACCCCCCCATCTATCTATCCCCATCCACCCCCTCTATCTATCTGTCTATCTATCTATCCCCGTCCACCCCCTCTATCTATCTATCTATCTATCCCCATCCACCCCATCTATCTATCTATCTCTCCCCATCCACCCCCTCTATCTATCTATCTATCTATCTATCTATCTATCTATCTATCTATCTATCTATCTATCTATCTATCCCCATCCACCCCCTCTATCTATCTATCTATCTATCTATCTATCTATCTATCTATCTATCCCCGTCCACCCCCTCTATCTATCTATCTATCTATCTATCTATCTATCTATCTATCTATCTCTCCCCATCCACCCCGTCTATCTATCTATCTATCTATCCCCGTCCACCCCCTCTATCTATCTATCTATCTATCCCCATCCACCCCCACTATCTATCTATCTATCTATCTATCCCCATCCACCCCCACTATCTATCTATCTATCTATCTATCTATCTATCTATCTATCTATCCCCATCCACCGCCTCTATCTATCTATCTATCTATCTATCTATCCCCATCCACCCCCTCTATCTATCTATCTATCTATTTATCTATCTCTGTCTCACTCTCTTTCTCTCTCTCTCTCTCTTTCTGCCCCCTCCAGGATCGGGTGCCAGGATCGGGCTCTCAAGGTGGGTTTCTCTCCTGCTGTCGCCTCTTTCTTCCGTTTCCAACTGTCCCTTTATTTCGTACCTGTTCTTCATGCGCTATGAGTGTCCCAGCTGTGACATCCCCCCCCCCCCCAGCCCGGCTGGTGCCCCTCACTCCTGACCCGCAGCCCCTGCCCCCCCCAGCTCTGCCGGTGCCCCTCACTCCCGCCCCGCAGCCCCCTGCCCCCCCCAGCTCTGCCGGTGCCCCTCACTCCCGACCCGCAGCCCCTGCCCCCCCCAGCTCTGCCGGTGCCCCTCACTCCCAACCCGCAACCCCTGCCCCCCCCCCAGCTCTGCCGGTGCCCCTCACTCCCGACCCGCAGCCCCTGCCCCCCCCAGCTCTGCCGGTGCCCCTCACTCCCGACCCGCAGCTCCTGCTAGCCCAGCCCTCCCCCCCAGCCCTGCCGGTGCCCCTCACTCCCGACCCGCAGCCCCCGTTAGCCCAGCCCTGCGCCCCCCCAGCTCTGCCGGTGCCCCTCACTCCTGACCCACAGCCCCCTGCCAGCCCAGCCCTGCCCCCCCCAGCTCTGCCAGTGCCCCTCACTCCCGACCTGCAGCCCCTGACCCCCCCCCCAGCTCTGCCGGTGACTCTTTCGGATTCTCGCCCCCAGGTCGGGAGGATTCGGTGTTGAGCTACGAGACAGTGATGCAGATGGAAGGTGAGAGTCTGGCTGGCTGCCAGCAGGGGGCGCTGTGCGGGGGGGGGGGGAATCGGTCTCTCCCCCATCACTATTCTCTCTCTCCCCCCCAGTGCACTATGCTCGCCCCATTATCATCCTGGGGCCCACCAAGGACCGAGCGAACGACGATCTGCTCTCCGAGTTCCCTGACAAGTTCGGCTCCTGCGTCCCCCGTGAGTCCTGCTGGGGGCGCCGCGGTGGGGCACGGGGGGGGGGGTGCCGGGCTGCAGGGGGGTGGGGCTGCAGGGGGGCGGGGCAGGGGGCAGAGTGGGGGCTGGGCAGGGGGTGCTGGGATGCAGGGGAGGCGGGGCAAAGGGGTGCCAGGCTGCAGGGGGACGGGGCAGGGGCAGAATGGGGGTGGGGCAGGGGGGGCAGGGCTGGGGGCGGGGGGGCAGGGCAGGGTGTGCCAGGCTGCACGGGGGAGGGGCAAGGTGGGGCGGCACCGGGGCAGGGGGGTGGGACAGGGGGCAGGGTGGGGGGGCCCAGGCTGCAGGGGGGGGGGCAGGGGGGTGTTGGGCTGCATGGGGGGGGCGGGCAGGGAGTTGCCAGGCTGCAGGGGGCAGTGTGGGGGTGGAGCAGGGGGGCGCCGGGCTGCAGGGGTCGGGGTAGGGGAGTGCCGGCCTGCAGGGGGTGGGGCAGGGGGGCAGTGCAGGGGGGCAGGGTGGGGGCTGGGCAGGGCGGGGGTGACAGGCTGCAGGGGGGCGGGGCAGGGCAGTGGGGCCCCAGGCTGCCGGAGAAGGGCCTGACCCCCCCCCCCCCCGCCCACCCCGCCAGACACCACGCGGCCGAAGCGGGAGTACGAGGTGGACGGGCGGGACTATCACTTCGTGGCGTCGCGGGAGAAGATGGAGAAGGACATCCAGGGCCACAAGTTCATCGAGGCCGGGCAGTACAACAGCCACCTGTACGGGACCAGCGTCCAGTCCGTGCGCGAGGTGGCCGAGCAGGTACGGGGGGGGGGGCGGAGAGGGGTCAGATGGGGGAGGGGGCACGGCAGAGGGGGGACAGCGGGGGGAGGGAGGGACGGCAGAGGACAGGGGAGGGGGCAGCGGGGGTGAGAGAGGGACAGCAGGGGAGGGAGGGAAGGACGGCAGAGGACGGGAGAGGGAGCAGCAGGGGAGAGGGGGAGGGACGGCAGAGGACTGGAGAGGGAGCAGCGGGGGGGAGGGAGGGATGGCAGAGGGGGCCAGCGGGGGGCTGATGACACCCCCCTCCCCCGCAGGGCAAACACTGCATCCTGGACGTCTCGGCCAATGCCGTGCGGCGGCTCCAGGCCGCCCAGCTCCACCCGATCGCCATCTTCATCCGGCCCCGGTCCCTGGAGAACGTCCTGTGAGTATGGGGGCTGGGGGCGGGGTCTGAGACGGTGGGGGCGGGGTCTAGGTGGGATCAGGGGGCGGGGTCTGAGATGATTGGGGGCGGGGTCTAGGTAGGCTAAGGGGCGGGGTCTGAGATGGCTGGGGGCAGGGCCTAGGTAGAATAACGGGCCTGGGGGCGGGGTCTGAGATGATTGGGGCGGGGTCTAGGTGGGATAGGGGGGCGGGGTCTGAGATGATTGGGGCAGGGTCTAGGTAGGATGCGGGGTCTGAGATGATTGGGGTGGGGTCCAGGTGGGATCAGGGGGCGGGGTCTGAGGTGGTTGGGGGGGGTCTAAGTGGGCTGTGGGGGCGGGGTCTGAGATAATTGGGGCGGGGACTCTAGCGCTCTGCCCCAGCCACTGCAGCCGGCGGCCGCCAGTGGGCGCTGGCGGGTGAGCGTGGGCCGGGCGGCTTCGCACCCGTCCTGGGCTCTGCGTCCCGCAGCCCATGGGGCCCAATACCCCCCCTTCGTTATCCCCGAGGCCTTTAATCGCCCCCTTTTCGGGGGGGCAGGCAGGAGCGAAGTCTGACGAGTGTCCATGTGTGTCCCCCCAACACACACAGGGAGATCAGCAAGCGGATAACAGAGGAGCAGGCGCGAAAAGCCTTCGACCGAGCCATCAAACTGGAACAAGAATTCACAGAGTGCTTCTCGGGTAGGTGTCGTCCCCCCCCGGCCCCCCCAGCTCCCTGGGACGGTCCCGCTGTCCCAAATTCCTGGGACGGGGGGGACACGGAGGCCGCCGGCTCCCATGGGCGTCCCCAGATCCGGGGCAGAGATTTCCCCGGCCTGGGTGGGTTCTCCGGGGCTGGATGTTTTTTTCCCCACCCCGTCTCGCCCCGTTAATGGGCGCCGTCTTTTTTTGGCGCCGGTGGGGGCTCGCGCCCGCCCCTGCCCCAAAGCCCTCGCCCCAAATCCGCCCCTCCCTGTCCCATTGGATCCCTCATGGGAGGAGGCGGAGGTGAGCTGGGACGGGGGGACGCAGCAGGGAGCTGCCTGTGGGTGCCCCGGCCCTATTGACCCTGTGCCGTGTCCCCCCTCGCAGCCATCGTCGAAGGCGAGAGTTTCGAGGAGATCTACCACAAAATCAAACGGATTATCGAGGAACTTTCGGGGCCGTACATCTGGATCCCGGCCCGGGAGAGACTTTAGGGACCTCCCCGCTCGGTGGGAACTGTGGCCCGACCCGGAACTGAGCCGTTCGCTTTCTTTTCGGGGAGGAGGTTTCGGGGGCGGGGGGGGGGGGGAAGGGATCCGGTCTATTTCTTTCTTCTTCTCCTTTCTGGGTTTTTTTTTCTTGCAATCCTTCGCCTGGCTCCTTCCCCACCCCCCCCCAGCCAAGATCCGCTCCCGTCTCTTTGCACCCAGGAAAAGCGCTCTGTGCATGCTTGTATTTTTTCGAGAGGTGTTGGCTTGTGACGTCTGCGCTTCTGGCATTTTGCTTTCGATCCCCCCCCCGTCCGCCCCGCATCCCCATCGGATCTGGACCCTGGGATCCAATCGAGGAGACGCGCGAAGGACCGGAAAGGGGGCGGAGGAGAAGAAAGGAACGAAACGCACCGAGAAAAAAAGAAGAGAAGGGTGGAGCAAAAGCGCATCTCCGGAGGATCGGAAAACCGGATTTCTCGGGCAAAAACTATTCCGCCCGCCGAGATGAAAGGAGACCCCGTTTCTTTTCGGAGTGGAATCGACCCCGGATTTGGCGCATTCTTTGGAGGGGAAAACGAACGGCGTGGAAGGATAAAGCAGGGAAAACGGATTAAAAAACTGCCAACCGCTTCGAGGCTATTTATTTATTTTTTGCTTTCCCGGCCGGGGACAGAGGAGAAAATAACCCACGATCCTCCTTTATCTTTCTACCCAACCGAAGGGAAACTTTCTTTTTAAACCAACGCGGGAAGGCGCGTCGGCGAGAGACACCCGATCGCCCTGTCTCCAAAAGGCAGGCGCTTCGCCGATCCCCCCCCCCCCCCCCCCCGTGATGTTTCCAGACGGATTGGACCCGTTCTTTTCCTTTCCTTTTTCTTTCTCAGTACGGTTCATCTCCTTCCCTTTTCGGCGCATGGTGGCTTAAAAAAAACCAAACAAACAAAAAAGCAACAGGAAAACGTGACAAAAAAAAAATGAGCATTTTGCTGTTCGGCAATTTCTATTTTTCTTTCCGGGCGGAGAAAAGACTCGTGGGAGGGGGGGAACCAAAACACATTTTCGACGTTCTGTGAATATTTCTTTTTTCTCGGGGTCATAGCGAGTATTTCGGTCTGGCTGTGCGTGATTGTATGAAACCGGGGGTGGGTGGGCGGGGAGATGTCAGACGGTCCTTCCTTTTCTCGTTACAGGCATTTTCGTTGGGACATGTTCTTAATTATGACGATGCTTATTTATTTCATTTTTTTTTTTTGTATATAAACTCCAGCTGGCCGCAGAGACCCTTGCTAGAAAAAAGACCTACCGGTGAATTTGCGGTGAATTTGGGTATGGGGTTGCCCCCCTCCCTTCCGCCCTGGGGCAAGGGGGAAAGGCAGGGGGGGAAGAGAAAGAAAGGGGTAAGGGATGATCAGTAGGTACCGAGAAACAGGAACAACTGAGTATCATGGTGAGAGCGGGGTGGGGCTGGGAGCCAGGACTCCTGGGTTCTCTCCCCGGCTCTGGGAGGGGAGTGGGGACTGGTGGTTAGAGCAGGGGGACTGTGAGCCAGGACTCCTGGGTTCTCTCCCCGGCTCTGGGAGGGGAGTGGGGGCTGGTGGTTAGAGCGGGGGCGGGGGCTGGGAGCCAGGACTCCTGGGTTCTCTCCCCGGCTCTGGGAGGGCAGTGGGGGCTGGTGGTTAGAGCAGGGGGGGCTGGGAGCCAGGACTCCTGGGTTCTCTCCCTGGCTCTGGGAGGGGAGTTGCGTCTAGTGGGTTAGAACAGGGGGGGCTGGGAGCCAGGACTCCTGGGTTCTCTCCCCCAAATGCACTTTCTCGGCCTCTGCAGTCACCATAACCCATCCCCAGGGCGGCGCTGTTTGCAGTTAATACCCCCGGGACAGCCGGACGCCCCCCCACCCCTCCCCACGCCAGGAGACAACTGACCAGCCAGCCTCCCGTCACCCTGGGCCCCGTCTCTCCTGTACTTCACACGGGTGAAGCAGGAAGCATTTGGGGGCGGGCAGGAATTCCCCCCTGGGGGCGCGTTGACCTCTGGGGCTGTTTCAGGTTTAGCGACTGGGGGGGTCTCTTTCCTACAGGGGTCTGGGAATGGGGGAGGGGGGGAGAAAAGAATATTTTGCATAGAAATATTATTACCACCGGCAGAGAATTAAAACGGACAATATATATATATATATATCTACCCAATCGTTTCACACTGTGACTTTATATTTGCATACAGAGAGACAGAGCTGGATGTGATTCTACTGGGGGGCCGGGAGCCAGGACTGCTGGGTTCTCTCCCCGGCTCTGGGAGGGGAGAGGGGGCTGGTGGTTACAGCGCGGGGGCTGGGAGCCAGGACTCCTGGGTTCTCTCTGCAGCTCTGGGAGCAGCAGTGTGGCACTGTAGCCACCACGAAGGTAAGGGGCCCTATTGGCCCCCAGGGGTCTCTGCCTGGCTGCGAACGTGCCTCCCCCAAAGTCTGTGCTAGGCTGGGGGGCTCCTCCCCACCACCCTCCACCCACGTTGTCCCAACTATAATCCTTGCCCTCCCCCGACCCCCTATGTCTGACCTTCTGGGGAGGGGAACTGTATATTTTTGAGGGCGTGGGGGGGGGGGGGGGAAGTGTTCCAGGGTCTGGGCGCCCCCCCAATCCTGCTGGTCAAGGATTGAGGAGGGAGACAGAACTAATGAGCTTGGCATGGAGGGGGGGTTGCACCAGTTGGAGGCAGATGGGCCCAGATTTTGGGGGGGAGACTCCCCAGAGCCCATTGACCCCAGTTTGGGAGGGTGTGTGTGGAGAGACTGGGGGGGAAGGGTTTGGGGTTCTGGGGTATCACGTGGCTCCCCTCCCTCACCCCCAACAGCGAACACTACCCCCAATGCTCTGCCCTCAGCGTAACCCCAACAACCAACCGTACCCCCCAATGCTCTACCCTCACTGTAACCCTAACAACCAACCCTACCCCCAATACTCTGCCCTCACCATAACCCCAACCCCCAAACCAACCCCCCAATGCTCTACCCTCACCATAACCCCAACAGCCAACCCGACCCCCCAATGCTCTGCCCTCACCGTAACCCCAACAGCCAACCCTACCCCTCAACGCTATACCCACATTGTAACCCAAACAATCAACCCTACACTTCAATTTTCTGCCCGTGCCGTAACCCCAACACCCGACCCTACCCCCCAATGCTCTGCCCTCACCGTAACCCAAACATCCAACCCTACCCCCCAAATGCTCTGCCCTCACTGTAACCCCAACATCCAAGCCTACCCCCCAGTCCTCTGCCCTCACCGTAACACCAACCCTACCCCACAATGCTCTGCCCTCACCATAACCCCAACACCCAACCCTACCCCCCAGTCCTCTGCCCTCACCGTAACCCCAACAACCAACTGTACCCCCGAATGCACTGCCCTCAACGTAACCCCAACAACCAACCGTACCCCCAATGCTCTGCCCTCACCATAACCTAAACAACCAAACCTACCTCATTATGCTCTGCCCTCACCGTAACCCGAACAGCCAACCCGACCCCCCAATACTCTGCCCTCACCGTGACCCCAAAAACCAACCCTACACCCCAATGCTCTGCCCTCGCCGTAACCCCAACGACCAACCCTACCCCCCAATGCTCCGCCCTCACCATAACCCCAACATCCAACCCTACCCCCTAATGGTCTGCCCCCACTGTAACCCCAACATCCAACCCGACCCCCCAATGCTCTGCCCACGTTGTAACCCCAACAACCAAACCTGCTCCCCGATGCTCTCCCCACACCGTAACCCCAACAACCAACCGTACCCCCCAATGCTCTACCCTCACCATAACCCTAAGAACCAACCCTACCCCTCAATGCTCTGCCCTCACCCTAAGACCAACAACCAACCGTACCCCCCAATGCTCTGCCCTCACCGTAACCCGAACAGCCAACCCGACCCCCCAATACTCTGCCCTCACCGTAACCCTAAAACCCAACCCTACCCCCAATGCACTGCCCTCACCGTAACCCCAACAACCAGCCCTACCCCATAATACTCCGCCATCACAGTAACCCTAAAAACCAACCCTACCCCACAATACTCTGCCCTCACCATAACCCCAACAACCAACCATAGGCCAGAATGCTCTGCCCACACCGTAACCCCAACGACCAACCCTACCCCCCAATGCTCCGCCCTCATCGTAACCCCAACATCCAACCCTACCCCCCAATGCTCTGCCCTCACCATAACCCCAACAGCCGACCCGACCCCCCAATGCTCTGCCCTCACCATAAGACCAACACCAAACCGTACCCCCCAATACTCTGCCCTCACCGTAACCCCAACAGCCAACCCTACCCCCCAATGCTCTGCCCAATGCCCTCACCATAAGACCAACACCCAACCTGACCCCGCAATGCTCTGCCCTCACCGTAACCAGAACACCCAACCCGACCCCCCAATACTCTGCCCTCATCGTGACCCCAAAAACCAACCTTACCCCCCAATACTCTGCCCTCACCGTAACCCCAACAGCCAACCCTACTCCCCAATGCTCTCCCCTCACCGTAACCCCAACATCCAACATGACCCCCCAATGCTCTGTCCTCACCGTAACCCCAAACCCCAACCCTACCCCCCAATGCTCTGCCCTCACTGTAACCCCAACACCCAACCCTACGCCCAATACTCTGCCCTCACCGTAAGACCAGCAACCAACCGTACCCTCCAATGCTCTACCCTCACCATAACCCCAACACCCAACCCTACCCCCCAATGCTCTGCCCTCACCATAACACCAAACCCAACCCACAATGCTCTGCCCTCACCGTAACCCCAACAACCAACCGTACCCCCAATGCTCTACCCTCACCATAACCCCAACACCCAACCCTACCCCCCAATGCTCTGCCCTCACCATAACCCCAAACCCACCCCCCAATGCTCTGCCCTCACCGTAACCCCAACAACCAACCGTACCCCCAATGCTCTGCCCTCACCGTAACCCCAACAACCAACCATACCCCCAATGCTTTGCCCTCACCGTAAGACCAACACCAAACCGTACCCCCCAATACTCTGCCCTCACCGTAACCCCAACAGCCAACCCTACTCCCCAATGCTCTCCCCTCACCGTAACCCCAACATCCAACATGACCCCCCAATGCTCTGTCCTCACCGTAACCCCAAACCCCAACCCTACCACCCAATGCTCTGCCCTCACTGTAACCCCAACACCCAACCCTACGCCCAATACTCTGCCCTCACCGTAAGACCAGCAACCAACTGTACCCTCCAATGCTCTACCCTCACCATAACCCCAACACCCAACTCTACCCACCAATGCTCTGCCCTCACCATAACCCCAAACCCACCCCCCAATGCTCTGCCCTCACCGTAACCCCAACAACCAACCGTACCCCCAATGCTCTGCCCTCACCGTAACCCCAACAACCAACCATACCCCCAATGCTCTGCCCTCACCGTAAGACCAACACCCAACCTGACCCCGCAATGCTCTGCCCTCACCGTAACCCGAACACCCAACCCGACCCCCCAATACTCTGCCCTCATCGTGACCCCAAAAACCAACCTTACCCCCCAATACTCTGCTCTCACCATGACCCCAAAAACCAACCTTACCCCCCAATGCTCTGCCCTCACTGTATCCCCAACAACCAACCCTACACCCCAATGCTCTGCCCTCACCGTAACCCCAACACCCAACCCTACACCCCAATGCTCTGCCCTCACCGTAACCCCAACACCCAACCCTACCCCCCAATGCTCTGCACTCACTGTAACCCCAACAGCCAACCCTACCCCCAATGCTCTGCCCTCACCGTAACCCCAACACCCAACCCTACACCCCAATGCTCTGCCCTCACCGTAACCCCAACACCCAACCCTACCCCCCAATGCTCTGCACTCACTGTAACCCCAACAGCCAACCCTACCCCCCATGCTCTACCCTCACCGTAACCCTAAGAACCAACCCTACCCCTCAATGCTCTGCCCTCACTGTAACCCCAACACCGAACCCTACGCCCATTACTCTGCCCTCACCCCCCAATGCTCTGCCCTCACCGTAACCCCAACAACCAACCGTACACCCCAATGCTCTGCCCTCACGGTAACCCCAACACCCAACCCTACACCCCAATGCTCTGCCCTCACCGTAACCCCAACACCCAACCCTACCCCCCACTGCTCTGCCCTCACAGTAACCCCAACAGCCAACCCTACCCCCAATGCTCTGCCCTCACCGTAACCCCAACACCCAACCGTACCCCCAATGCTCAGCCCTCAGCATAACCACAACAGCCAACCCTACCCCCAATGCTCTGCCCTCACCGTAACCCCAACAGCCAACCCTACCCCCCAATGCTCTGCCCTCACCGTAACCCCAACAGCCAACCCTACCCCCCATGCTCTACCCTCACCGTAACCCTAAGAACCAACCCTACCCCGCAATGCTCTGCCCTCACCGTAACCCCAACAACGAACCGTACACCCCAATGCTCTGCCCTCACGGTAACCCCAACACCCAACCCTACCCCCTAGTGCTCCGCCCTCGCCGTAAGCCCACACCCAAAACTACCCCCCAATGTTCTACCCTCCCCGTAAACCCAACATCCATCCCGACCCCCCAATGCTCTGCCCTCACTGTATCCACAACATCCAACCCTACTCTCCAATGCTCTGCCCCCACCTGAACCCTTACAACCAACCCTACACCCCAATGATCTACCCTCACCATAACCCCAACAACCAACCCTACCCCCCAATGCTCTGTCCTCACCGTAACCCCAACAACCAACCCTACCCACCAATGCTCTCCCCTCACCGTAACCCCAACAACCAGCGCTACCCCATAATACTCCGCCATCACAGTAACCCTAAAAACCAACCCTACCCCACAATACTCTGCCCTCACCGTAACCCCAACAACCAACCGTACACCAGAATGCTCTGCCCACATTGTAACCCCAACAACCAAACTTACCCCACAATGCTCTGCCCTCGCCGTAACCCCAACAGCCAACCCGACCCCCCGATGCTCTGCCCTCACTGTAAGACTAACACCCAACCCTACCCACAATGCTCTGCCCTCACCGTAACCCCAACACCCAACCCTACCCCCCAATGGTCTGCCCTCACTGTAACCCCAACATCCAACCCGACCCTCCAATGCTCTACCCTCACTGTAACCCCAACACCGAACCCTATGCCCAATACTCTGCCCTAACCGTAAGACCAACAACCAACCGTACCCACAATGCTCTGCCCTCACCGTAACCCAAACATCCAACCCTAGCCCCCAAATGCTCTGCCCTCACTGTAACCCAAACAACCAAACCTACCTCATTATGCTTTGCCCCCACCGTAACCCGAACAGCCAACCCGACCCCCCAATACTCTGCCCTCACCGTGACCCCAAAAACCAACCTTACCCCCCAATGCTTTGCCCCCACCAGAACCCTTACAACCAACCCTACACCCCAATGCTCTGCCCTCGCCGTAACCCCAACGACCAACCCTACCCCCCAATGCTCCGCCCTCACCATAACCCCAACATCCAACTCTACCCCCCAATGGTCTGCCCCCACTGTAACCCCAACATCCAACCCGACCCCCAATGCTCTACCCACGTTGTAACCCCAACAACCAAACCTGCTCCCCGATGCTCTGCCCACACCGTAACCCCAACAACCAACCGTACCCCCCAATGCTCTACCCTCACCATAACCCTAAGAACCAACCCTACCCCTCAATGCTCTGCCCTCACTGTAAGCCCAACACCGAACCCTACGCCCAATGTTCTGCCCTCACCGTAAGACCAACAACCAACCCTACCCCCCAATGCTCTGCCCTCACCGTAACCCGAACAGCCAACCCAACCCCCCAATACTCTGCCCTCACCGTAACCCTAAAATCCAACCCTACCCCCCAATGCACTGCCCTCACCGTAACCCCAACAACCAGCCCTACCCCATAATACTCCGCCATCACAGTAACCCTAAAAACCAACCCTACCCCACAATACTCTGCCCTCACCATAACCCCAACAACCAACCGTAGGCCAGAATGCTCTGCCCTCACCGTAACCCCAACGACCAACCCTACGCCCAATGCTCTGCCCACACCGTAACCCCAACGACCAACCCTACCCCCCAATGCTCCGCCCTCATCGTAACCCCAACATCCAACCCTACCCCCCAATGCTCTGCCCTCACCATAACCCCAACAGCCGACCCGACCCCCCAATGCTCTGCCCTCACCGTAAGACCAACACCAAACCGTATCCCCCATACTCTGCCCTCACCGTAACCCCAACAGCCAACCCTACCCCCCAATGCTCTGCCCTCACCGTAACCCCAACAGCCAACCCTACCCCAAATGCTCTCCCCTCACCGTAACCCCAACATCCAACATGACCCCCCAATGCTCTGTCCTCACCGTAACCCCAAACCCCAACCCTACCCCCCAATGATCTGCCCTCACTGTAACCCCAACACCCAACCCTACGCCCAATACTCTGCCCTCACCGTAAGACCAGCAACAAACCGTACACTCCAATGCTCTACCCTCACCGTAAACCCAACACCCAACCCTACCCCCCAATGCTCTGCCCTCACCGTAACCCCAAACCCACCCCCCAATGCTCTGCCCTCACCGTAACCCCAACAACCAACCGTACCCCCAATGCTCTGCCCTCACCGTAACCCCAACAACCAACCATACCCCCAATGCTCTGCCCTCACCGTAAGACCAACACCCAACCCGACCCCGCAATGCTCTGCCTTCACCATAACCCCAACATCCAACCCTAGTCCCAATGCTCTGCCCTCACCGTAACCCGAACACCCAACCCGACCCCCCAATACTCTGCCCTCATCGTGACCCCAAAAACCAACCTTAGCCCCCAATACTCTGCCCTCACCGTGACCCCAAAAACCAACCTTACCCCCCAATGCTCTGCCTTCACCATAACCCTAAAAACCAACCCTACCCCACAATGCTCTGCCCTCACGGTAACCCCAACACCCAAGCCTACCCCCTAGTGCTCCGCCCTCGCCGTAACCCCAACAATCAACCCTACACCCCAATGCTCTGCCCTCACCGCAACCCCAACACCCAACCCTACCCCCCAATGCTCTGCCCTCACTGTAACCCCAACAGCCAACCCTACCCCCAATGCTCTGCCCTCACCGTAACCCCAACACCCAACCGTACCCCCCAATGCTCAGCCCTCAGCATAACCACAACAGCCAACCCTACCCCTCAATACTCTGCCCTCACCGTAACCCCAACAGGCAACCCTACCCCCAATGCTCTGCCCTCACCGTAACCCCAACAACCAACCGTACCCCCCAATGCTCTACCCTAACTGTAACCCCAACACCGAACCCTATGCCCAATACTCTGCCCTCACCGTAAGACCAACAACCAACCGTACCCCCCAATGCTCTACCCTCACCGTAACCCCAACACCCAACCCTACCCCCCAATACTCTGCCCTCACCGTAACCCCAACATCCAACCCGACCCTGCAATGCTCTGCCCTCACCGTAACCCCAAACCCCAACCCTACCCCCAATGCTCTGCCCTCACCGTAACCCCAACAGCCAACCCTACCCCACAATACTCTGCCCTCACCGTAACCCCAACAACCAACCGTACACCAAAATGCTCTGCCCACATTGTAACCCCAACAACCAAACTTACCCCACAATGCTCTGCCCTCGCCATAACCCCAACAGCCAACCCGACCCCCCAATGCTCTGCCCTCACTGTAAGACCAACACCCAACCCTACCCACAATGCTCTGCCCTCACCGTAACCCCAACACCCAACCCTACCCCCCAATGCTCTCCCCTCACCATAACCCCAACATCCAACATGACCCCCCAATGGTCTGCCCTCACCGTAACCCCAACAATCAACCCTACCCCCCTATGCTCTACCCTCACTGTAACCCCAACACCGAACCCTATGCACAATACTCTGCCCTCACCGTAAGACCAACAACCAACCCTACCCCCCTATGCTCTACCCTCACTGTAACCCCAACACCGAACCCTATGCCCCAATGCTCTCCCCTCACCGTAACCCCAACATCCAACCCGACCCCCCAATGGTCTGCCCTCACTGTAACCCCAACATCCAACCCGACCCCCCAATGCTCTACCCTCACCGTAACCCCAACAACCAACCGTACCCCCCAATGCTCTACCCTCACTGTAACCCCAACACCGAACCCTATGCCCAATACTCTGCCCTCACCGTAAGACCAACAGCCAACCGTACCCCCCAATACTCTGCCCTCACCATAACCCCAACATCCAACCCGACCCCGCAATGCTCTGCCCTCACCGTAACCCCAACAGCCAACCCTACCCCCCAATGCTCCGCCCTCACCGTAACCCCAACATCCAACCCTACCACCCAATGCTCTGCCCTCACCGTAACCCCAACATTCACCCCGACCCCCCAATGCTCTGCCCTCAGCATAACCCCAAAATCCAACCCTATCCCCAATGCTCCGCCCTCACCGTAACCCCAACATCCAACCCGAACCCCCAATGCTCTGCCCTCACAGTAACCCCAACAACCAACCCTACCCCCCAATGCTCTGACCTCACCGTAACCCCAACATCCAACCCGACCCCCCAATGCTCTGCCCTCACCGTAACCCCAACAACCAACCCTACCCCCCAATGCTCTGTCCTCACCGTAACCCCAACAACCAACCCTACGCCAGAATGCTCTGCCCTCACGGTAACCCCAACAACCAACCCTATGCCCAATGCTCTGCCCTCACCGTAACCCCAAACTCCAACCCTACCCCCAATGCTCTGCCCTCACCGTAACCCCAACACCCAACCCTACCCCCCAGTCCTCTGCCCTCACCGTAACCCCAACAACCAACCGTACCCCCAATGCTCTGCCCTCACCGTAACCCCAACATCCAACCCGACCCCCCAATGCTCTGCCCTCACAGTAACCCCAACAACCAACCCTACCCCCCAATGCTCCGACCTCACCGTAACCCCAACATCCAACCCGACCCCCCAATGCTCTGCCCTCACCGTAACCCCAACAACCAACCCTACCCCCCAATGCTCTGTCCTCACCGTAACCCCAACAACCAACCCTACGCCAGAATGCTCTGCCCTCACGGTAACCCCAACAACCAACCCTATGCCCAATGCTCTGCCCTCACCGTAACCCCAAACTCCAACCCTACCCCCAATGCTCTGCCCTCACCGTAACCCCAACACCCAACCCTACCCCCCAGTCCTCTGCCCTCACCGTAACCCCAACAACCAACCGTACCCCCAATGCTCTGCCCTCACCGTAACCCCAACAACCAACCATACCCCCAATGCTCTACAATCACCGTAACCCCAACAGCCAACCCTACCCCCCAATGCTCTGCCCTCATCGTAACCCCAACCCCCAAACCAACCCCCAAATGCTCTGCCCTCACCGTAACCCCAACAACCAACCCTACCCCCCAATGCTCTGTCCTCACCGTAACCCCAACAACTAACCCTACCCCCCAATACTCTGCCCTCACCGTAACCCCAACAACCAACCGTATGCCAGAATGCTCTGCCCTCACCGTAACCCCAACAGCCAACCCTACCCCCCAATGCTCTGCCCTCACCGTAACCCCAACAGCCAACCCTACCCCCCAATGCTCCGCCCTCACGGTAACCCCAACATCCAACCCTACCCCCCAATGCTCTGCCCTCACCGTAACCCCAACAACCAACCCTACCCCCCAATGCTCCACCCTCACCGTAACCCCAACATCCAACCCGACCCCCCAATGCTCTGCCCTCACTGTAACCCCAACAACCAACCCTACCCCCCTATGCTCTGTCCTCACCGTAACCCCAACAACCAACCCTACGCCAGAATGCTCTGCCCTCACCGTAACCCCAACAACCAAGCCTATGCCCAATGCTCTGCCCTCACCGTAACCCCAAAATCCAACCCTACCCCCAATGCTCTGCCCTCACCGTAACCCCAACACCCAACCCTACCCCCCAATGCTCTGCCATCACCGTAACCCCAACAACCAACCGTACCCCCCAATACTCTGCCCTCACCGTAACCCCAACATCCAACCCGACCCCCCAATGCTCTGCCCTCACCGTAACCCCAACACCCAACCCTACCCCGCAATCCTCTGCCCTCACCGTAACCCCAAACCCCAACCCTACCCCCCAAAGCTCTGCCCTCACCGTAACCCCAACATCCAACCCGACCCCCCAGTCCTCTGCCCTCACCGTAACCCCAACAACCAACCGTACCCCCAATGCTCTTCCCTCACCGTAAGACCAACACCCAACCCTAACCCCAATGCTCCGCCCTCATTGTAACCCCACCCCCAACCCTACGCCCAATGCTCCGCTCTCACTGTAACCCCACCCTATCCCTACCCCTCAATGCTCTGCCCTCACTGTAACCCCAACACCCAACCCGACCCCCCAGTCCTCTGCCCTCACCGTAACCCCAACAACCAACCGTACCCCCAATGCTCTTCCCTCACCATAACCCCAACATCCAACCCTAACCCCAATGCTCTGCCCTCACCGTAAGACCAACACCCAACCCTACCCCGCAATGCTCTGCCCTCACCGTAACCCCAACAACCAACCCTACCCCCCAATACTCCGCCATCACAGTAACCCTAAAAACCAACCCTACCCCACAATACTCTGCCCTCACCGTAACCCCAACAACCAACCGTACGCCAGAATGCTCTGCCCACATTGTAACCCCAACAAACAAACTTACCCCACAATGCTCTGCCCTCGCCGTAACCCCAACGACCAACCCTACCCCCCAATGCTCCGCCCTCACCATAACCCCAACATCCAACCCTACCCCCCAATGCTCTGCCCTCACCGTAACCCCAACAGCCAACCCGACCCCCCAATGCTCTGCCCTCACCGTAACCCCCAACACCCAACATTACCCCCCAATGCTCTCCCCTCACCGTAACCCCAACATCCAACCCGACCCCCCAATGGTCTGCCCTCACTGTAACCCCAACACCGAACCCTACGCCCAATACTCTGCCCTCACCGTAAGACCAACAACCAACCGTACCCCCCAATGCTCTACCTCACCGTAACCCCAACACCCAACCTACCCCCCAATACTCTGCCCTCACCGTAACCCCAACATCCAACCCGACCCCGCAATGCTCTGCCCTCACCGTAACCCCACAACCAACCGTACCCCCAATGCTCTGCCCTCACCGTAACCCCAACAACCAACCGTACCCCCAATGCTCTACAATCACCGTAACCCCAACAGCCAACCCTACCCCCAATGCTCTGCCCTCACCGTAACCCCAACAACCAACCCTACCCCCCAATGCTCTGCTCTCACCGTAACCCCAACATCCAACCCGACCCCCAATGCTCTGCCCTCACCATAACCCCAACAACCAACCCTACCCCCCTATGCTCTGTCCTCACTGTAACCCCAACAACCAACCCTACGCCAGAATGCTCTGCCCTCACGGTAACCCCAACAACCAACCCTATGCCCAATGCTCTGCCCTCACCGTAACCCCAACAGCCAACCCTACCCCCCAATGCTCTGCCCTCACCATAACCCCAACAACCAACCCTACCCCCCTATGCTCTGTCCTCACTGTAACCCAACAACCAACCCTACGCCAGAATGCTCTGCCCTCACGGTAACCCCAACAACCACCCTACCCCCCAATGCTCTGCCCTCACCGTAACCCCAACAACCAACCCTACCCCCCAATGCTCTGCCCTCACCGTAACCCCAACAACCAACCGTACCCCCCAATGCTCTGCCCTCACTGTAACCCCAACAACCAACCCTACGCCAGAATGCCACCTTGCCTCTCCGCCAGCCCCAGAAAACAGCCTCCCACACAAGTAGAATCTTATCCCCCAATTGAGACCGACTCTCTGCCCCTCCCTTGGAAAGCAGCCGGCCTGACTCTCTGGTACCAGGCTGATGGGGCCTCCAAATTAGCTGGGAGTGATGGGGGAAAAAAAAACCCTCCCCCACCCCAAGGGGTGCTGAGCACATAGTATCACCCCCGACCCACATATTGGGTTAGCTGCTCCCCCAGGTGCAGTAAAATGGTCTCTTACAACATGGGGTAACTAGCTGGGATTCTGGTTCTGGGAGGCGAGGGGAGTTGGGTCCACTGGTTACTGCGGGGGCTGGGAGCCAGGACTCCTGGGTTCTCTCCCCGGCTCTGGGAGGGGAGTGGGGGCTGCTGGTTAGAGCAGGGGGGGTTGGGAGCCAGGACTCCTGGGTTCTCTCCCCGGCTCTGGGAGGGGAGTGGGGGCTGGTGGGTTAGAGCAGGGGGGGGCTGGGAGCAGGACTCCTGGGTTCTCTCCCCGGCTCTGGGAGGGGAGTGGGGGCTGGTGGGTTAGAGCGGGGGGGGGGCTGGGAGCCAGGACTCCTGGGTTCTCTCCCCGGCTCTGGGAAGGGAGTGGGGGCTGCTGGTTAGAGCAGGGGGGTTGGGAGCCAGGACTCCTGGGTTCTCTCCCCGGCTCTGGGAGGGGAGTGGGGGCTGGTGGGTTAGAGCAGGGGGGGCTGGGAGCCAGGACTCCTGGGTTCTCTCCCCGGCTCTGGGAGGGGAGGGGGGGCTGGTGGTTAGAGCAGGGGGGGCTGGGAGCCAGGACTCCTGGGTTCTCTCCCCGGCTCTGGGAGGGGAGTGGGGGCTGGTGGGTTAGAGCAGGGGGAGCTGGGAGCCAGGACGCCTGGGTTCTCCCCCAGCTCTGGGAGGGGAGTGGGGGCTGGTGGGTTAGAGCAGGGGGGGTTGGGAGCCAGGACTCCTGGGTTCTCTCCCCGGCTCTGGGAGGGGAGTGGGGGCTGGTGGTTTAGAGCAGGGGGGGCTGGGAGCCAGGACTCCTGGGGTTCTCTCCCCGGCTCTGGGAGGGGAGTGGGGGCTGGTGGGTTAGAGTAGGGGGGGGCTGGGAGCCAGGACTCCTGGGTTCTCTCCCCGGCTCTGGGAGGGGAGTGGGGGCTGGTGGGTTAGAGCGGGGGAGCAGGACTCCTGGGTTCTCTCCCCGGCTCTGGGAGGGGAGGGTGTGTGTGCTGGGAGTCAGAACTGATTATTATTCTGTTGCATTTTTATTCCCCCCCCCTGCCCCCGCCAAACAAGATGTTACGTTTATTTTAGAGTCACAGAAACTTTATTAAAATAGAAGGAACAAAGATATAATAAAGCAAGCGACGCGAAGAGACGAAGAGATTATTTTTTAAAAAAAGTTAAAAATAAAAATAAAATTCAAGCGACCCAGAATTTACAATGATGCTTCTTTATCGTTAATGGTTGAAACCTGCCCCCCCAATGAACCCCACCCCCTGTGCTTCCTGCCCCTTAGTGCCTCCTAACACTGCCCTGAGGCCAGCCCCGCCTGCCAGGGGAGAGCGCCCCCTGCTGAGCCCTCCGCCCCACTTCCCTGCCCCGCAGCGCCCCCTAGCACCACCCTGGGGCCAGCGCCGCCTGCCAGGGGAGAGTGCCCCCTGCTGAGCCCTCCGCCCCACTCCCTGCCCCACAGCGCCCCCTAGCGCCGCCCTGGGACCAGCCCTGCCTGCCAGGGGAGAGCGCCCCTGCTGAGCCCCCACCCCGCTCCCTGCCCCACAGCGCCCCCTAGCACCGCCCTGGGGCCAGCCCTGCCTGCCAGGGGAGAGCGCCCCCTGCTGAGCCCTCCGCCCCACTCCCTGCCCCACAGCGCCCCCTAGCACCGCCTTGGGGCCAGCCCCGCCTGCCAGGGGAGAGCGCCCCCCTGCTGTCTTGTCCATGCATTGTAAGTGGGATGTTGGGGTGTCCCTGCCCCACCTTGGGCTGACGTGGGGACTGAAGGGGCAGGGAACTGGCCCCCGGCCCCATTCTCCGAGCGCAGTGACCCGCGGGTAGTGCCTGGCCGTGAATCAGTCACTTATTAAGAACTTTATCTACCTTGCTGGGGGTGAAGGCCTGCAAACCCGGGGTGGGGGGGTGGAACAGCTCCATAGTGGGATGGGCGTGGGGACAGACAGACAGCGGGGTGGGCATGGGACAGACGGATAGATAGTGGGCTGGGCATGGGGACAGACAGACAGCGGGGTGGGCATGGGGACAGACAGATAGATAGCGGGGTGGGCATGGGGACAGACGGACAGCGGGGTGGGCATGGGGACAGACGGATAGATAGCGGGGGTGGGCATGGAGACAGACAGACAGCGGGGTGGGCGTGGGGACAGACAGACAGCGGGGTGGGCTTGGGGACAGACGGATAGATAGCGGGGGTGGGCATGGGACAGACAGACAGCGGGGTGGGCGTGGGGACAGACAGACAGCGGGGTGGGCTTGGGGACAGACGGATAGATAGCGGGGTGGGCATGGGGACAGACAGACAGCGGGGTGGGCTTGGGGACAGACGGATAGATAGCGGGGGTGGGCATGGGGACAGACAGACAGCGGGGTGGGCTTGGGGACAGACGGATAGATAGCGGGGGTGGGCGTGGGGACAGACAGACAGCGGGGGTGGGCATGGGGACAGACAGACAGCGGGGTGGGCTTGGGGACAGACGGATAGATAGCGGGGTGGGCGTGGGGACAGACAGACAGCGGGGTGGGCTTGGGGGACAGACGGATAGATAGCGGGGGGGCATGGGGACAGACAGACAGCGGGGTGGGCGTGGGACAGACAGACAGCGGGGTGGGCTTGGGGACAGACGGATAGATAGTGGGGTGGGCATGGGGACAGACAGACAGCGGGGTGGGCTTGGGGACAGACGGATAGATAGCGGGGTGGGCATGGGACAGACAGACAGCGGGGTGGGCTTGGGGACAGACGGATAGATAGCGGGGTGGGCGTGGGGACAGACAGACCAGGGGGTGGGCTTGGGGACAGACGGATAGATAGCGGGGTGGGCATGGGGACAGACAGACAGCGGGGTGGGCGTGGGGACAGACAGACAGCAGGGTGGGCTTGGGGGACAGGCGCAGGGCCAGCTCCAGGGTTTTTGCCGCCCCAAGCAGCCAAAAAAAAAAAAAAAAAATACCGCGATGGCGATCTGCGGCGGCAATTCGGCGGGAGGTCCTTGGCTCCGAGCGGGAGTGAGGGACCGTCCGCCCAATTGCCGCCGAGCAGCTGGACCTGCCGCCCCTCTCCGCAGCGGCCGCCCCAAGCACCTGCTTGCCAAGCTGGTGCTGGAGCCGGCCCTGGACAGGCGGATAGATAGCGGGGGTGGGCAGGGGGACAGACAGAGAGTGGGGGTGGGCATTGGGGACAGATGGGTAGATAGCAGGGTGGGCGTGGGGCCAGAGAGAGTGGGCTGGGTATGGGGACAGATGGATAGTGGGGCGGGCGTGGGGACAGATGGATAGATAGTAGGGCGAACATTGGAACAGACAGACAGCGAGGTGGGCATGGGGACGGATGGACAGACAGTGGGGCGGGCATGGGGATAGACAGACAGAGGGGCGGGCAGGAGGACAGAGACAGCGGGGCGGACATGGGGGACAGGCGGTTAGATAGCGGGGGAAGGACGTGGGGACAGGCGGATAGATAGCGGGGCGGATATGGGGGACAGGCGGATAGATAGCAGGGCGGATATGGGGACAGACAGACAGCAGGGCAGATATGGGGACAGACAGACAGCAGGGTGGACATGGGGACAGGTGGATAGATAGCGGGGGCGGATATGGGGACAGGCGGATAGGTAGCGGGGGAAGGACGTGGGGACAGGCGGATAGATAGCGGGGCGGATATGAGGACAGGCGGTTAGATAGCGGGGGAAGGACGTGGGGACAGGCGGATAGATAGCGGGGCGGATATGGGGGACAGGCGGATAGGTAGCGGGGTGGGCAGGGGGACAGACAGACAGCAGGGCAGATATGGGGACAGACAGACAGCAGGGTGGACATGGGACAGGCGGATAGATAGCGGGGCGGATATGGGGACAGGCGGAGAGCGCCAGGGGAGAGCGCCCCCCTGCTGCCCCCCGCCCCGCTCCCTGCCCCACAGCGCCTCCTAGCGCCGACCTGGGGCCAGCCCTGCCTGCCGGGGGAGAGCGCTCCCTGCCGAGCCCCCCCGCCCCGCTCCCCTGCCCCACAGTTGCCCCCTAGCGCTGGTCTCTCATCCGGCCACTGGCCAGCTCTGACCCTACTCAGCCTCATCAGCTATTCTGTGGGCTTGGGGGTCGGGGGGGGGGGGGGCATGAGGTTATTCCCAGGGCCCCGAGTCACTTCCCGTTTCCCCCTTGGCGGGGGGCTTCCTGATTTAAGGAGAAAGGGGAACCGGGGCCATCGGCATCCGATCTGCGAACCGGGAAAAAGCCACAGAGGCCCCGTGGGAGGAGGGATTGGGGGGGGGGGGCAGTGGAGGTGGGGGACAGTTTCTCTATGTCTCGGGTGCACGATAGCAGGTGGGTGCAGTCCCCCGTCCCCCCCGCATTCCCTGGAGCCTCGCGACCTGCAGGGGACGACCTCGAGCCTGCGGGGAAAGGGATCTACCAGAGCTCCCAACCAAGGACCCATCTACCCTGGCATCCCGCCTCCCCCCTGGGGTCTCTCCGGGAGAGCAGTGGGGGCTGGTGGGTTAGAGCCGGGGGGGCTGGGAGCCAGGATTCCTGGGTTCTCTCCCTGGCTCTGGGAGGGGAGTGGGGGCTGGTGGGTTAGAGCAGGGGGGCTGGGAGCCAGGACTCCTGGGTTCTCTCCCTGGCTCTGGGAGGGGAGTGGGGGCTGGTGGTTAGAGCAGGGGGGCCTGGGAGCCAGGACTCCTAGGTTCTCTCCCCGGCTCTGGGAGGGGAATGAGGTTGGGTGGGTGAGTGCACGAAGGGCTGGGAGGCAGGACTCCTGGGTTCTCTCCCTGGGTCTGGAAGGGGATTGGACCCTCGTGGTGGAGGGGCAGCAGTGGCAGGACGCCTGGGTTCTCTCCCTGTCCCTTTAATATATCTGAGGTCATCCTGGGCCTGTTTTCTCCCCACTCTATACAGGAGGAATATTTACAGATCAAAGTGCTCCTGGAGGGGAAGCAGGGAGCCAGTCACCGGAGGGGTAGAGGCCTCCTTTGCGGTGGATTAAGGGAACAAGAGAACAGAGGGGTCAGGCCCTCCCGCTCCCCCCCCCCCCCAGCACCAGGAGAGAGGTAAAGAGCCCAAGAGGCAGGGAGTGAAGGAATGAGACAATGGAGGTGTAGAAACCCCCCCCCCCCAAAGCGGGGAGGAAGAGACTGAAGCAATTGAGGTCAAGAGGAGGGAATTGGGGGGATGGAGGAGGGATCAGGGGGATAGAGGGGGTAGCGCCGGGGGGGGATGGAGGGGGAACGGGGGATGGAGGCGTAGTGCTGGGGGGGGAGGGAGCAGGGGGATGGAGGAGCGATTGGGGGGATCAAGGAGGGAACAGGGGATGGAGGAGGGAACGGGGGGTATCGGGGGGATGGAGGGGAGGAACGGGAGATGGAGGGGTAGTGCCGGGGGGGAGGGAGCAGGGTCGGGGGGATGGAGGAGGGAACGGGGGATGGAGGGGTAGCGCCGGGGGGGGGAGGGAGTGGGGGGATGGAGGGGTAGCGCCGAGTGGGAGGGAGGGGGGGATGGAGGGGGGAACGGGGGGACGGAGGAGGGATCGAGGGGATGGAGGCAGAAGCGGGGGATGGAGGAGCGATTGGGGGGATGGAGGGTTAGCACCGGGGGAGGAGGGAGCGGGGGGATGGAGGGGTAGCGCCAGGGGAGGAGGGAACGGGGGATGGAGGAGGGATCGGGGAGATGGAGGGGTAGCGTCGGGGGGATGGAGGCGTAGCGCCGGGGGAGAGGGAGCGGGGGAAGGGAGGGGGGAACGGGGGGAGGGAGGCAGAAGCGGGGGATGGAGGAGCGATTGGGGGGATGGAGGAGGGATTGGCGGGATGGAAGAGGAGCGTCCTGGCCCCCTTACCCCACCCTCTGCGTCCATACCCCCTCCCTAAATGTCCGCCCCCCCCCAGCTACCCCCCTTGCCCGCCCCCCTGCGCCATGGGCAAGGACTACGACGATTTCCAGTCGCTCGAGCCGGACGATGGGACCTGTGCCCCGAGCGGGAGAGGTAGGGGGTGGGGCCTGGGAGAGGTGGGGATGGGGGTGGGGAGTTGGGGTATCACAGAGGTGGAAGAGCATCTGGGGCGGGGGGAATCCAGGCCAGGAGAGAAGGGGTGGGGTGGGGCGAGGGGGGTCACGCCCCATAGGATGGGGAAGGGGATGAATCTCAGCCACTAAGCCCCCCCACTGGGATCTCCTGGGTCCCTGGCTCGTCCCCCCACTCCCGGCCTCCTGGGTCCCTCTAATGGGGCAGCGGGTGGGCTTGGAAGGGGGCGGTGATCGGTGATGGTCTCTCCCCCCTCCAGCGTTCCCGCCCCGGCACTGGGGCTGGCAGCGTCTCTGCGCCTCCCCCCGGCCGCTCCAAGCCCTGCTGGCGCTGTGCGTCGGGCTCAGCATCGGCACCATCGCGCTGGCCGTCAGCAGTGAGTGCCCCGCGTGAGAACCCGGCGGATGCGCGTGCAAGGCTGTGCGAAAGGAGGGGCGAGTGTGCAAAGATGTGGGGGTGGAGTGTGCGAGGCTGGGGCGTAGGGTGAAAGGCGGGGATGAGCGTGCAAGGCGAGAAGCACGTGTGCCAGGCTGGTAGTGATCCCCGCCAGGAGGGGGTGTGCGAAGCCTGGCCAGGTGTGCAAGGCCTGGGTGGGCGTGCGAGGCCTCCGGGGGTGCACAAGCCAGGTGGGCACAAGCCTGCGGAGCCTAGTTCTCCATTTGCACGTCATGCTCACGGATCCTCATGCTGTCACGGGGCGAGGGTGCAACCCCCCGCCCCGCCATGGGGGGATGCAGTGGGCGCAGGGGGAGGGGCAGAAAGAGGGGGTGGGGGTCTAGAGGGAGGGGTCTTGGGGGCGGGAGCGGGAGGGTCTGGGACCGGCTCTCACCCCTTCCCCCCCGGCTGTCCCCCACCCCCAGACTCCAGGCTGGGCGCGGAGCAGCGGGGAACGCAGGGGGCGCTGGGCAGCGTGAACCAGAGCCTGAGCGCTGAGCTCGAGGGGCTGGCCCGGAGCGGTGAGTGGGGGGCACAGCGTGGGGGAGGGGGGCTGGCAGGGAGGTGGGGGGAGAGGGAGGGGGTTGGTGAGGAAGGGGGCAGGGAACAGAAGGGAGAGGGTGGTGAGGAGGGGGAGGGGGTTGGTGAGGAGGGGGGCGGGGATCAGAGGGGAGGGAGTTGGTGAGGAGGGGGGCGGGGATCAGAGGGGGAAGGGGTTGGTGAGGAGAGGGGAGGGGGGATCAGAGGGGAGGGCGTTGGTGAGGAGGGGGAGGGGATCAGAGGGGAGGAGGTTGGGGGGGCGGGGATCAGAGGGGAGGGGGTTGGTGAGGAGGAGGGAGGAGGATCAGAGGGGAGGGGGCTGGTGAGGATGGGGAGGGGATCAGAGAGGAGGGGGTTGTGGGGAGGGGGGAGGGGGGAGGGAGATCAGAGGGGAGGGGGTTGGTGAGGAGGGGAGGGGGGATCAGAGGGGAGGGGGCTGGTGAGGAGGGGGAGGGGATCAGAGGGAAGGGGGTTGGGAAGGAGGGGGCATCAGAGGGGAGGGGACTGATGGGGAGGGGGAGGGGAGCAGGACCCCCCCCTCAGCACCCCATCCCCCCCCCCGCAGTGCACATCTTGCAGGACAAGCTGACCCATGTGGCCGGATCCCTGGATAAAGCAAAGGAAAATTCAATCCAAGGTGAGTGTGTGTGGGGGGGGTGGGGGTTCCCCAGCAGGGGGCGCTCTGTGTGTGTGTGTGTGTGTGTGTGTGGAGGGTTCCCCAGCAGGGGGTGCTGGGGGGGGCGGGTTCCCCAGCAGGGGGCGCTGTGTGTGTGTGTGGGGGGGGGTGTTCTCCAGCAGGGGGTCGCTGTGTGTGGGGGGGGGGGCTGTGTGTGTGGGGGGGGTTCCCCAGCAAGGGGCGCTGTGTGTGGGGGGGGGGCGGTTCCCCAGCAGGGGGCGCTGTGTGTGTGTGGGGGGGCTGTGTGTGTGGGGGGGGTTCCCCAGCAAGGGGCGCTGTGTGTGGGGGGGGGCGGTTCCCCAGCAGGGGGTGCTGTATGTGTGTGTGGGGGGGTTCCCCAGCAGGGGGCGCTGTGGGGGGGGGTTCCCCAGCAGGGGGCGCTGTGTGTGTGTGTGGGGGGGTGTTCTCCAGCAGGGGTCGCTGTGTGTGTGGTGGCGGGTTTCCCAGCAGGGGGCGCTGTGTGTGTGGTGGCGGGTTCCCCAGCAGGGGTCGCTGTGTGTGTGGGGGGGGCTGTGTGTGTGGGGGGGTTCCCCAGCAGGGGTCGCTGTGTGAGGGGGGCGCTGTGTATGGGGGGGGGCTGTGTGTGTGGGGGGGGGTTCCCCAGCAAGGGGCACTGTGTGTGGGGGGGGGTTTCCCCAGAAGGGGGCACTGTGTGTGTGGTGGCGGGTTCCCCAGCAGGGGTCGCTGTGTGTGTGTGGGGGGCTGTGTGTGTGGGGGGGTTCCCCAGCAGGGGTCGCTGTGTGTGCGTGGGCTGTGTGTGGGGGGGGTTCCCCAGCAAGGGGCGCTGTGTGTGGGGGGGGAGTTCCCCAGCAGGGGGCGCTAACACCCCTGTCTCCTCCCTCCCCCCCCCAGCTCAGCAGCAGCTGGAGGAGCAGGTCGGGGTGCTGCGGGACTCTCTGAACTCGCTCAACTGTGACTTGATCGAACTGAAATCCAACGGTGAGTGGCCGGGGGGGACCGGGGTGGGGGGGCTTTGTGTGGGGGGGAACTCCCGGCTACGCCAGCCCCGGCCTCTCCCAGCAGGGGGGCGCCGTGGGGAGCGGGGCAGGGGGGCTGGCTGCGGGGGGAGCTCCCGGCTACGCCTGTCCCAGCCTCTCTCAGCAGGGGGCGCCGTGGAGAGCGGGGTGGGAGCACTGGCTTTTGGGGTTCGGGGGGGGTGGACGATTGTCTCCCCCACTGACCTCGCCCGGTCCCCCAGGGAGCCGGGCCGGGTGCTGCCCCAGGGGCTGGCTGCGCTTCGGGGACAGCTGTTACTGGTTCTCCGGCAAGCAGAAGACCTGGGAGGAATCGAACCTGTACTGCAAAGCCCAGAACTCCCACCTGGTCGTCATCAACACACGGGACGAGCAGGTAGATGGCGGGAGCCCCGGCCTCTCCCAGCAGGGGGCGCCGGCCGTGGGGTGGGCTCCCGGCTCCTCCAGTCCTGGCCTCTCCCAGCAGGAGGCGCCGTGGGGCGCGGGGTGGGCTCCTGGCTACTCCAGCCCTGACCTCTCCCAGCAGAGGGCGCCGTGGGGCGCACGCCTGAAATAATCCTGTGCCGATTATTTTCCCGCGGCAGCTGTATATGCAGCAGCAGACGGTCCCTTTGTACACCTGGATCGGTTTGTCCAATAAGAGCAGCCGGTGGCAGTGGGTCGACGGTTCCGTCTACACCATGGACTCCCGGTGAGCAGCCCGGATTGGCCCCCGTCGGCCTTCCCACCAGGCCCCCCGCTTCCCGTGTCCGTCCATCCCCGGGAGACTCTCTCCACCTCCCACTTCTCCCAGATTACCCAGGTTAATCCTGAATCCCGCCGAATCTTGGCCTTTGATTTCCTCGTCCGATCGGCGCCAAATTCACGGTCAAATCGAATCGATCCTAATCCAGTCCCATCTCGTTCGTTTCCTCGATTATCTAAGCCAATCTCTGCCCTAATCGCAACTATGAATCCCTTGAAAATAATATGTTCCAACCCCTAATAATATCATTAAATCAAATAATCCAGCTAATCCAATTTTGACCATGCCAATTTTATGAAATCTCTCTTCTAATCACACACGCTCTATCTCCTGATCTACGCCCGTCTCATATTATATCCTCGAATATAAATCCAAATCCAGAACTAGTGTTAATTCAGTCCAAATCCCGGTCCAGATCCCAATCCAATACTGATCCAATCGCTCTCCTGACCCAGTCCTGATCCAGATCCAATCCAGATCTAGTCCCAATTCAAATCCAAATCCTTACCCAACCCATCCCTGTGCTAATCTGAATCCAGATCTGATTTGATTTCATAACTTCCTAAATCAATCTAATCAGATCCCTAATCCCAACCAATTTGTTCTCTCTGACTCCCATCCTCCCCTCCCCCAGCTCTGCTTTCATTTCAGGGACTGGAGTCCGGATCAGCCGGATAACAGTTCCCCCCAATCCAGCCTCATCTAATCCAGCCTAGTACAGTAATCCAATCCACACCCAATGTAGCTTCATCCAACCCGGCCTAGTCCAGAAATCTAATCCACACCCAATGTAGCTTCATCCAACCCGGCCTAGTCCAGAAATCTAATCCACACCCAATGTAGCTTCATCCAACCCGGCCTAGTCCAGAAATCTAATCCACACCCAATGTAGCTTCATCCAACCCGGCCTAGTCCAGAAATCTAATCCACACCCAATGTAGCTTCATCCAACCCGGCCTAGTCCAGAAATCTAATCCACACCCAATGTAGCTTCATCCAACCCGGCCTAGTCCAGAAATCTAATCCACACCCAATGTAGCTTCATCCAACCCGGCCTAGTCCAGAAATCTAATCCACACCCAATGTAGCTTCATCCAACCCGGCCTAGTCCAGAAATCTAATCCACACCCAATGTAGCCTCATCCAACCCGGCCTAGTCCAGAAATCTAATCCACACCCAATGTAGCTTCATCCAACCCGGCCTAGTCCAGAAATCTAATCCACACCCAATGTAGCTTCATCCAACCCGGCCTAGTCCAGAAATCTAATCCACACCCAATGTAGCTTCATCCAACCCGGCCTAGTCCAGAAATCTAATCCACATCCAATGTAGCCTCATCCAACCCGGCCTAGTCCAGAAATCTAATCCACATCCAATGTAGATTAATCTAATCCACTCTATACCAGTAATCACCACCATGCTAATCCACACCCATCACATCACATCATGTCATTTAATCCGATGTCATCTCATGTGGAATCATCTCATGTCACGTCACGTCACCTCAGCGGCTGTCATGTCATGTGACATAACGTCATGTCATGTTGTCACGTCACGGCATGTCCTCTCGTCTGATGAGAGTTCATGACATGACGTCCCATCTAGGCCGGGTTTGATGACGCTACATTGGGTGTGGATTAGATTACTGGCCTAGGCTGTCATGTCCGATCATGTGACATCATGTGATGCCACGTCATGTCATGTCACATCACGCCATGTCACGTCACGTCATCTCATCTCATCATGTCATGTCAGCTCATCTCATCATGTCATGTCAAGTCATGTGATGTCACGTCATCTCCTGTGACATCATCCAGGCCAACCCAAATCTCATCCCCATCGCTAGGGCCCGACTTGGGGCAGAGAGATTTCACAATGAGCTTCTTCCGCCTACCCACCCCCCCCTCCCAAAATCTTAATCTAAACTAATCCCAGCTGCTCTAATCTGATATAATCCCATCTCCCTCCCTGGGCCCCCCCTGGCCCCCCCTGGCCCGTTCCCCTCTCACGCTGCCCCCCCCGGTGGTTCTGCTCTCATTTCAGGGAGTGGAGGGCAGGCCAGCCCGACGAATCGGACGGCCACGGCCTCGGGGGTGGGGAGGACTGCGTCTACCTGCACGACGACGGGCTCTGGAACAACGCGCACTGCTCCCGCCGCTACCGCTGGGTGTGCGAGGAGGAACTCAAGGGTTAAGGCCAGCCAGGGGTGGAGCCAGGCCTGGGAAGCCAATGGGGGGAGGGGCTGGGGGGAGGGGCTTGGGTGAGTGCTGCCCAATCAGGTATCTGGAGCCATTCAATAAACAAATTGTTCAACGAAGCAAGAGCATGAGATGCGGCCACCTCTGGGGCGGGGCGGCTGGTGACACAGGGACCCCTCGCCCGGCGCTGAGATGCGCCCACCTCTGGGGCGGGGCGGCTGGTGACACAGGGACCCCTTGCCCGGCGCTGAGATGCGGCCACCTCTGGGGCGGGGCGGCTGGTGACACAGGGACCCCTCGCCCGGCGCTGAGATGCAGCCACCTCTGGGGCGGGGCATCTGGTTACACGGGTACCCCTCGCCCGGCGCTGAGACGCGCCCACCTCTGGGGCGGGGCGGCTGGTGACACAGGGACCCCTCGCCCGGCGCTGAGATGCGGCCACCTCTGGGGCGGGGCGGCTGGTTATCCAGTGTGACTGTTACACCTCCAAGTAACTGTGGGGTTGCTGAGGGTGCCGTCATCCCATGAGACCTCCACCATGCTGTGGGGCACCAGCCCCAAAAAACTGCCTGACTCACCACCCATGGGGATCTTGGCTGGAATCTGGGTTGCTGATTAAATCTCAGAGCAGAAGGTGCTGGGAGCCAGGACTCCTGGGTTCTCTCCCCAGCTCTGGGAGGGGAGTGGGGGCTGGAGGGTTAGAGCAGGGGGGCTGGGAGCCAGGACTCCTGGGTTCTCTCCCCGGCTCTGGGAGGCGAGTGGGGGCTGGTGGGTTAGAGCAGGGGGGGCTGGAGCCAGGACTCCTAGGTTGTCTCCCCGGCTCTGGGAGGGCAGTGGGGGCTGGTGGGTTAGAGCAGGGGGGACTGGGAGCCAGGACTCCTGGGTTCTCTCCCCGGCTCTGGGAGGGGAGTGGGGGCTGGTGGGTTAGAGCAGGGGGGGCTGGGAGCCAGTACGCCTGGGTTCTCAAGGCTGGTTCTGTTGCCGCTGTGTTTGCCTGTCAGTTAGCTTGTTGCAGATCCGGTTTGCTGGCTAGTCCTGGGTGGCGTCCCTGGCTAATTAACACTGGAACTAATTATGATTCTGACAGCGGCATTTGGTGGAGCAGATACACCCCACAGTGGGTGTGGGGGCAGTGAGTCAAGTTCTCCTGGTTGTGATGTGGTTGTGGAATTTTTTGATTTGTGGTGCAATTAAAACCAAAACACAGCCTGGCTAGAGAGTCCTTGTGTCTAGGTGAAGAGAACCCAGGCGTCCGGGAGGGAGAGAACCCCAGAATCTGGGAGAGAGAGAAATGAGGCGTCTGGGAGGGCAAGAACCCCAGACTCTGGGAGAGAGAGAAACAAGGCATCTGGGAGGGAGAGAACCCCAGATTCTGGGGGGAGAGAGAACCCAGGTGTCTGGGAGGGCGAGAACCTCAGACTCTGGGGGAGAGAGAACCCAGGCGTCCGGGAAGGAGAGAACCGAGACTCTGGGACAAAGAACCCTGGTGTCCGGACCCAGGTGTCTGGGAGGGAGAGAACCCCAGATTCTGGGAGAGAGAGAAACAAGGCATCTGGGAGGGAGAGAACCCCAATTTCTGGGGGGAGAGAGAACCCAGGCATCTGGGAGGGAGAGAACCCAGACTCTGGGACAAAGAACCCAGCTGTCCGGACCCAGGTGTCTGGGAGGGAGAGAACCCCAGATTCTGGGGGAGAGAACCCAGGTGTCCGGGAGGGAGAGAACAAACCAGGTGTCCGGGAGGGAGAGACCCCCAGATTCTGGGGGAGAGAGAACCCAGGCATCTTGGAGGGAGAGAACCCAGGCATCCGGGAGGGAGAGAACCCAGACTCTGGGACAAGGAACCCAGGTGTCCGGACCCAGGTGTCCGGGAGGGAGAGAACCCCAGATTCTGGTGGGAGAGAACCCAGGTGTCCGGGAGGGAGAGAACAAACCAGGTGTCCGGGAGGGAGAGACCCCCAGATTCTGGGGGAGAGAGAACCCAGGCATCTTGGAGGGAGAGAACCCAGGCATCCGGGAGGGAGAGAACCCAGACTCTGGGACAAGGAACCCAGGTGTCCGGACCCAGGTGTCCGGGAGGGAGAGAACCCCAGAATCTGGGGGGAGAGAGAACCCAGGCGTCCGGGAGGGAGAGAACCCCTGAATCTGGGAGAGAGAGAACACAGGCGTCCGGGAGGGAGAGAACCCCAGAATCTGGGAGGGAGAGAACCCAGGTGTCTGGGAGGGAGAGAACCCCAGACTCTGGGAGAGAGACAACACAGGCGTCCGGGAGGGAGAGAACCCCAGAATCTGGGAGGGAGAGAACCCAGGTGTCTGGGAGGGAGAGAACCCCAGACTCTGGGAGAGAGAACACAGGCATCCGGGAGGGAGAGAATCCCAGACTCTGGGGGAGCTGGAACCCAGGCGTCCAGGCGCGAGTGAGAATCTACAGTTGCCCCAACACGCTCCCCGCATGTCCGCTGCGGTAGGTGGATTCACAAACCGACACGTACACACACACTGAGTCACACGCCCAGACGTGGTGACACACACGGAGACTCCTGGACACACAGACACACCTGTCCCAGACTGGCCGGGGGGGTGCGGGACCAAAGACGGGCTAAGCGTGAAAGGAAGAAAGAATGAAAGAACGCAAGAAGGACAGAACAGATGAATGTGAGGGGAACAATGAAAGGATGAAAGAAAAATGAGAATGAAACAATGAGAGAATGAAAGAAGAGACAAGGGAGAATGAAACAATAAAAATATTTTAAAAGATGAAGGAAGGAGAGAATGAAGGAAGAAATGAAAAGATGAGTGTGAATGGAAGATTGAGAAAACGAAAGAGGATTGCGAATGAAAAAATCAGGATAAAAAAAGGAAAGAGGCGGGTGAACGAAAGAACGGGAAAATGAAAGAATAACTGTGTGAACAAAAGAATGAGAGAATGGAGGAACAAATGAAGACGAGTGTGAATGAAAGGAATGAGAAGAGAAGTGGGAAGGAGGGAAGGAGGGAGGAAGAAACAGAGGGGGAAGGAGGGAATGGAGAAGCGGAGGGAAAGGAGGGAAGGAAGAAGTAGAGCAGAAGGAAGAAGCGGAGGGGGAAGGAGGGAATGGAGAAGCGGAGGGAAAGGAGGGAAGGAAGAAGTGGAGCAGAAGGAAGAAGTGGAGGGGGAAGGAGGAAGCCCAGGGGAAAGGAGGGAAGGATGAAGGAAGAAGCGGAGGGAAAGAAGGGAGCAGAGGGGAAGGAGGGAAGGAGGAAGTGGAGGGGAAGGAGGGGAGGAAGAAGGGGAAGCCCAGGGGAAGGAAGGAAGGAAGAAGCAGACAGGGAAGGAGGGGAGGAGGAATCAGAGGGGGAAAGAGGGAAGGAAGAAGCGAAGGAGGAAGCAGAGGGGGAAGGAAGAAGAGGAGGGAAAGGAGGGAGGAGAGGGGTGCCCGAGGGGGAAGGGGGGAATGGAGAAGCAGAGGGGGGAGGAGGGAGGAGGGGGAAAGGAGGAGGGAGGAGAGGGGGAAGGAGGGGGAAGGGGGAATGGAGCAGCAGAGGAGGAAGGAAGGAGGAGGGGGGAAAGAGGGAGGAAGAAGGGAGCGGAGGGAGGAGAGGAGGAAGGAGGAGGAAGGGGGGAATGGAGCAGCAGAGGGGGAAGGAGGGAGGAGAGGGGGAAGGAGGAGGGAGGAGAGGGGGAAGGGGGGAATGGAGCAGCAGAGGGGAAGGAGGGAGGAGAGGGGGAAGGAGGAGGGAGGAGAGGGGGAAGGGGGGGAATGGAGCAGCAGAGGGGGAAGGAGGAAGGAGAGGGGGAAGGAGGAGGGAGGAGAGGGGGAAGGGGGGAATGGAGCAGCAGAGGGGGAAGGAGGAAGGAGAGGGGGAAAGAGGGAGGAAGAAGGGAGCGGAGGAAGGAGAGGGGGAAGGAGGGAATGGAGCAGCAGAGGGGGAAGGAGGGAGGAGACGGGGAAAGAGGGAGGAAGAAGGGAGCGGAGGGAGGAGAGGGGGAAGGAGGGGGAAGGCGGGAATGGAACAGCAGAGGGGGAAGGAGGGAGGAGAGGGGGAATGGAGCAGCAGAGGGGGAAGGAGGGAGGAGAGGGGGAAGGGGCGGGACAGAGGTCCCCGAGGGGGGAAGGGGACAGAGGCTGCAGGACGCGGGGAGCCGGCGATCGCTTCAGTGGGGACGGGGACCGAACTCGCGAACCGGGCGGGGCTCAGGGATTGGCCCCGCCCCCCACCAGCTGCTCCCGCCCTATAAAGGGGCCGGGCTCCGCTCAGCCCGCCGGTGGCTGCACTTCCTGGCGGAGGCGGGGACCGGCGGTGAGACACCCCCACGGTGCCCGGACAGGGAGAGAACCCAGGCGTCCGAGGTGGGGGGGGAGAGAGAGAGGGGGGACCCAGGCGTCCTGAGAGAAGCAGAGAACCCAGGTATCTGTCTGGGAGCGAGGGAGAAAAGAGGAATCGCCCCCACCCCGTAGCCTGGACAGAGGGAGGGAGGGAGCGGAGAACCCAGGCGTCCGGGAGAGAAGCAGAGAACCCAGGCGTCCGGGAGAGAGTGAAAGGACACCACCCACCCCCCCCCCAGTGCCTGGACAGAGGGAGGGAGAGAAGCAGAGAACCCAGGCGTCGGGAGAGAGTGAAAGGACACCCCCCCCCCCCTAGTGCCTGGACGGAGGGAGGGAGGGGAGCGGAGAACCCAGGCGTCCGGGAGAGAGCGAAAGGACCCACCCCCCCCCCAGCAGCCTGGACAGAGGGAGGGAGGGAGAGGAGAACCCAGGCCTCCGGGAGCAAGAGCAGGATAGGAACCCCAGGAGCAGGCAGAGAGAACCCTGGCGTCCTGGAGAGAGGAAACCCCGCCCCCCCCCCGTTGTCTGGGGGTGGGGGGAGGAATCCGCAGCCCTCACACTGTCTATCAAACCCTTCCAGGTACTGGGATGGGGGAGGAAGAGGAGGAGAGGAGGCAGGTGCCGACTGATGGGGGGGATCCCCCGGCCGCCCCCGGGCTGCCTGTGGGCCCCGTCACCCTGAACGTCGGCGGCAAATTTTACAGCACCACGCTGGAGACCTTGACCCGCTTCCCTGACTCCATGTTGGGGGCCATGTTCCGGGGGCCCCGGCCGGCCCACACCGACCGGCGGGGCCACTACTTCATCGACCGCGACGGCAAAGCCTTCCGGCATGTCCTCAATTTCCTGCGGCTGGGCCGCCTGGACCTGCCCGAGGGCTACTCGGAGCTGGCCCTGCTGCGGGCCGAGGCGGACTTCTACCAGATCCGGCCCCTGCTGGCCGAGCTGGGCCGGCTGGTGGCCGAGCGCCGGCAGCACCGGGCCAACGCTGTGCTCCACGCCGATGTCGACTGCCAGGAGCGGCTGCTGCACTTCACCGTCCGGCGCGGGCCGCAGAATTACGGCCTCAGCACCTGCCCGCTCCGCGTCTTCACCGCCAACATCTTCTGCACCGACGGGCAATTCTTGGAGCTGCTGGGCGGCCGGCTGGGCCGAGCCGGAGACACCGGGGGAGCTGGTTGCCGGCTGAGCAATCTTGCCGATGCCGAATCCAACCACCGGCTGGGCATGGCCGGGGATGGGGAGTCTGTTGCCGCCCAAGAGGAGGGATCCGGTCACCCATCCATTTCCGCGGAGGAGGGGGAAGCCCGGAGCCCGGCACCACCTGCGTCTGGAGTGGGCCCCGCGGCCCCTGGAGCTGCCCGAGGCGGAGTACGCCAAGCAGAAAGTGCGCCCTCTCCGGATGGCGCCGCCAGATGGGCGGGAGGTCCTCACGGCGGCGGAGTTCCTGGAGGAGGTGCTGAAGGCGGCCCTGGACCAAGGCTTCCGGGTGGATTCGGTCTTCCCCGACCCGGAGGACATCCTCAACTCGCGTTCGCTGCGCTTTGTCCGCCACTGACCACGTGGAGGGGGCAGAAGAACCAGCTGGGGTACGAGGGGGGGCTGCTCTCACCTGACCACAGTGGTGGACAGTGGTAAGTGACCGGGATTGGAGATGTCAAGAGATGGTGGTTGGTGGCAGTAAGGGGATAGAGGTAGATGGGAATGGTGGTTGGGGGGGCCATTGGTCCCCTTGCTCTGTAATGGGGCATGCTGGCAAGGGGGTGTGTGGATTGGTGCATGGATGGTGGGGGGGCGATGGGATGGGGAAGGTTGCTAAGTATGGATGGATCCTGAAATGACGATGACTGGTGGCAGGAAGGGGGTGGTGGGGCTCTGGATGAAACCATCTGTCATGGTGGTAGATGGGGCGGGGATTGGGGAGGCTGGCTGGGGACGGGTGCTGTCCCTGGACGAAGTGGCAGGTGGGGGTGAGGGTGGATTGGTGGTAGGAAGGGGGGGGTGAGAGTGGATGGGGGGGGGTGGGATGGCTCCGGAGATAGGTGGTGGGGGCGGGGAGAAAAGGAGTAGGTGAGAGCTGGGGGTGCACTTCCTGGTGGGTGTTGGGGTATGAAATAGGATCCTGACTGGTGACGTTGGTGGCAGGAAGAGGATAGTGGGGGTTGGTGAGCTGGGGAACAGGGAGGGTGACTGCTGGAGCGGGGGCGAGGCAGATAGGCTAAGAGGGGGTGGAGGGGTCCATTAGTGGAGGTTGTTGGGGGCAAGAAAATCACTTCTGGTGGTAGGAAGGCGATGGGGGTAGATGGGATTGGGGGGGGCAAGGAGGGTGGGTCCTGGAATTGGGGGGGGGGGGGGGGCAGGGAGGTGGGAGCAGTGGCTGGATCCCAGGCAGGGAGTGGTGGTGGGGGGGGGAAATAGTTTCTCCCCTATATCTTGGTGTTAGAAATGGGATACTTGCAAGTCTATAGTGTGTTTGTGGGAAGGCATTGTGGCAAGAAGCCCTGCAACTCCCTGAATGGCCACTGGGGGTACTTGGCATTGGATAACTCATAACCACGCCCCAAATCCTGGGTTTTGGGGGGGGCAAAGTGTGATTTTTGGGGGGGGTGCATGGCTTTCCTTCATTTACCTCTGAGCATTGGGGTCCCCCTGGATATTTCTGGGGAGGTCCCTGGATTTATTATGAGAGGGTGAGTATGGGGGGGGGGTTCTGATTATATAGAATGGATCATTGTCTATTTTGGGGGTGCTGGCAAGGGTACCCTTTATTTTGGTAGGGTCTCCTGACTTTCATGGGCAGGCTGTGTATGTTGGGGAGGGGGACTGACTGTTTCCCCAGGAGGTGAATGGATCCTGCCTCACAGATATGGGGTGCTTGGGGGGGCTCCCCTCGGCGCCTGGGGGGAGGGAAACGGGGCTGAATCTGTCTCTCACTTCGGACAGGCCTGGACAACAAAGCTGGCTTTGTACCCTGGTGCCTGGTATTATAATGCCCTGCTTTGTTATGGGGCTGGGTTGGAGAGTGGGGACTAGTGGGTTAGAGCGGGGGAGGGCTGGGAGCCCAGACTCCTGGGTTCTCTCCCCGGCTCTGGGAGGGGAGTGGGGGCTGGTGGGTCAGAGCAGGGGGGCTGGGAGCCAGGACTCCTGGGTTCTCTCCCCGGCTCTGGGAGGGGAGTGGGGGCTGGGGGGTCAGAGCAGGGAGGGCTGGGAGCCCAGACTCCTGGGTTCTCTCCCCGGCTCTGGGAGGGGAGTGGGGGCTGGTGGGTTAGAGCAGGGGGGCTGGGAGCCAGGACTCCTGGGTTCTCTCCCCAGGTCTGGGAGGGGTGGGGGGGCAGGACGACTGTGTTTTAATCCTCACCAATTCTCTCTCTCTCTCTCTCTCTCTCTCTCTCCCTTCCGGCTCCTTTCCAGAACCGATTCTCTGCCTCCCGATGGGTCCTGCGTCCCCGTTGCCGCCCTGGGTTTTGGGGAGCGGAGCCCAGCCGGGGTCCTGACCCACTTCCCCCACAGCTGGGAAATGAAGACCCTGGGATTGGAACCAGCCCCCCGACGGGCGGGGGGTGGGTCACAAGGGACTTCCAGCTGCCCTGCCCGGCGCTTGACCTGCTGCTTGTGGGGGGCGAGGGGGGGAGGATGGTGACCTTTTGGGGTGACATTGATTAATGCCTGTATCTGCACTTTAAGGTTATGTTGCTATTGTACATTTCATTTCCCCCCCCCCCCCCCCATGGCCCTATCTCTCTCCCCCCCCCCCCCCCCCCGCATGTATGGGGGCAGCTGGGAGCCGGACTCCTGGGTTCTCTCCCCAGGTCTGGGAGGGGAGTGGGGGTTAGTGGGTTAGAGTGGGCGGGGGGGGGGGGGCTGGGAGCCAGGACTCCTGGGTTCTCTCCCTGGCTCTGCGAGGGGAGTGGGGGTTTGTGGGTTAGAACTGGGGGGGCAGGGAACCAGGATTGCACCTTTTAGCATTCCAGTGATGTCTGTTGGGTAGCATGGGGAGGGAAGGGGTAGGCCGCCACTGCCCCGCCCCCCCAAAAAAACCACCCCATCTCTGGCAAGGCCAAGTCTCCTGTGTCCGGTGTGGGACTTTGCTATGGCTGTCTCTGTAAGAGGGTGGGACTTTCCCCGGCCGGGGGCGAGGCCTAGGAGCTTGGGGAATTGCAAGTGGGGACCCAGGAAGGGCCCTCGTGCGAGCGGGGGGTCTTGGCACAAGTCATCCGCCCCTCGTGTATTTGCATGGACCTGGCTCCCTGGTGCATTTGCAGACCCCCCCTGAGTGGGTCCGTGCCCACGGGGCCTCCGTCCGTTTGCACCAGTGGCTTTGCACCCACGTCTAGCGGGCCAGGCCACTGGGCTCGGGGGGGCGGCGGTGCTGAGCGCCAGCTGATGTGGGGTCCGGGCCCCTTTGCACACCTGTCTGTAACCTCTGTCCGTGCAAAGTTGCATGGAACAACGCAATGTCCTGAAGGCGTTGGTGTGGGAGTTGGCTTTTTTCTGGTGTGTGTGTCTGTGTGTGTGTGTGTGTGTCTTGCCCCCTCCCCCCAGGGCTAGAAGGTTCTGTAGTAGCTGCATGCATATGGGGGGGGGTTGCCCCCCCACTAATCCTTTGCCACAGGCGGGGATCTCTGTGCACATATCACACTGCCCCCTTCCCCCCCCCCCCAAGCTACACACCTACGGGGGGGCGGGGCGATCTGTGGAAGGGGGTGGGGCTTGTAAGATATCACACTGGGGGGGCTCTTTTATTCTTTTCTTCCCTCCCTCATTTCAATGCGGGGAGGGGGTAGATTCGTGGCTTGCTTGGGAGGAGGAGAAGCCCTTCCCCCTCAGGAGAAGCGCGGCACTAAAGCCTCTGGGTGGGTGGCCCTTTAAGAGCAGAACGGTGAGTCATGGGGTGGGACTGTTACCAAGGGCAACGTTTGGACCCTGGTGGGCCTCCGAGAGGCGGGGGGGGGAGACCCCACAGGGGCGCGCCCTCCCCTCCCTCTCCCGCCGGCTGCCCCTTTAAGAGTAGCCCTCGTGGCAGGCAGGCGGGGCGGAGCGTTCCAAAGGCCACGCCCCCTCCCTCCCTCTGCCCGAGCGTCGCCCCTTTAAGAGCCGCGCGCGTTGGGGCGGGGCGTTCAGAACGCTGGGGACAAACAACTGGCTACAGCGCGTTCCAAAGGTCACGCCCACCTGGCTTGCTGGCCAGCCCCCCCCACCCACCAACACACACACACTGGGTGGCTCCCGCCTCTGCTGCCCCCTAGCGGCGCCCCCGGCGCACCCCTGCTCCTGGCCCTAGAGAAATCTGACCCCCATCTCCTCCTGGGCCTGGCCCCACTCCCCCCCTCTATGGGGCCAGGCTGGGAAACCGGTGCCCCCCAGCAGGCCCTGGCAGCGGCTGCCCCCTGGGGTGCCCACTTGGCTCTGTTCCCCTGGCCCCCCACGCTGGCTGCCCCCCTGCTGCTGGCCCTCGCTCTCCTGGCCCCACCGGCCAAGGGCTGTGTTCAGTGCCGGGCGGGGCACCGGGACATCCCGGCCCGTTTCGCCCGGCTCTGTGCCCGCTACCGCCAGGTTCACGCCCGCCCGGGCTGCCCCAGCCGCCCCTGGGGCCCGGAGTCCTTCAAGGGGTTTGCCCTGGGTAGGGTCCTGTCCTCTAGCCCCGGGTCTGGGAGGGGAGTGGGGGGGGGGTCTGGGAGCCAGGACGCCTGGGTTCTTCTCATAACCTTCACAGTGTGTAGGGGGCATGGCCTGCCCTGTCTTGACTCAAATCGGGCTGTTAACTCTGGTCCCTACTGACAACCGATGTTTCCTGCTCACATGAGCCGGTTGTCCTGGATGCAAGATTGAACCCAGAGTACCAGACTGCCCCCTCGGGAGCCGGAACCCCTGCGTGCCCCATAGATTAACTCCAGCAGCCCACCCCGTACCCCCTCCCGCAACCCTTCCTCTTCCTCCTCCAGATGAGCAAGCCATGGATGCGGTGACTGAGAAAACTCACCGAGTCTTGCGTCTCATTGGTAATACCCCCTCCCCTACAACCGCCCCCCGGAGGGGGGGGGGCGAATAGACTGAAGGGGGCCATCCTGCGCCCCGACAGAGGGAGCCCAGGGTGGGGAGCAGGATGGCATCAAATGGGCACCGTCGCTGTCCCCCCAGAGATCAACCGGACCCTCTCGGATCTGCCCAAGTTCTGGGACTGGCTGCGGGAAGTGAAGCTACTGGAGTACAGCAAGGAGGGTAGGGGGGGGCTGTGGGGAGGGGGGGGTTCCCAGGGCCCCACTTAGGGTAAAGGCGCTGCCCTCCCTAGTCCTCAGGGCCTTTCTTGGGGTGTCTGCCCCATTCCCTTATTGTCCCCCACAGCTGGTTTTGGGGTGCGTCCGTAGCTGAGAGCCGCCTCTGCCCCATGAGCTGGGGTGGGATGTGGGGTGCAGGGGGGCAAACCCCCTCACTGTCTCTCTCTCTGCCCCCCACAGTTCTGTGCCCGCCAGCTTGCCGTAAGTACCGGCCCTCGGGAGACGGGTGCTGGGAGGGGTGACCCATTGTCTCAGCCCGCGGGACACGGCCCAGCCAGACCCTCCCTAATCCCATGCTGGGCAGCGCAGGGTTGGTGCTTGGAGGGCAGATTTGGAGTGGGGGCTCAGTAGGGGGCGCTCTCCCCTGGCAGGCAGGGCTGGCCCCAGGGCGGCGCTAGGGGGCGCTGTGGGGCAGGGAGCGGGGCAGGGGGCGCTCTCCCCTGTCAGGCAGGGCTGGCCCCAGGGCGGCGCTAGGGGGCGCTGTGGGGCAGGGAGAGGGGCGGGGGGGGCTCAGCAGGGGGCGCTCTCCCCTGGCAGGCGGGGCTGGCCCCAGGGCGGCGCTAGGGGGCGCTGTACCACGGGGGGGGGGGGGTCAGTAGAGAGTGCCCCACCACAGAGGTGGCTGCTTTTCAGCCTGGCCACCTGCGACCTCTGGTCTCTCCGGGTCTGTCCAGCCCTGAGTGAATGGTCTCCCCTCCGCAGCACCCTGGGGTGGGGGTGGGGAGCTGAGGGGTACCCCAGCCCCCCCCCCCCAGCTGACGCTGGCCCCCTCTTCCTCTCCAGGGGCCTCGGCCTTGGCCATCAACTGCTCCAGCTGCAAGAAGGGGAAGGTGCCCTGCTGGGCCCTGAAAAAATGTTACCCCGGTGAGTCCCCCTCCAGTGGGGGGGCCTGGGCCCACCTCTCTCCTCTGCCCGCTCCCAGCCCTCCAGCACTGGCCTCCTCCCCCCCACACACGACCCCCTTTGCCGCCCGGTTGGGGGAGGAAGGGGTATTCCTGGAGTCCCTCCCCGTCACAGCCCGCCCCCTCCCCCCAGACTGCCCCTTTCTTCCCCTCCCCCCATTCATCCCCTCTATTGCCCCCCCGCCCCCAGGGCGCAGGGATCTCCGGGACTCTGTGCTGCTGCTGAGCGTCCTGTCCGCCTCCAGCCTGCTCGTGGGGGTCATCACCTGCGCCCTGCAGTGAGCGGGGGGCCTGGGCTGGGGATAGGGGGCGGGGCCTGGGCTGGGGATAGGGGAGGGGATGGGGAAGGGGCGGGGCCTGGGCTGGGAGCATGGTGGGGTTAGGGGAAGGGGCGGGGCCTGGGTTGAGGCTAGGGGATGGGATAGGGGAAGGGGCGGGGCCTGGGCTGAGGATGGGGAGGGGATAGGGGAAGGGGCGGGGCCTGGGCTGGGGATAGGGGTGGGGATAGGCGAAGGGGCGGGGCCTGGGCTGAGGCTAGGGGATGGGATAGGGGAAGGGGCGGGGCCTGGGTTGAGGATAGGGGATGGGATAGGGGAAAAGGCGGGGCCTGGGCTGGGAGCGTGGTGGCGTTAGGGGAAGGGGCGGGGCCTGGGCTGAGGATATGGGATGGGGGAGGGGCGGGGCCTGGACTGAGGATAGGGGATGGGATAGGGGAAGGGGCGGGGCCTGGGTTGAGGATAGGGGATGGGATAGGGAAGGGGCGGGGCCTGGGCTGAGGATAGGGGCGGGGTTAGGGGAAGGGGCGGGGCCTGGGTTGAGGATAGGGGATGGGATAGGGGAAGGGGCGGGGCCTGGGCTGGGAGCGTGGTGGGGTTAGGGGAAGGGGCGGGGCCTGGGCTGAGGATAGGGGATGGGATAGGGGAAGGGGCGGGGCCTGAGCTGGGGATAGGGGAGAGGGTCGGGCCTGAGCTGGGGGGAGGGGGGCTGGGCTGTGTTTTTTTTGGGGGGGGGGAAGGCGGATGGGGCATAGTGGGATCTGAGGGGGGAGGACATAGGGAGGGCAGGGGGCAGGTGGGGGACACAGAGGGTGGGGAGGGGGGAGGCGGGGGTGGAAGGGGAATACAGGGAGTGGGGGAGGTTTGGCACTGAGGGGCCCGCCCCCTTTTGGCGGGGGGGAGGAGGTCCGGCCGAGGTGTGGGGGGGTGACTCATGGGGCTGACGTCTGGACTTTCTCTCGGCAGGTTCCGGTTCTACCCGCTGCCCGAGTGACCCCCCGCCCCCGCCGCCTGGATCCACAATAAATGGGCTTCCCCTCCAGGCCTCGTGCTGGCAGCGGCAATCTCTGGGGGTGCACACGCGGGTGTGGGGGGCAGGGCGTTGGCCATGCAAGGGCGTGGGGGCAGGGTGGGGGGTGTGCGAGGGTGTGGGAGCAGGGTGGTGTGCGTGGGTGTGGGACCAGGGTGGTGGGCGTGCGAGGGTGTGGGAGCAGGGTGCCGGGTGTGCAAGGGTATGGGAGCAGGGTGGCGGAAGTACGAGGGTGGTGGGGCAGGGTTGCGGGCGTGCAAGGGTGTGGGAGCAGGGTGGCAGGTGTGCAAGGGTGTGGGAGCAGGGTGGCGGGTGTGCAAGGGTGGGGTGGCAGGGTGGCAGCATTGTGAGGGTGGGGGAGCAGGGTGGCGGGCATGCAAGGGTATGGGAGCAGGGTGGTGGGTGTGCGAGGGTGTGGGGGCAGGGTAGTGGGTGTGCAAGGGTTTGGGAGCAGGGTGGCAGGCGTGTGAGGATGTGGGAGCAGGGTGGCAGGCGTGCAAGGGGATGGGAGCAGGGTGGCGGGAGTGTGAGGGTGGCGGGGCAGGGGTGGCAGGCGTGCAAGGGTATGGGAGCAGGCTAGTGGGTGTGCGAGGGTGTGGGGGTGCCCGTGGCCTGGCGTGTCAGAACGGCACCGCGTGTCGGGAGCGTGTGACTCATCGCCGCCGGCCCATGTTATCCCTCCCCCCCCCCACACACACCCCATGGCACATTGGCACAAGGGTGCAGGTGCCCGGCCGGCACATGCCCCCCTCTCCGCCTCCCCAAGCTGTCCCATGCCTGGTGTGCCCCACGTGACACCCAGAGGGGCGGCGCCTGCCTGGCCAGGTATCAGGTGTCCCCTGGGGCTCAGCGGGACCCGCCCAGGTGTGTGCGGGAGGGGGGGAGGGGGAAGGGAGCGGCCGGGAGCTGGGCCGCCATTGGTGGTAAAAGTGGGATGGGGAGGAGTATACCGGGGCCTGAGCCCGAAACGGGACGCGGAGGAGAGAGCGAGCGAGAGGGACCCCCCTCCCCCATCCCAGGTAAGCCCCGGCTGGAGGGGGGGAACACAAGGCCCCCTCCCCTTTTCCTCCGCCTCCCTATTGCGGGTCCTGGTCCTTCCCTCCCCCCTTGTTCTCCCCCCCCCTCCCGCTTCTTACTTCCTCCCTTTTCAATTCCCTTTCCCCAGCCCCTGCGCCCGTCCCTCCTTCCCTCGGCCGCTCGTCCTGCACTCCTCCCTGGGCTCCTTCCCCCTTCCCTGCTTCCTCGCCTCCTTCCGGCTTTCTTCTTCTCTTCCCGGTCCCTTCTTCCCCCCTTTCCCCTATTCCCCCTTTGCACTTGCCCCCCTTCCGTCCTTCCTTCCTTTTTCTTCACTCATCGCTTTCTTTCGTTTCTTGTCACACTCTTCTTTCTTTCACACTCCCTCCCTCCCCACCTTTATCTCCTCGTTTCCCCATTCCTTCTCTCTTGAGCCCGTTCCCTTACTCTTCCCTTCCTTCATTCGCCCCATTCGATGTTCCCTTCCTTCCTCGGGTCCTTCCGTCCCCTTCCTCTTTTCCCTCCCCGCCCTCCCCTCTAGCCCTCCTGGCAGTGAACATGTCCCCCAGCCCAGCAAGCCCCACGACTTATCCCTGGGGTCCCAGAAACCGGTATGACGCCCCCTAGAGGGGACAGGCCCCTGCCCCATTCTCCGCCCCCCTGAGTCAGCCAGTCCCCGCCCTGGGGCCGGGTGGGAGCCGGCGCCCCCCAGAGGGCCTATATTAGGGGGGTGGAGGCCCAACAGGGTGGGTCCCTATATCTGGCACCCGCTTGTGTCAATATTTGCCCCGCCGCCCGAACTCTGCCCTGGGCTGTCATCAGTTGGGGGAGCACGGGGGGGGGAGGGAGGAGAGGGAAGCAATCCGCGCATGAAGCAAGGAAAGGGTTAATAGCCCCACAAATAGGGGGCAGGGAATGAAGGGATCCCCCGAACCTTCCCCTAACTCATCCCCTGGGCCCCTCCACATCTTCCCCCCCCCAGCCTCACAGGATCCCCAAATCTTTCGCCAAACTCACCCCAATTCTCCTGAACCTTCCCCCCCAAACCCAACCCCGCCCAAATTCATCCGATTCTCCCCCCAACCCCCACTCCTCTTCTCCGCAGCCCCACCCCGTTGGCTTTAGGGAGGAGTCCCGGGGCCGGGTCACAGGCTGCTCTGTGTCGAAGCGTTTCAACTCCTGGGGTGATGGTGTCACCCCACCACCCCGCCCAGGGAGTGGGGTGCTGGGGGGCAGGGAGGGGTCGGGGATCAGAGCGGGTTTACACATGTCCTGAGCCGCTTCTCTCCCCACAGCCAGGGAGAGAACCCAGGAGTCCTGGCTCCCGGCCCCCCCTGCTCTAACCACCAGCCCCCACTGCCCTCCCAGAGCTGGGGAGAGAACCCAGGAGTCCTGGCTCCCGGCCCCCCCCTGCTCTAACCACCAGCCCCCACTGCCCTCCCAGAGCTGGGGAGAGAACCCAGGAGTCCTGGCTCCCGGCCCCCCCTGCTCTAACCACCAGCCCCCACTGCCCTCCCAGAGCTGGGGAGAGAACCCAGGAGTCCTGGCTCCTGGCCCCGCCCGCTCTAATCCACTAGCCGCCCCAGGCTGAGAACTGTGCATGTGGTCTGGGGGCGGGCGCTGTGTGTCCCCCTGGGGCTCGGGCGGGTTGGCGCAGCGGCAGGGAATCCCGCAGGGGCCCAGTGGGAGTGGCGAAGACAAGACCAGACAGTGAAGCTGCCCTGAGAGAGGGCGGAAAACAGCTCCTGGGTGCTGACAGAGCATAACCCACAGAGAGAGACACGGTCACCGAGGGAGCTGTTCTGTGCCTCAGTTTCCCTATCTTACAACGAGGGTCTTTCCTCTCTTTAGGTTGTAACCAGGCAGGGACTGTCTCTGGATCGCCCGGCGCCCCGATCTCAGTTCCACGTCTCCGTGGGGCAGCCCCGGGGCTCACCCAGCCGGGCCCCCCCACCCAGATGGCCCCGGACGACGGCACCGACTGGCTCCTGGCGCTGCTCACCGAGATCCAGCTGGAGCAGTTTTACCACAAGATCCGGGACGAGTTACACGTCACCCGCCTGGGCCACTTCGACTACGTCAAACCCGCCGACCTCGACCACATCGGCATGGGGCGCCCCGGTGGGTGTAGGGGGGAGGTAGCGGGGGCTGCGGGTCGGGAGTGAGGGGCACCGGCAGGGCTGGGGGGGGGCAGGGCTGGGCTAGCAGGGGGCTGCGGGTCAGGAGTGAGGGGCACTGACAGAGCTCGGGGGGGGGGAGGGGCTGTGGGTCGGGAGTGAGGGGCACCGGCAGAGCTGGGGGGGGCAGGGGCTGCGGGTCGGGAGTGAGGGGCACCGGCAGAGCTCGGGGGGGGGCGGGGGTTGTGGGTCGGGAGTGAGGGGCACTGGCAGAGCTGGGGGGGGGCAGGGGCTGTGGGTCGGGAGTGAAGGGCACCGGCAGAGCTGGGGGGGGCAGGGCTGGGCTGGCAGGGGCTGCGGGTCGGGAGTGAGGGGCACCGGCAAAGCTGGGGGGGCAGGGCTGGGCTAGCAGTGGCTGCGGGTCGGGAGTGAGGGGCACCGGCAGAGTTCCCCCTTTATAACCGCCAGCCCCTCCAATTCAGGTCAGCGGCGGCTGGAAGACGCCATCAAGCGCAGGAAGCAGCAGGGGCCGCGCCCCAAGTCCTGGGTTTATAAGGTTTGGATTCACCCCCTCCCCTATTGCCACAGGAACCCTGGTGTTCGGGGGCAGAAAACAGAGGCCCCCTCGTGCCAGCCAGGGGTGCGTGGGGTGGAGGGCTGGGAGCCAGGACTCCTGGGTTCTCTCCCCGGCTCTGGGAGGAGAGTGGGGGCTAGTGGGTGAGAGCGGGGGGGGGGGGGGCTGGGAGCCAGGACTCCTGAGTTCGCTGACAATTAGGCAGTGTACACATGTCTCTCTCTCTCTCTCTCTCTCTCCCTCGCTCTCTGTCAGATGATCGGTGGCCCGAGGACCCAGGAGCCGGGGGAGGGGCCCTCCCGCCCCCCACCTCCCCGCCCGGACTCGGACACCCCCCTGAAATGCCTAATCAGCGAATGGGACCTGCGCCTGCGGGAGCGGCTGGGCGACGGCTGCTTCGGGGTGGTGCACCGGGGGGAGTGGACCCCGCCCGGCGGGGGCACCGTGAGTTGTCCGGGGGGGGAGGAGCTGTCCGGGGGCCTCGCGGGGGGTGGGGGACCGTGGGTGGGGTCCGGCATCTCCCAGGAATGGCCCGGGAATCTCACACCGCGGAGTGGGGGGGACAGACCCAGAGCCGAGATCTGAAAATCGCGAGATTGGCGCTGGTGATCACGTGACCGTTTGAACCTCGGGATTTCCCAGGCGGCTTTGGGGCGGGAAGGTCCCCGGGGCAACATCTGGCCGTGTCTTGTCCCCCCCCCCAGCAAGGCCGGGGCCTCGCCCTGTTAGCCAGGGGCCCGGTGCGTCTCCCGGGGCCCGAATTGACCCCCGCCTGTGCTCCGGGGGCCCAAAGACGGGCTGGCGGGCAAGGCAGAGAGGGGAGTTGGAAAGGGGGGGACAGATGGAAGGAGCGTGGAGAGGGACGGATGGATGGAAGGGGGAAGGGAGGATGGAGGGATGTGGGGCTGGAGGGGTGGGGGGAGGGGGTGTGGGGCTGGACCCACCTGTTACCCCCTCTTCCTTCTCTTCTGGCTGCTGCTTCCCTTTCTCCTCCCCCCTCCATTTCTCCGTTTGTCCTCCCCTCCGGCCCCCCACCCCCACAGATCCTCCGCCCCCCCACCAGGAACTGACCCCTGCCCTGCCCCCCCGCCCAGCTCTCCGTGGCAGTGAAATCCCTCCGCTCTGACGTCAGCACCGACCCCCTTGCGCTGGTTGATTTCCTCAACGAGGTGAACGCCATGAGCGGCCTGGACCATCCCCACCTCCTGCGGCTCCACGGGGTCGTCCTCAGCCAGCCCCTCAAGATGGTGAGCAGGGCCCGGACGCCTGGGTTCCCTCTCCAACTCCGGGAGGGGAGTGGGGGCTGGTGGGTTAGAGCAGGGGGGGCTGGGAGCCAGGACTCCTGGGTTCTCTCCCTGGCTCTGGGAGGGGAGTGGGGGCTGGTGCGTTAGAGCAGGGGGGGCTGGGAGCCAGGACTCCTGGGTTCTCTCCCGGCTCGTCACCGGTACGCTCTGGGCAGGTGACGGAGCTGGCCCCGCTGGGCTCCCTGTACGACCAGCTGTGCCTGCCCTTCCCCCTGCACCGGCTCTGGCTCTACGCCGTGCAGGTGGCCCAGGGCATGGCTTACCTGGAGTCCAAACTCTTTATCCACCGTGACCTGGCCGCCCGCAACGTCCTGCTGGCCTCCGAGGAGCACGCCAAGATCGGCGACTTCGGCCTCATGCGGGCGCTCTCGAGCAAGGGGGACCGGTACATCATGTCCGCCCACCGCAAAATCCCCTTTGCCTGGTGAGACCCCCAGGGAGCGCTAGGGGGCGCTGTGGGGCAGGGAGCGGGGCGGGGGGCTCAGCAGGGGGTGCTGTGGGGCAGGGAGCAGGGTGGGGAGCTCAGCAGGGGGCGCGCTCCCCCGGCAGCCCGGGCTGGCCCCAGGGCGGCGCTAGGGGGCACTGTGGGGCAGGGAGCAGGGCGGGGAGTCTCAGCAGGGGGCGCTCTCCCCTGGCAGGCAGGGCTGGCCCTATGGCGACGCTAGGGGGCACTGTGGGGCAGGGAGCGGGGCGGGGGGGCTCAGCAGGGGGCGCTCTCCCCTGGCAGGCGGGGCTGGCACTAGGGGGCGCTGTCCTGCAGGTTTCTCTCTCTCTCTTTGACTTGTCTTCTCCTGCACCCCAGGTGCGCCCCCGAGAGCCTGCGCTCCGGCGTCTTCTCCCACGCGTCCGACGTGTGGATGTTCGGGGTCACCCTCTGGGAGATGTTCTCCTACGGCGAGGAGCCCTGGATGGGGCGCTCGGGGCGCCAGGTGAGCCTGGGGGGCGGGGGTTGGAGGACAACCCAGGAGTCCTGGCTCCCAGCGCCCCCTGCTCTGACCCACCAGCCCCCACTTCCCCTCCCAGAGCTGGGGAGAGAACCCAGGAGTCCTGGCTCCCCCCCCCACCCCCGAACCCATCCCCCTGTGCTATGGGAAGGACTTTGAGCTCCATCTAGTGGTTGTGGTCGGTAATGCATTCCGGGGGTCTGCGATGCTTTAACCCTCCCGCAGGGGGCGCCGAGGAGCTGGACGTTCACCCTCTGGTTTGCCCCCCCCCCCCCCCCCCAGATCATGCTGTCGGTGGAGCGGGAGGGGGCGCGGCTGGAGCGCCCCGAGGACTGTCCCTGCGGCCTGTACGGGCTGCAGCGGCGCTGCTGGGCCCCCAACCCCGAGGAGAGACCCCACTTCCGGGACATCGTCGGCCTGCTGCACGAGGTAAGAGACCCCAGGGGCTGCTGGGGTCCCCTGCTCTGCTCCCCACAGCCCCCCTGCTGGGGTCCCCTGCCCCACGGCGCCCCTGCTGGGGTCCCCTGCCCTACCCCACGGCCAGCCAGCCCTACTGCTCTGCTCCCCACAGCCAGCCTTCCTGCCCTGCCCCCCACAGCGCCCACTGCTGGGGTCCCCTGCCCTGCCCCACAGCGCCCCATGCTGTGATCCCCCACCCCACAGCCAGCCCCCCACTCTGCTCCCCACAGTGCCCCCTGTTGGGGTCCCCTGCCCCACAGCCAGCCCCCCTGCCCTGCCCCCCACAGCGCCCACTGCTGGGGTTCCCTGCCCTGCCCCATGGCCAGTCCCCCGCTCTGCTCCCCACAGCGCCCCCTGCTGGGGTCCCCTGCCCCACAGCCAGCCCCCTGCTCTGCTCCCCATGGCCCCCCTGCTGGGGTCCCCTGTCCCACGGCCAGCCCCCTGCTCTGCTCCCCACAGTGCTCCCTGCTGGGGTCCCAAGCCCCACGGCCAGCCCCCTGCTCTGCTCCCCACAGTGCTCCCTGCTGGGGTCCCAAGCCCCACGGCCAGCCCCCGCTCTGATCCCCACAGCGCCCCCTGCTGGGGTCCCCTGCCCCACAGCCAGCCCCCCTGATCTGCTTCCCACGGCGCCCCCTGCTGGGAGAGCCTGGGGCTGGAAGGGCCGGGAGAGAGACACACACACACACACACACACACACACACACACACACACACCCCAGACCTATGAATGGGATTAACCCTTTCCCTTCTGTTCTCAGCTCCGTCCCCGGGAGGTGCGAGCCGCTCAGGACTTGAATGAACCGGGGTGGCTGAGACTGGAAACCAACGATCTCATCACGGTGATTGAGGGCAGGTGAGCCCGGATGCCTGGGTTCTCTCCCCAGCTCTGGGAGGGGAGTGGGGACTGGTGGTTAGAGTGGGGGGGCTGGGAGCCAGGATTCCTGGGTTCACACCACTTCCTGCCCCCTGCAGCCCCGAGTCCTCGACCTGGCGGGGCCAGAACAGGCGGACTCTGCGGGTCGGGATCTTCCCGGCGTCGGTGGTGAGCCCGGAGGAATCGCCCACTGCTGGGGTGCCCCGGATCAGCCTCCCTGTCCGCAACAGCTTCCAGCACGTAGGGCACGGTGACCTGGACCCCGGTCGCAGCTGGGGAGCCCCTGACTGCATCGAGGAGTGAGTGTAGGGGAGGGGGCGTGGCTGAGGGCAGGGGGAGAGGCACATTGCTGAGAAGGGGCGTGGCTATATGGGAGGGGGCGTGGCTGGTAAAGGGGCATGGCTGAGGGAGGGGTGTGTCACGTTCCTGACGGGGAAGGGCGTGGCTATGTGGGAGGGCGCGTGGCTGAGGGAGGGGGAGTGGCTGGGGGAAGGGGGTGTGGCTGTGTTGTGGGGGCGTGGCTGAAGGGGGGCGTGGCACGTTGCTGAGGGGAAGGGGCGTGGCTGGGGGAGGGGACGTAGCTGTGGGGGAGGTGCGTGGCCTGGGGAGCGGTGTGGCTGATGGAAAGGGGGAGTGGCTACGGGGAAGGGGGCGTGTCTCTTAGGGAGGGCTGGGTGGCGGTGTGGGCTGAGGGGGTGTGATGGATGGGAAGGGGCGTGGTTATGGAAGGAAGGGCCATGTCTCTTGGGGAGGGGGTGTGGCTGTGTGGTAGGGGCGTGTCATTTGGGGAGGGGGCGTGGCTGTGTGGTGGGCGGGGTGGGGATGCTGTTGTGGGCTGAGGGGGCGTGTCGGATGGGAAAGGGCGTGGTTATGGAAGAAAGGGGGCGTGTCTCTGATGGAGGGGCGTGGCTGTTGAGGAGGGGTGTGGCCATGCAGGTGGGGAAGGGAGGGGGCGTGGCTGTGTGTGATGGGGAAGGGGCGTGGCTTGCTCTAAAGGAGGCGGTGCTCTACCAGGCCTCTCCCTTGCCCCCCTCCCAGCTCACCCATCTCCCCCCAGGGGTTTCCATGACAACCCCTAAGTGTGGGGTGGGCTGTGACCTGGGGCAGGGACCCCAAAGTGCCCCCCCTCCAGATGGGATCTAGGAATTACCCCCAAGGACCCACACAACTAACCCTCCCTCTCTCCCCCTGCCCCTGTCTGCCCCCCTCCCAGGCCGCAGGGGAAGCCCCGGGACCCTAAAGAGCCAGGCGGGATCAAGCCGGGGAGCCAGCAGCTTCTCCGGCTGACGCGTGAGTATCCAGCCAGCCCGGCGGGGGCGCTGGGGGAGCTGGGGGGCACGGCTCTGCTGCTACCATATGGGCTGGAAGGGAATGGGGAGGTAACCCAGGAGTCCGGGCTCCCGGCCCCTCCCCCACTCTAACCTACCAGCCCCCACTCCCCTCCCAGAGCCGGGGAGAGAACCCAGGAGTCCTGGCTCCCAGCCCCCCCTGCTCTAACCCACCAGCGCCCACTCCCCTCCCAGAGCCGGGGAGGTAACCCAGGAGTCCGGGCTCCCAGCCCCTCCCCCGCTCTAACCCACCGGCCACCCCTCCCCTCCCAGAGCCGCGGAGAGAACCCAGGAGTCCAACTGTGACTCAGTTTCCCTTTCCCCCTTCCTAGGTCTCTCTAAGAGTCTGGACTCAGTGTCGGATTTCAGCGTCCTTCGGGCGAAACCCAGGCGTCCGGGTGACAATCTCGCCTTCCTGCCTCGTCACGTCGGCCACCCACCGTCTCGCCCGCCGGGGGAAATGGGGCTGCGGCCCCTGGAGACACCGCCAAAGTCACGGCCTGCCCCTCGGCCCTGCCTACCCCGCAGGATCGATGCTCCACTCCAGCAACCTGGGGCCAGGGACAGGAGGGAGGCAGGGGGCACCAGGGCCTCGGGGGGGGCCCACAGGGCTGCAGTGGGGGTCATGGGGCCCCCATGTGGGGGGCAGAACGGCAACAGTGACATGGAATGGAAAATCAAAGAGGTGAGTGATTGAGGAAAGAACCCAGGAGTCCTGGCTCCCAGCCCCCCCTGCTCTAACCCACCAGCCCCCACTCCCCTCCCAGAGCCGGGGAGAGAACCCAGGAGTCCTGGCTCCCAGCCCCCCCTGCTCTAACCCACCAGCCCCCACTCCCCTCCCAGAGCCAGGGAGAGAACCCAGGAGTCCTGACACACCATCCCTCTCCCGGGCATCGTGGGGAGGCTGCGGGGCGGAGGCTGGGGGGCTGGTGGCCCGCCCCGGCAGGGTCTCAGCCTCTCGTCTGCTCGTCCCGCCGCAGGTGGAGGAGAAGGTCCACGGGGTGACGGTGGAGGAGTGTCGCGAAGCGCTGAGGCTGCACGGCTGGGACACCCAGAGAGCCATCGAGATGCTGAAGGTGGCAGTCAGAACCCCCCTCCCTGCCCTGGGGCCGGGTGGGAGCCGGCGCCCCCTAGAGGGGACAGGCCCCGCCCCATTCCCCGCCCCCCTGAGCCAGCCAGCCCCTGCCCTGTGTCCGGGTGGGAGCTGGCGCCCCCTAGAGGGGACAGGCCCCTGACATGCCCATTTTCCCGGCAGGTTGACCAGCTGTTCCACATCAGCCCACACTCCCGGGTCGAGTGCCGGCGCATCCTGGAGAAGCATCGCTGGAACCTGGCCATGGCCTCGCGCTACGTCCTGAGCCGTGGCCTCCGGGCCTGAAGGGGGCAACATCCCGCCCACCCCAGCAGGGCCCAGTGACGGCCTCTGCTTCCCGCCTCCGCCTGGCCTCGACCTTCCGGCCTCCCAGAGCCGGGGAGAGAACCCAGGAGTCCTGGCTCTCAGCCCCCCCGCTCTAACCCACCAGCCCCCACTCCCCTCCCAGAGCCGGGGAGACAACCCAGGAGTCCTGGCTCCCAGCCCCCCCTGCTCTAACCCACCAGCCCCCATCCCCCTCCCAGATCTGGGGAGAGAACCCAGGAGTCCTGGCTCCCAGCCCCGCCTGCTCTAACCATCAGCCCCCACTCCCCTCCCAGAGCCAGGGAGAGAACCCAGGAGTCCTGGCTCCCAGCTCCCCCTGCTCTAACCCACCAGCCCCCACTCCCCTCCCAGAGCCGGGGAGAGAACCCAGGAGTCCTGGCTCCCAGCTCCCCCTGCTCTAACCCACCAGCCCCCACTCCCCTCCCAGAGCCGGGGAGAGAACCCAGGCATCCTGCGGCTGGTTGTGCCTTGATTGTGTGTCTGTAGCTTGCTGGGGTTGTGTGTGCGTTTAGGGAGGGGCCTGAGGGTGTGTGTGTTGTGTATGTGTGACTGTGCGCGTCGACTGTTTTTGCCTGTTCCCACGTGTGTGGTTGTGGAGCTTGCACTATTGTGTGTGCATTTTGGAGGGGAGGCACGATTGTGGGTGTGGGGTGTGTGTCTGCACACCGCTTGGGAGAGGCTTGTGCGTCCATCTGGTGTGGCGGTGTGTCCGCCCTCTTCCCAGGGCTCGGGATATTTCACAAGGTTTGTGCGTGGATTGGGTGTGATGAATGTGCAAAGCTGTCCGTGTGGGAGGTGGTGTGTGACTTGCACATGAAGGGGTCGGGGGGGGGGGGGGGGGTCTGCGAGCCGGGTCCTGTGTGTACCTAGTGTATAGTTGTTACGGGTGTTGTATATATTGTGCAAAGCAATAAAGGTGAACTAGAGACCAGTGTCCCAGGTGGCGTGATTGGGGCCTCCCCCCCAAATGGGACTCCCCAGGAGCTCTTCACCCCACCTGGAATGGGCCATGTGACCTTCACCCTCCCTGAAGTGGGGCAGGACAAGATGGGTGGGAGAGGAGGGGGTACTGGGGTGGTGGGCGCGGGAGGAAAGGGAGTTGTGGGGGAAAGGGAACTGGATTTCAGGGGAGAATGAGGGGTGGGGGGAAGGATATCCTAGAAGATCAGGGTTGGAAGGGACCTCAGGAGGTATCTAGTCCAACGCCCTGCTCAAAGCAGGGCCAATCCTAAATGGCCCCCTCAAGGATTGAACTCACAATCCTGGGTTTAGCAGCCCAGTGCTCAAACCACTGAGCTATCTCCCCACCCCCCATGTAGGGGAGAGAGGATGATAGCTGTAGAGCAGGACGAGGAGCCGGGACAGAGGACCCAAGGATAGTCGGAGTCTTAGCATTTTATTGGGTTTGGAGGAACGCTCAGCACAACCATCCCTCGAGACATGAGGTCCATTCCCCTCATCTCCTGCTTGTGGGGTGTGATTTGCTTGAGGCGTCAGGTGATCAGGCTGAGGCCGCAGGATCGTTAGGGGAGGAGATGAAGGAGCACCCCAAGGGTCTATATAAACTGGACATAAACGGGCCATCAGGAAGTTTAGACTTGAAATGAGACGAAGGTTTCTGACCATCAGAGGCGTGAAGTTCTGGAACAGCCTTCCAAGGGGAGCAGTGGGGGCAAAAGACATATCTGGCTTCAAGACTGAGCTTGATAAGTTTATGGATGGGATGGTAGGATGGGATCGCCTCATTTTGGCAATGAATTGATCTTTGATTATTAGCGGTAAATCTGCCCAATGGTCTGTGATGGGATGTTAGATGGGGTGGGATCTGAGTTACTACAGAGAATTCTCTCCTGGGTGCTGGCTGGTGAGTCTTGCCCACATGCTCAGGGTTTAGCCGATCGCCAGATTTGGGTCAGGAAGGAATTTCCCTCCAGGGCAGATTGGCAGAGGCGTTGTGCAGGAGGTCAGACTGGATGATCATACTGGTCCCTTCTGACCTTAAAGTCTATGAGTCTATAAAGTTTTAAAGCTTTATTAATAAAATCACAGCGGTGAGTGCTGGGAACGCTCCCACGTCACTCTGAGGGAGGGAGAAAGCGTTAGTGCCCCGAGCCCTAACCCACTTTCATACTCACACACGCACAACCCAAGGCTGGCCAAGCCCGGATGTAACGTAAGAAGAAGATGGGCACGGGTGGACGAGAGTTCTGTCCTGTGCAGAGGCCGTTTAGGATCCGCTGTTGATCTCCGATTTGCTTGAGCTCTTAGGAGGGTTTTACGTCCTGGGGCTTTTGGGGGGCGTTTTGTTTAGGGACCTCTGTCCCCTGTGCTTTTTGTACCAGTCCAAACCGGCCTCCCTCAGCTTTCCCAAAACATAACGGCTTCAGGGACGCGACGCTGTTCTTTCCCCCCCTTGCTGGCCTTTGCTGTCTCACTAGTTTTTGCAGCCCCTGCGGTTTTGTTTAGCTGAATCCTCCTTTCTCGCGGCTGGTCCGGGTCGGAATCCAGGCCCCCATCTTTCTTGGCAGGCAGCCGAGCGTTGGTTGCGGGCCATGGCCTTGGGCGGCTGGAGTTAGCTTTTTATTTTTGGCCCTAGCTGGAGCATCGAGTTAACTCGGTCCCTTCTCCCTTCCTCCCCCTTCGGCCTCTTGCAATCTGCAAAGGAATTTTTTGCTCCACACTTACATTTTTAACCCCTCCCAAAATCCTTTCTCATGCATATGCTTATATAGCCGTGTGGGGGGGGGCAATTTTACTGTGACTGTGACGGGGAGTTGCCCCTTCCTCTCACCTTCCCTCCAGTCTCTGCCCCCCTCCACGAAAGAAAGATACAGTAGAGTTGGCCAAGGTTGTCTTCTCTCGCGTTGGCCAATATGTCTCCATCTGGGGTTGGCTTGACTCCATCTTGGTGAACATGCCTCCACGGTTGCCATGACTATCTTAGCCAAGGCTCCTCCATTTTGGGTTGGCTTCCATCCATCGTGGCCAATGGCCCTCCACCTTGGGTTGGCTCGCCTCCCTCTTGGCCCACATGACTCCACCGGGTTGGCATGACTTCACGCTGGCCACAGCTCCTCCGTGGGTCAAGCCAACCCTACCACTCCTCCACCGTGGCTTGATGCCCCTCCCTCAGCATCAGGAATTCAGAGGAACCGGGGGGGGGAACCCCATTAAAAAGCACCATGTTGCTCCCCCCACAAAGCCCCCTTTAAGGTTCAGCACAAGAGACTTTGTTATAAGTGATAAATACACAAAATACAGAATGAGAAATATCATTAGGCAGAGATTTGGTTTCGGGATGTTGCCACCACCGGCTTGATGTTGAAGGGATCCCCCAGCCAACAGGGAGGGGCTCCCGGCATGGTGGGGGCAGGGGATATGAAGGCCCCAGGAATTTGGTGGCCAATAGACGCCAGAGTTTCCTGTCTGGGTGAAGGTCCTAAAGATGCCTTGATGGGAGAAGGCCCAGGGCTTGATGTTCTTCAGATACAACCGAAGGAGCCCCCATCATGCTGTGCACACAACACTGTCCACCGAGCCCCATGGCACGGGATGCACCCACACCCGCAGGCCTCCTTGCCACCTCTGCAAACAATCTCACTGCCCTGACACCCACACCAGCCCTGATGGCCGCTAAATATGCTATCCTATTCACAAAGACCCCTCTTGGTGTCAGCGGTGGGATGGGGGTCCCTGTAAGTGCCAGTGAGCGGGAGGTGCGGGGGTCCAGATGCGTCTAGCTGCTCAGCACCGTGGCTCCTCTGGCTGGTCTTGCCCGCTCTCTCGAAGAACATGTAATCCTGGGGAGGGGAGAGAGAGGAACAGACACATAGTCTAGTGCTTTCCAAATTGGTAGATTTCCAATCTCGGGGTGGGATCACCATGGAAAGAAAGGTCATGGCCCCTGCACCCTGGAGGCTCCGGCTATGAGAAGAGGAGGTTGGGTGGTGGTGGAACAGTGGAAGAGGGCAAGGTGGGTTGGTGGGGTGAGAGGTGGGGTGGAGGGGAAGGTAGGGCAGGCTGGTGGCATGAAGAAGAGGTTGGCTGGTGGCAGCAATGGGATGTGGGAGAGCATGTGGGTTGGGGTGGAAATGCGGGAGAGGTTGAGTGAGGTGCTTGGTGGGAGCAGTGGGATGGCCATTCATTGGTGGTAACGGTGGGATGAGGATGGCAAAGAGGCACAAAGTGACTGTTGATGCGGGTTGTGGGAAGGAGAAGTTAGGGTGGCCAGTGGCAGGCGGGGGCGGGGGGGTGCTCACTGGTGGGACCAATAGGATGGGGAGAGGGTGAGTTTCCCATGGGCTGTAATCCGCTGGCCTATTTTGGTTGTTGGTTCGTGTGCGGGTGCTGGATGGGGTTGTTGGCCTGTGAGATACAGGAGGTCAGACAAGATGACCTGGTGGTCCCTTCTGGCCTTCAACTCTATGACTCTCTGGTGCTTGGGTGCCGGGGTGGAAAGGGAAGAAACTGGCTGTATGGGTCGGTGGATGGGGAGAGAGGGTGGGTGGGTTGGTTGGTGTCACACATCGGATGAGGGCAGAGGTCAACTGGTGGCAAAACAGAAGCAGGTAATTTTTCAACAGGAGTGGTGGGATGGCGAGGTTGGGTTGATTGGCGCTAGCGGTGGGATGGGGGGTGGGCGCTTGCTGCTGCCAGGGGTGGGATGTGGGGGGAGGGGGGCACTCACAATGAGGAAGCAGGCCCCCAGCAGCACGGCCTTAATCTTGATGTCCTGGTGCACGTGGAACTCGATGCCGAAGACGTCGGTGTCGGTGAAGACCTCCTGGGGCAGCCTCCCCAACTGCTTACTGATCTGGCCCGCGCCTCGTCGCTCATCTTCACCTGCGGGGGGGGGGGGGGCAGCACTGAACGTGAGTCAGACGCTGCCCCGTGGGGCCCAGGAGAGACCATTACCCTTTGGGGCATGCCCAATGCAGGAAATCCTGCCCCCCTAGGCAGTGCCTAAACAGGAAGTGCTTCAGATGCCAATCCTCCCTTCCCTCCACACCCATAGTCCTGCCTCCATGCCCTATTCCCCATACAGGAAGTGCCCCCAAAGCTCCTCCCCCTGGGCGGCACCAATACAGGAAGTGCCCCAGAATGCCCTCCCACCTGACTAAGCCCCAGTGCCCCTAGTCCCTCACCTATGCCAAACCCATCTACCTCCACAGCCCCCCCATCTCGGACTCCCCCCACACCCAACCCCATCTCCTCCCCACACCCAACCACCTCCTCCACCAACTACCCAACGCTCCCCTCCCACATCATGATGCAAATTCTCCCCCATCCAGCCCCCCGACACCCCTCCACTGAGACGCCAACCCCCGGCTGTCACGGACTCACAGATCGTGCCCACTCCTGGCCCTGTGCGGTTCGTGGGGGGGTGCCCCTTTCAGTGCGACAGCCCTTCTCGGGGGTCCACTCTCTCCAGGGATCAGGCCCCTCCACCTCCTGGAGCCGCACCTCTCTGAGCCTTAGCACACCTGTCTCTGCCGTGGGCCCCCTCAGGAAGTCCACTCACTCTGGATCCCCCGGGGCCTCCGCCCCCAAAGGGGTTGATGCAACCCTGTTCTCTAGACCGGAGTGACTCTCAGCCAGCGTAAAACAGGAGGTTTATTGAGAGTTGAACACAGCACAGGAAACTCTCAGGGCCTCAGGCCTGGCCTCCCTCAGCCCAGCACACCCCAGTCTCTCTGCATCCAGGTGGGCTCTGCCTGCTCCCCCTCTCCAGCCCAGAGCCCCCTTGCTTCCCCACTGGGCATCTGAGCTCCCCGGCCCCCTCTGTCCATTGTCTTCTCTCCAGGTAAACAGGGTCGTAAACCGGGGCCTCCTCTCCTCGCTTCTGTCCTCTGGCTGGTTAGGTCACTGGGTCCTCACTCTGCAGCCCATTGTCCGCCCACTGGCCAGAACCGGCTGCTTCTTCTCAGCTGGGCCTCCGGGTCACCAGGTCACCGGTCGCTGGGGTATCCATCCTCCCGGCCATCGGCTGGGTCCCCAAGTCCTCTCTCCGGTCCTCTGCAAAACAAACTCCCTCTCCCCTCACCTCGTTAAACCAGTAACACCCAGGGAAACTGAGTCCCACCCCCTCCACATGCAAACCATTGAAACTCCACAGAAAACAAGAAAACCCCCCACTTCGTCACATCTCTCCCCGCTTCAAGGCTGAACGGAGCAGGGTCACTTAGCCAGTGACCTGGGGAAGTTCAGGGTCCCCGCCCCGCGATAAAGCATCCGCTATAACATTGGCACTCCCCCTCACATGGACCACCTCCATGTCATAACCCTGGAGGAGCAGGGCCCACCTCAGCAGCTTGGCATTAGCCCCTTTCATTTGATGCAGCCACGTCGGGGCGAATGGTCGGTGTACACGGTGAAGCGCCGCCCAAATAGATACGGCTGCAGTTTGTTAAGGGCCCACACCATGGCCAGGCATTCCTTCTCTATGGCCGCATAGTGCTGCGCCCGGGGCAGCAGCTTCTTGCTCAGGTACACAATGGGGTGTCTCTCCCCCTTAGTATCAGTTTGCATCAGTACCGCCCCCAGCCCTGTGTCCGAGGCGTCGGTGAACACCAGGAAGGGCTTGTTAAAATCCGGGTTTACCAGCACCGGGCCCTGGATAAGTGCCCCCTTCAGCGCACAGAGAGCCCTCTGGCACTGCTCGGTCCAGACCACCTTGTCCGGCTTTCCCTTTCGACACAGGTCCGTGAGGGGAGCTGCCAGGGAGCTAAAGTGGGGCACAAACCTCCGGTAGTACCCTGCCATCCCAATGAAAGCCTGGACCTGCTTCTTAGTCTGGGGGGCGGGCCAGGCCTTGATTGCCTCCACTTTGGCCGGCTCCGGCTTCAGGTGGCCACCCCCCACCTTGTGGTCCAGGTATAAAACCTCTGCCATCCCCACCTTGCACTTTTCAGCTTTTATGGTCAGTCCTGCATCCTGGAGGCGACCCAGCACTCTCTTCACCTGGGACACATGTTCCTCCCAGGTCTGGCTAAAGACACAGATATCGTCAATATACGCTAGAGCAAAGCCCTCCATCCCCCTTAGTAACTGATCCACCAGGCGCTGGAAGGTGGCAGGTGCCCCCTTGAGGCCGACAGGCAGGACCAGGAACTCGAAGAGCCCTATTGGGGTGGTGAAGGCGGACTTCGCCCTGGCCTCCGGGTCCAAAGGCACCTGCCAGTAGCCTTTGGTAAGATCCATGGTAGTGAGGTACCGGGCACCCCCCAACTTGTCTAGGATCTCATCGGTCCTAGGCATGGGGTAGGCATCGGACACGGTGATGGCATTGAGCTTCCGATAGTCCACACAGAACCGGATCGACCCGTCCTTCTTGGGGCCCAGCACCACGGGCGAGGCCCAGGGACTGGCGGACGGCTGGATCACCCCTAAAGCCAGCATGTCCCCGACCTCTCTCTCCAGGTCCTGGGCTGTTTTCCCAGTGACCCTGAATGGGGAACACCTGATGGGAGGGTTGGCTCCCGTCTCCACCCGGGGGACAGCCAGGTTAGTGAGCCCAGGCCGGCTGGAGAACAGCTGCCGGTATGAATGCAGCACAGCTCTGATCTCTGCCTGCTGGGCAGGGGTTAGCTGGTCTGAGAGGGGGATTGATTCCAGCGAGGGGTTAGCCCCAGCCTCAGGGAGGAGTCCCACCAGGGGGGTCCTCTCCTTTCTCCTCCCACTGCCCACACACAGCCAGCACCAACTTCTCCCTGTCCCAGTACGGCTTCATCATGTTGACGTGATACACCTGGTGGCTGTGAGCCCGGTTGGACAGTTCCACCACATAGTTCACCTCGGTTACCTGTCTGCTGACCGTGAAGGGGCCGTCCCAGGCCGCTTGCAGCTTGTTCTTCCTCACGGGGATGAGGAGCATCACCTGATCCCCGGTAGCATATGAGTGGGCACGTGCTGAGCGGTCGTACCAGACCTTCTGCTTCCTCTGGGCCCTTGCTAGGTTCCCCCTAGCCAAGCCCATGAGCTCCACGAGCTTTTCCCGGAAAGTCAGTGTGACGTTATTGACATAAACTGGGACCATATAGATCATTGTTGCAACCAAGGTCCTGTAGTGGCACCCAAATCTTGTATAAAGGGGGTCAAATGGGGTGTCTAAGACAAGGTTATGGTTTACTGGTTATGATTGTGCTGTCTATATGTGTGTATCAGTTTTGTAGTTGAAGTTATGAATATTGGCTCTATACTGTCTGTATGGCAAACTTATGCTATGCTTCTGGGTGACATCCCAGACAAGCTGGGATTAGCTCTGCCTAGCCTGCTTGATGGCCCATTAAGGACCATCAGCTATACAATGGACCCATTGAGAGAAGGCAAATGTGCCTTGAGACTCAGCAAAGTATGCAGGGACTGGCCCATGTGACTCCAGACTCCATTTTGCTGTAATTTTCCACAGTAAGAACAAAGAGGTGTTCTTACACCTGGAAAAGACTATATAAGGCTGATGCCTCATCTCCATTTTGTCTTCAATCCTGCTTCTTACCTCTGGAGAGACTTTGCTACAAGCTGAAGCGCTGAACAAAGGACTGAGGACCCATCCCAGCGGGGGATGTATTCCAGAGACTTGATTTGAACCTGCAGTTTATTCTATTGCTGCTGCAAGCCTGAACCAAGAACTTGGCCATTACTGTATGTAATTGATTCCATTTAACCGATTCTAACTCTCATCTCTATCTTTTTTCTTTTATCAATAAACCTTTCGATTTTAGAGTCTAAAGGATTGGCAACAGCGTGATTTGTGGGTAAGATCTGATTTGTATATTGACCTGGGTCTGGGGCTTGGTCCTTTGGGATCAGGAGAACCTTTTTCTTTTACTGGGGTATTGGTTTTCATAACCACTTGTCCCCATAACGAGTGGCACTGGTGGTGATACTGGGAAACTGGAGCGTCTAAGGAGATTGCTTGTGAGACTTGCGGTTAGCCAGTGGGGTGAGACCGAAGTCCCCTTAGTTTGGCTGGTTTGGTTTGCCTTAGAGGTGGAAAAACCCCAGCCTTGGGCTGTAACTGCCCTGTTTGAGCAATTTGTCCTGAGTTGGCACTCTCAGTTGGGTTCCGCCAGAACCGCATTGTCACAGTCAGTACATACTCTACCACTGATTCCCCATCGGGAGAGGCCTTTCCCTCCCACTCGGCTCTCATCAAGTCCAGGGGCCCCCTCACCCTCCTTCCGTACAGCAACTCGAACGGGGAGAACCCTGTGGATTCCTGGGGCACTTCCCTATATGCGAACAGCAGGTGGGGTAAATACTTGTCCCAGTCCTGCGGGTGCTGGTCCATAAAGGTTTTCAGCATCCTCTTTAGGGTCCCATTGAACCTCTCCACTAGCCCGTTGGACTGAGGGTGGTAGGCTGAGGCCCAGGTGTGCCGGACCCCACACTTCTCCCACAAGCGCTGGAGCAGGGTTGACATGAAGTTAGACCCCTGGTCTGTAAGGACCTCCTTGGGGAACCCCACTCTGCTGAAGATGGTCAGCAGCGCGTCTGCCACAGTGTCTGCCTCGATAGAGGACAAGGCCACCGCCTCGGGGTAGCGCGTAGCAAAATCTACCACCACCAGGATGTATTTCTTCCCTGACCGGGTCACTCTGCTGAGGGGCCCCACTATGTCCACGGCCACCTTCTGGAAAGGCTCTTCTATGATAGGCAAGGGTCTCAGCGGGGCTTTACACTTATCCCGGGCCTTTCCCACCCTCTGGCAGGAGTCACAGGTCCTGCAATACTGTCGGACCGCGTCAAAGACCCCGGGCCAGTAAAAGTTCTGCAGCAGTCTCTGCCTGGGGCGCCCGATGCCCCGATGCCCCGAAAGGGGGATATCGTGGGCCAAGAACAACAGTTTGCGGCGGTACCTCTGGGGAACCACCAGCTGCCTCCCGACTTTCCAAGATTCAGTTCGCCCTGAACCAGTCCATTCCCGGTACAGGAATCCCCTCTCCCACAGGAATCGCTCCCGGCGGTCCTCCCCCTGGGACCCTGCACTGTCGTGGCTAGCCAGGGCCCTCAGTTTCTCCAGGGAGGGATCCACCTGCAACTCCGACTGGAATTCAGCTGCTGGGTCTGAGGCTACAGCCCTGGCTGGTGGCGCCTCAGTTTCCCCACCCTGGGACGGAGGCTCCAGCCCAGCCCTGTCGAGCCCTACCCTTGGCGCTTCAGGCCCCCCGCTCGGGAGGTCCCGCGCCCCTCGCTGGCTCTGGCTCCGGGTAAGGACCAGGGCGCTATGAGTGTCATCCGGCCAGTTCTCCAAGTCATTACCCATTAGCACCTCGGTAGGCAGGTGGTCGTGCACCCCGACCTCTTTGGGTCCCTCCTTAGCCCCCCATTTCAGGTGTATCCTCGCTACAGGCACCTTGATGGGGGGCCCAAACACTCCCCTCAGGGTCAGGTAGGCATCGGGCACTAGCTGGTCTGGGCCCACCACCTCGGCCCGCGCCAGCGTCACCCCTGCACCCGTGTCCCAGAACCCCTGGACGCGTCTTCCCCCCACCTCAATGGGGATGATGTGGCGATTGTCCCCCGGGGCCTGTCCCACGCTCACCCGGCGGATTGGGTATGGGTGCTCTGGACCTGGGGCCCCGCCTTCCCCTGCTGGCCTGGCCTGGCGGTCCCCTCCCCCTGGCACAGCCCTCTCGACTGCAGCCCCTGGGCCCGGCGGTGCCCCCTCTCGGTGGGCTTCCACCCAGTTAACACCCCACGGGTTCTGCTTGGCTGCCATTTCCTTCATCATCAGGCACTGGGCCACCTTGTGCCCCTTTTGGCCACAGTAATTACACCTCATGTCCCTCAAGTCCCACGAGGGGGATCGCCTCACCCCGGCAGTCCTGGGCACCCCTGAGTTGGGCTTCCTGGAGTCCCACCTTGGAGGGGTCTTGGGGTGACTCCCCTTATGAGTCCCTGATGTGGGTCTCCCCCCTGCCCCCGATCTACTGTCCACGAACTCATCTGCCAGCGCCCCTGCACGGCGCAGATCTTTGGGCTTCCGGTCCATGAGCCACATCTTAAGGTCCGGAGGGCAGATGTCATACAGCTGCTCCAACCCCACCAGGTTATACACATCCTCTGTGGTAGTGGCCCCTGCGCCCTTCCCCCACTTGCGGAGATATCCCCCCAGCAAGTTGGTGACCTTCTTCTAAGAGACACCTGAGGCCTTGCGCACACCCCGGAACCGTTTCCTGTATGCCTCGGGGGTCAGTTCAAACTTCAGCAGCAAAGCCTGTTTGAACAGGTCGTAGTCCCCCGTCTCAACCCCATCCATTTGGCTGAACACCTGTATGGCTTTGGGACCCAGCCGGGGGGTCAGACAGCGGAGCCTGTCTGTGGGGTCAATCTGGTTCAGTTCACAAGCCTTCTCAAAGGCTGTGAGGCCGCCTCTCGTCCATCTCCAACTCGTGCTTCCGCTGTTCTACACGGTCCGCTCGTTCTCTCTCTCTGTCCACCAGCCTCCGATCCTCTAACTCCAGCTCCTTTGCTTTCAGCTGCAGCTCCAATCTCCGCAGCTCCTCTAGGGAGGAACCTGTCTGGGGTCTCCCTGTACTCACTGGGGAGTCAGGTCTGACCCACTCCCGGTCACTACACAGACTGCCCCCACAGCTACTCCCCGGCTCTCCGGGCACCCCGGGAGCCCCCCTGGGGGCTGGAGCCTGCGCCTCAGATGGGTCATTCTTAGGGTTACCATATTTTAAAAATAAAAAAAGAGGACCCTCCACGGGCCCTGGCCCCGCCCATTTCCCCACCCCCAGCCCCGCCCCAACTCCACCCCTTCCCCGCCCTAACTCCGCCCCCTCCTCCCTCCCACTCCCAGCCACGGGGAAAGGGCTGCCCCAGCGCTACCGGCTTCAGGGTTTGCCGGGCAGCCCCCAGACCCTGCGCCCCCGGCTGGCGCTTCCCCAGCGCAGCGGAGCCCGGGAGGGGAAGCGCCCAGCCGGGGGCGCAGGGTCTGGAGGCTGCCCGGCAAACCCTGAAGCCGGTAGCGCTTGGGCTTCGGGCAGCCCCCTTGCCTCCGGACCCTGCGCCCCCAGCCGGGCACTTCCCGTCCCGGGCTCCGGCGGCGCAGGGTCCGAAGGCATGGGGGCTGCCCGAAGCCCGAGCGCTACCGGCTTCGGGCAGCCCCCATGCCCGGCTCTTAAACAGAGCCGAAGAGTCAGGGGAGGAGCAGAGCCGCGGAGGCTCTGCTCCTCCGCTGACTCTTCGGCTCTGTTTAAGAGCCGGGCTGCCCGAGCGCTACGGGCTTCGGGCAGCCCCCGTGCCTCCGGACCCTGCGCCGCCGGAGCCCGGGAGGGGAAGTGCCCGCCCGGCGGCTGGGGTCCGGAGGCAAGGGGGGCTGCCTGAAGCCCATAGCGCTCGGGCAGCTCGGCTCTTAAACAGAGTCGGGGAGGAGCAGAGCAGCCGCGGCTGGAGGCTCTGCTCCTCCGCTGACTCTTCGGCTCTGTTTAAGAGCCGGGCTGCCCGAGCGCTACGGGCTTCGGGCAGCCCCCGTGCCTCCGGACCCCAGCCGCCGGAGCCCGAGAGGGGAAGTGCCCGTCCGGCGGCTGGGGTCCGGAGGCAAGGGGGGCTGCCTGAAGCCCATAGCGCTCGGGCAGCTCGGCTCTTAAACAGAGTCGGGGAGGAGCAGAGCAGCCGCGGCTGGAGGCTCTGCTCCTCCGCTGACTCTTCGGCTCTGTTTAAGAGCCGGGCTGCCCGAGCGCTACGGGTTTCGGGCAGCCCCCGTGCCTCCGGACCCCAGCCGCCGGAGCCCGGGAGGGGAAGTGCCTGGCCGGCCGCTGGGGTCCGGAGGCAAGGGGGCTGTCTGAAGCCCATAGCGCTCGGGCAGCTCGGCTCTTAAACAGAGCCGAAGAGTCAGGGGAGGAGCAGAGCCGCCATTTTCCCGGACATGTTCGGCTTTTTGGCAATTCCCCCCGGACGGGGGTTTGAGTGCCGAAAAGCCGGACATGTCCGGGAAAAAGAGGACGTATGGTAACCCTAGTCATTCTCTACAAGCTGAGCAATCAGCCGCTCCTTAGTGAGCCTCCCCACGCTCAGCCCCCTCTCCCTGCAGAGACGTGCCAGGTCGCTCTTACGGAGCTGGTTCTAGGCCATTTCCAGGCTGGTTCCGTTCAATACCCTCGTTCTATCGCTGGCAGCCACTCACTGCAAAGCGCCTGCGCCCGCAGCCAACGTCTACAGGGTGCATCCACGAAACATCCCACTCCTGACACCACGTTGTCACGGACTCACAGATCGTGCCCACTCTTGGCCCCGTGCGGTCCGTGGGGGGTGCCCCTTTTAGTGAGACAGCCCTTCTCGGGGGTCCACTCTCTCTCGGGGTCAGGCCCCTCTACCTCCTGGAGCCGCACCTCTCTGAGCCTTAGCACGTCTGTCTCTGCCGTGGGCCCCCTCAGGGAGTCCACTCGCTCTGGACCCCCGGGGCCTCCACCCCCGAAGGGATTGATGCAACCCTGTTCTCTAGACCGGAGTGACTCTCAGCCAGCATGAAACAGGAGGATTTATTGAGAGTTGAACACAGCACAGGAAACTCTCAGGGCCTCAGGCCTGGCCTCCCTCAGCCCAGCACATCCCAGTCTCTCTGCATCCAGGTGGGCTCTGCCTGCTCCCCCTCTCCAGCCCAGAGCCCCCCTGCTTCCCAGCTGGGCATCTGAGCTCCCAAGCCCCGCCTCTGTCCATTGTCTTCTCTCCAGGTAAACAGGGTTGTAAACTGGGGCCTCCTCTCCTTGCTTCTGTCCTCTGGCTGGAACCGGCTGGTTAGGTCACTGGGTCCTCACTCTGCAGCCCATTGTCCGCCCACTGGCCAGAACCGGCTGTGTCTCCTCAGCTGGGCCTCCGGGTCACCAGGTCGCCAGGTCACCGGTCACTGGGGTATCCATCCTCCCGGCCATCGGCTGGGTCCCCAAGTCCTCTCTCCGGTCCTCTGCAAAACACACTCTCTCTCCCCTCACCTCGTTAAACCAGTAACCCCCAGGGAAACTGAGTCCCACCCCCTCCACATGCAAACCATTGAAACTCCACAGAAAACAAGACTTCGTCACACTGGCCCAGATGCCCCCCCATCCTGCTCCCCACATGCCCCTTTCAACCAAGACACCAACCCCAGGCCCAGATGCCCTCCAGATACACCCCCTCCACTGAGACACCAACCCCGGACATCCCCCATCCTGCCCCTCAGATACCCCTCTCCAGAAAGATGCCAACCCCAGTCCCAGATCCCCATCCTGCCCCCCAGGTGCCCCCCTCCAAAGAGATGCCAATCCCCACCCTGCCCAGCCCCCCAGCTACCTCAAAGTTGATGTCCCCCCCCGCAGCGAAAGACGCAGCAGGGCCCCAGCACGCGCAGCACTGTCCACTTCTCGGCGTTCTGGACGGAGAACTTGGGAGTGAAGGGGTGCCATTTCTGCACCTCGTGCCCGATGGTGGTGCCCGGGGTGCACTGCACCTCCAGCTGGGGCAGGGGGAGAGACACACACCGGGCATGGGTTAGAATTGGGGGGGGAGACTCCCGCCGCCCCGTGTCCCCACCGTGCCAGCCGAAGCCAACGCACGGGAGTGGGGCTGGGAGTCCTGGAGATTGTGGGGGAGGCAGTGGGGTGCCCAGATTTGTGGGGGGTCATGGGGTGCTTCCCTCTCTGGGGCGGGGGCCAGGGTGGCGCTGTGGGGGAGGGTGTGGCTCCGCTGAGCAGTTTGGGGGAGCCTAGGCTGGGAAAAGAGGGGTCAGGGCAGAGGGGGAGTCCCGGGAGGGGAGTGGGGTACCTGTGGCCATAGGGGGTGGGTCAGAGCCGTGCCTGGGGCCAGGGGGCTGGGGGGAGAGATACGGGAATACCACAGGACTGGGGAGGGATTGGGGCAGCAGGACGCCAGGGGGGTGGGGCACAGGGGGGGCAGTAGGGTCAGGGAGGGACATGGGGGGGCAGTGGGGTGGGAAAGGGACACGGGATGGTGCCGGGGCCGGGGGAAGAACGGGGGAGGGACACGGGGTGGTGCCAGGGCCGGGGGGGCCCCTCCGCGGGCGCCCGTCCCTCACCTCCTGCAGGCAGCAGGGGCACCAGCAGGTGGCGCACTTGAGGGGGCGCAGGAGGCGCAGCACGGGGCGGCCCCCTGGCTCGGCCACGCTCAGCCAGAGGCGCCGGAGGGACCCGCAGCAGTTGCGTGTGCAGCAGTCGCTCTGCTCCTTGGCCTTGAAGAGCCGCCGGCCCAGCCTGTCCCGCAGCTCCTACTTGTTGGCGGTCTCTAAGCTGATGCCAGCTGGGAGGGGAGACGGTTACCGCGGTGACACCACCGTCGCCAACCGTCATGGCCGCCCTCGTCGCCATCACAACCATCATGGCCGCCCTCGTCACCAACCATCATGGCCTCCCTCATCGCCATCACAACCATCATGGCCGCCCTCGTCACCAACCATCATGGCCTCCCTCGTCACCGACGGTCATGGCTGCCTCAGTCACTGTCAACAACTGTCTCAGTTGACTCAGCAACTGATTCCGGCAACAACCAGCGCTGACAACAGCCGTCATGGTTACCTCAGTCGCTGTCGCCAACACCAACAGCCCTGGCTACCTCAGTGGCTCGACACAACCGTCATGGCTGCCTCTTACACCCCCCTCCCAACCACTCCTCCATCTTCAGTAACCCCGGTGCTCTGTGAGGTTGGGTCTGGGAGCAGGTGTGTGCGCACCCGGGTGTGTTGTGTGTGACAGGGGTGTGTGTTCTCTTTTTAGGGGGTGTGGTTGTGTGGTATAGGGGATCCGGCGGTTGCGGTGTGGCTGTTGAGTAGAGTGTAGGGTGGTGTGTGTGTTGGGTATGGCTGAGAGGGTGTGTGTGTGTGTGTGTGTGTGTAGTTGCTGTGTTGTGTATGGCTGGCACGGTGTGCGTGTTGTGTATGGCTGCAATTATGGTGTGTGTGTGTGTGTGTGTGTGTGTAGCTGGTGGATTGTGTATGGCTGAGAGGATGGTGTGTGTAGCTGGGGTGTTGTGTATGGCTGGCACAGTATGTGTGTGTAGTTGATGTGCTGTGTATGGCTGGCACGGTATGTGTATTGTGCATGGCTGAGAGGATGTTGTGTTGTGTGGCTCTGGGAGGACGTGGGGCGGGGGGGGTGTAGCGGGGGGGGTGTTTATGGGGGGGTAGCGGGGGAGGGGGGTGTAGCGGGGGAGGGGGGGTGGGTGCTGCGCAGCCCTCGCTCACCTTCCACCAGCTCCACTTTCTGCTGGATCAGAACCTGGTCGATCTGAAAAGAGCCAGAGGGGCCGGGGGAGGAGAGACTCAGAAACTCACCCACCCCTGGCTCCCAGCCCCCCCCCCCTTCCTCCCGGAGCCGGGGAGAGAACCCAGGAGTCCTGGCTCCCAGCCCCCCCTGCTCTAACCCACCAGCCCCCACTCCCCTCCCAGAGCCAGGGAGAGAACCCAGGAGTCCTGGCTCCCAGCCCCCCCTGCTCTAACCCACCAGTCCCCACTCCCCTCCCAGAGCCAGGGAGAGAACCCAGGAGTCCTGGCTCCCAGCCCCCCCTGCTCTAACCCACCAGCCCCCACTCCCCTCCCAGAGCCGGGGAGAGAATCCAGGAGTCCTGGCTCCCAGCCCCCCTGCTCTAACCCACCAGCCCCCACTCCCTCCCAGAGCCCGGGAGAGAACCCAGGAGTCCTGGCTACCAGCCCCCCCTGCTCTGACCCATCAGCCCCACTCCATGTGTTTATTTCTCCACTCAGGGATAACCATTCAGGTTCACTGCCACTAAAATGCAGCCACCTCTGGGGCGTGGCGGCTGGTTATCCAGGGACCCCTCGCCCGGCGCTGAGATGCAGCCACCTCTGGGGTGGGGCAGCTGGTTACACAGGGACCCCTTGCCCGGCGCTGAGATGTGGCCACCTCTGGGGTGGGCCGTGGTTCCCATTTAGACCCCCACTCACCTGCATTCGATAATCCCGCCCCGGGGGGATGCCAGTGGACATGGGCAGCAAGGGCATGATGGCCGAGTGGGGGTGCTGTGCGGCGGGGTCCCCATATGCCTGGGGCAGGGACTGGGCCTGGAGCAGCTGCCCCACGTCCAGATTGGAGGAGGGGTAGATGTTGAATCCCGGGGTGGGGACTGGGGGGTGGGGCGGAGGGGTAAGTAGCCTGGGGGTAACCTGTGAACGAAAGAGGGGGAAAGACAGGGTTAAAAATTAACCCACCCCCCCATCAAATTCCCCCCCCCCCAAGTGTTACTGGTTATACAGGGACCCCTTGCCCGGCGCTGAGATGCAGCCACCTCTGGGGCGGGATGACTTGTTATACAGGGACCCCCCTCATCTGGGGGGGGAAATTCAATCTTGCCTCGATGCATTCTGGGATTTGTAGTTCCTCAGGATTATGGGGTGGGGACTACAGAGCAGGGCAGCAAGGCATGCTGGGAAAGTGGAGCAGGCGATAAAGAGCTCCCAGCATGCTTTGCTGCCCAGTCCGTGGATTTCCCCTACCACCAGCACCACCCCCGCCCCCTGCTCCTTGGGAACTACAAGTCCCAGAACTCCTTGGGGCCAGGCAGCCCTCTTAAAGAGCCAGCGCAGCCCTTGCCCCGCAGACCCTCCCCTCTTCCAGCCGGGAGCTAAAAAGAACCCAGCTGACAGCCGGCACGGAGACCAAATCGGGTCAGACCAACCTGATGGCTTTTGGCCTTAAACAAGCTAGCTTTGGAGAGAGCTGGACCCGGCTGCCGAAGGAGCGAAGGGTCCCGTGGCCAGAGCAGGGCTGGGGAATAGGGCAAGGGAGCCGGGGAGCTCCAGCCTGGTAAACCCCCAGGCTGAGGCCTTGTTAAAGGCCGAAAGGTTCTGGGGCGGCAGAGGGGCAAAGGCAGCTGGTCCGACCCCTTGCCGATGATGAGTGGCCATTACACTGCCGTCTGCCCCTGTGAGTGGGGGCTGGATGACAACTGGCGGTAGCCACTGAGGCAGAGCCATTAGCCATTATTTTTGAAAACTCATGGCGATCGGGGGAGGTCCCGGATGACTGGAAAAAGGCTAATGTAGTGCCCATCTATAAAAAAGGGAAGGAGGAGGATCCGGGGAACTACAGGCCAGTCAGCCTCACCTCAGTCCCTGGAAAAATCATGGAGCAGGTCCTCAAGGAATCAATTCTGAAGCACTTAGAGGAGAGGAAAGTGATCAGGAACAGTCAGCATGGATTCACCAAGGGGAAGTCGTGCCTGACTAACCTAATTGCCTTCTATGATGAGATAACTGGCTCTGTGGATGAGGGGAAAGCAATGGACGTGTTATTCCTTGACTTTAGCAAAGCTTTTGATACGGTCTCCCACAGTATTCTTGCTGCCAAGTTAAAGAAGTATGGGCTGGATGAATGGACTGTAAGGTGGATAGAAAGCTGGCTAGATCGTCGGGCTCAACGGGTAGTGATCAATGGCTCCATGTCTAGTTGGCAGCCGGTTTCAAGTGGAGTGCCCCAAGGGTCGGTCCTGGGGCCGGTTTTGTTTAATATCTTTATTAATGATCTGGAGGATGGTGTGGACTGCACTCTCAGCAAGTTTGCAGATGACACTAAACTGGGAGGAGTGGTAGATACACTAGAGGGTAGGGATAGGATACAGAGGGACCTAGACAAATTAGAGGATTGAGCCAAAAGAAACCTGATGAGGTTCAACAAGGACAAGTGCAGAGTCCTGCACCTAGGACGGAAGAATCCTATGCACTGCTACAGACTAGGGACCGAGTGGCTAGGTAGCAGTTCTGCAGAAAAGGACCTAGGGGTCACAGTGGACGAGAAGCTGGATATGAGTCAACAGTGTGCTCTTGTTGCCAAGAAGGCTAATGGCATTTTGGGCTGTATAAGTAGGGGCATTGCCAGCAGATCGAGGGACGTGATCATTCCCCTCTATTCGACATTGGTGAGGCCTCATCTGGAGTACTGTGTCCAGTTTTGGGCCCCACACTACAAGAAGGATGTGGAAAAATTGGAAAGAGTCCAGCGGAGGGCAACAAAAATGATTAGGGGCTGGAGCACATGACTTATGAGGAGAGGCTGAGGGAACTGGGATTGTTTAGTCTCCAGAAGAGAAGAATGAGGGGGGATTTGATAGCTGCTTTCAACTACCTGAAAGGGGGTTCCAAAGAGTATGGAGCTCGGCTGTTCTCAGTGGTGGCAGATGACAGAACAAGGAGCAATGGTCTCAAGTTGCAGTGGGGGAGGTCTAGGTTGGATATTAGGAAACACTATTTCACTAGGAGGGTGGTGAAGCACTGGAATGCGTTACCTAGGGAGGTGGTGGAGTCTCCTTCCTTGGAGGTTTTTAAGGCCCGGCTTGACAAAGCCCTGGCTGGGATGATTTAGTTGGGAATTGGTCCTGCTTTGAGCAGGGGGTTGGACTAGATACCTCCTGAGGTCCCTTCCAACCCTGATATTCTATGATTCTATGATTCTAAGGGGGGGGTTTAGAGGGTTGGGGGTTCCCCTGGGAGGGGAGACCCAGAGTGTGGGGGTGCTGCGGTGGGCAGAACCCCCAGGGTCTGGGGCACCGGGGTCTGGGAGGGACATATGGGCGGGGGGCTGAGGCAAGCGAGACATTGGCCAGCAGAGGGCGCTCCGGAGGCTGAAGAGCTAATTCCCAGGACAACCAGCAGGAGCCGCTGTGCCGGTGAGTCTCGACCTCGCTACATGTGGTGGAGAATGCGGGCACGGGCGATCCACCCCCAATACAAGGGGCAGGGCAAGGACTGGAGGAGTATTGCCCGGATCCGAGAGTGAGACACTGAAGGGTGGAGAAAAATGGCGATGGACGGGTACTGGAGGGCCTGCGTGGCCCGGCTCGCCGAGCAGCGAGGGGGGCTGCTTCAGCTGCAGCGGGGGAGGGCACATGGACCTCAACGGGGGACAGGCACCTGGGGCTGGAGGCTGGGGCCTAAAGACTGTTTCGCCTGTGGGCGACCAGAACACTTTAAAAGGGAGTGCCCCTACTGGAAGGGGGCAAGGAGACGCCACCTGGGGAAATGGGGAACTGCCACAGCACCCCCTGTGAAGTCAATGGGGGGGCTCCAAACGTGTTGGGCCTGTGGGAAACCGAGGCACATGAAGAGGGTGACTTGCAGGGCCCAGGCTAGCCTGGAGGTGGCCAAAGGAAGGCACTGGATGGTCTTCCTGTGCCACAAGGAGGGCCATGTAAGGTGGCCCTGCTCCCAGAGAAGGAGGGGGAGGCCGGAGGATGGGGCTCGGTCAGAGGTAAGGACCAAGGCCTCAGAAGGGAGATGCTCTGGGGCAGAGGGGCCACAGATCAAGAAGGGAAATCCACGCAGTGGGAGAGAGACATCCTGCGGGCCCAGCTGACAGGGAAGCTGGGGAGATAGAGACCCCCCCCAGTGTGGTCTTAAGGGGGAGGGTGTGTAGTGGGGCGGCTGCCCCGCTCCTGGGAAAACAAGGGTTAAAAGCAGCCCTGGAGAAGGCTGCGGCTGTGAAAGGCTTCGGCTGATTGGGGGAAGCGGCCACAGCTGGCCCTATAAAAGGGCTGGGAGCCAGGCGCTGAGGAGGGATCGCTCAGTGGTTTGAGCATAGGCCTGCTAAACCCAGGGTGTGAGGAACTGGGTCTGTTCTTACTGTGGTCTGTGAAGGCTGACAGGGGAGTGTGGCTGGGATAGTCGGCATTGGGGGATGGGAGACTGACTGAAAATACCTGAGCCTGTAACATGAGAACCCAGGAGGGGGCTGGGGCCAGGTGACACCTTTGCCCGGGAAACTGAACAAAGGCTGTGGGAGGGGTCGCTGAAGGCAGAGGCTCAGGAGCGGGCTGGAGAGGTGGCTGGGGGGCAGAGGGGGCTCTGACCTCCCAAGGGGGCTGGGATGCCCGAGGACCCCAAGATGGACCTAACTGAGGGGTATCCTGTTGTCTGTGCCTGCAAGACCTGTCTTGGACTGTATTCCTGTCGTCTAAATAAACCTTCTGCTTTACTGGCTGGCTGAGAGTCATGGTGAATCCCAGGACGCCGGGGGTGCAGGGCCCTGAGTCCCCCCATACTCTGTGACAACTGGTGGCAGCGGCGGGATCTACTGCACCCCGTGGACGGCGCTTCCTGCAGTAAGTGACTGGGGAGAAGGAAAACGAAGGGGGATTGACGGGGACCAGGCGTGCTGAAGAGTCAGAGAGAGACGGTTATTACCCCTGGGAGTGTGTGACCAGCGAGAAGGACTTTTGCAGTAACAGGGTCCCCCGGGGGATCGCAGCGAGTGGTCCCAGGGGCGGAGGAGTCTGCAGCTCGACCCTGGCAGAGAGGTGGTGACCTCGAGAAGGGCTGGCACACTAGGGGTCTCCCTGGAGACTGTGGGGAGCGGTGAGCACACAGGCCTGTGAGTGGCCAGCAGGAAGATGTATGCCAAGCGGCTTAAGAGCGACCTGGTGGAGCTGTGCAAGCAGAGGGGGGTGTGCATTGGGAAGCTCACCAAAGAACAGCTCATTGCCCAGCTGGAGAAGGGAGATCGCTCGAATGAACTGATCCCTGTCTCTGAGGGAAGCAGCCTGGCAGATGCAGCGCAGGCCCCAGTGTCTGTCCCAGCTGGGAGTGGTCAGCCGGCTGCTGAGGGCTTCCCGAGACCCCTCCTTCCTATGCCTAGGGGAAGGGTGGGGAGGAGCCCAGCAAATACCGAGGGCGCAGTGACCCCCCCGGCCAGCAGGGGATCCTCCCGGCCACGCGCAGCATCCGTGGAGCGGAATGGGCTGGAATGGGAGAGAGAGCTAAAACTGAGAGAGCTGGAGGATCGTGAACAACAGAGACAGCATGAGCGGGAAGAACGGGAAAAACAGCGTCAGCATGAGCTGGAACTGGCCAGGCTGAAGAGCAGTGGGGCCCCAGCTGCGGTGAGTGAGGGGGGACCCAGGGCTGCACGGAGCTTTGATAAGTGCATCCTGGCCCCACGTAAGGAGGGGGAGGACATGGATGACTTCCTGGATGCATTTGAGACGGCCTGCGAGCTGCACCAGGTTGATCCTGCGGACAGACTCCGGGTTCTCAGCCCCTTACTGGACCCCAAATCCGTGGCATTGTACCGCCAACTGGAAGAGGCGGAGAAAGGGGACTACGAACTATTCAAAAAGGCCCTGCTACGTAAGTTTGGGCTGACTCCTGAGATGTACCGGGAAAGGTTCCGGAGTCAGGATAAAACCCCTGAGATCTCATATCTGCAACTAGCCGTCCGCATGGAGGGATACGCCAGCAAGTGGGCAGATGGGGCCCAGACGAAGGAGGACCTGGTTAAACTGCTGGTATTGGAGCAACTGTATGAGCGGTGCCCATCCGACCTGAGGCTGTGGTTGGTGGACAAAAAACCAGAGAACCCGCGACATGCCGGCCGGCTGGCCGATGAGTTTGTGAAGAGCCGGTCAGGGGCTGGCAGGGAGGAGTCCCAAAGGAGCAGGCCCGCCGCGATGCAGAGAGAGAGTCACCCGGGTACCTCCCAAAAGGGGAATGTGGGGAATCCCCTCCCATGGGGAATGCCCAGGGTCAGGGACAACCGACCGGCTCGAGGGGACACATGGGACATGGTCTGCTATCACTGTGACCAGAGAGGTCACATATGGGCCCAGTGCCCCAGACTCAGGGACAGACTGAGCAGACCAGACCCACAGAGGGTTGACTGGGTAGAGACCCAGCCGGGCGAGAGGCGGCACTCCCAGGGAAGGGGGGCTGGCAGAATACCACCTGCTAAGGAGGAAGGAGAGCTCCAGGCCAGCTCCTCTGGGGGGCTGGATGCTCTAGACTCAGGGTTTTTGGTTTATACGGTGGGCGCGGGGCGGTCCCTCCGGAGAGAGTACCTTGTTCCCCTGGAAGTGGATGGGAGGAAGGTCGATGGATACTGGGATACGGGCGCAGAGGTGACACTGGTCCGGCCCGAGGTGGTGGCCTCAGATCGGATGGTGCCCAACACCTTCCTGACTCTGACGGGGGTGGGTGGGACCCCATTCAAGGTACCTGTGGCGAGGGTACGCCTGAAGTGGGGGCCCAAGGAGGGCCCCAAGGACGTGGGGGTACACCCGTATTTGCCCACTGAGGTGTTGATGGGGGGGGACCTGGAGGACTGGCCAAGCAACCCCCAGAATGCACTGGTTGTGACCCGCAGTCAGAGCCGGCGAGGAGCACTGCGCCCTGACCTTGGGGAGGGTGCCTTGCCCGAGGCGCAGGACCCTAACCTGGTGGGGAGGGAACACCTAGGGACACGGCTCAGGGAGGCTGCGGCTTCAGACCCAGCCGGCGAGAGAGAGCAGGTGGCCATCCCTGTCCCAGCTGCTGAGTTCCAGGCCGAGGTGCAGAAAGATCCCTCCTTGCGGAAGATAAGGGACCTGGCCAACCTCAGTGCGGTACAGACCATGGGGAGAGGTGGCCGGAAAAGGTTCCTGTGGGAGAAGGGGTTCCTGTACCGAGAATGGGCTCCCCCAGGGAAGATGGAGTCAGGGGGGATCAGGAGGCAGCTGGTGGTACCCCAGAAGTATCGCCGCCAGCTGCTGTACCGGGCCCATGACATTCCCCTCTCAGGGCACCAGGAAACCTGGCGTACCCAGCAGAGGCTGCTACGGAGCTTTTACTGGCCTGGGGTCTTTGTTACTGTCCGGCAGTACTGCCGATCCTGTGACCCCTGTCAGAGGGGGAGGAAGGCCAGGGACAAGGGGAAAACGGCTTTAGGACCCTTGCCCAGCACAGAGGAGCCTTTCCAGAGGGTGGCCAAGGTTAAAAGGGGGGCTCTGAACCAAGAGAGCCCGAAGCACAGACCTCCAGACTGGAGCGCTGGGAGAAGACCCCAGCCCAGTTGGAACCCCAGGGGTATTGGGGTGGGAAAAGGGCACAGGCCGCATAACCCTTCCCACATGCGAACTGCGAATGCCCTCGAGCACCCCCGACCTAAGGGGGGGCGTGAAACTGGAGGGGCCTGGTGTAATTCTCACCAAGGAATGGGAGGGATGCTGGGGCACCCATGGGAACGGGGGTAGGTTCGAACTTCCCCGGGTCACTGGCTGAAGTGACCCCGCTCAGTTCGGTCTCGAAGGGGGGAGATGTGACGAACTGGGACTGTTCTTACTGTGGTCTGTGAAGGCTGACAGGGGAGTGTGGCTGGGATAGTCGGCATTGGGGGATGGGAGACTGACTGAAAATACCTGAGCCTGTAACATGAGAACCCAGGAGGGGGCTGGGACCAGGTGACACCTTTGCCCGGGAGACTGAAAAAGGCTGTGGGAGGGGTCACTGAAGGCAGAGTCTGGGAAGCTGGCTGGTGAGGTGGCTGGAAGGCAGGGAGGGCTCTGACCTCAGGAGGTGGGCTGGGGTGCCCAAGGACCCCAAGATGGACCTAACTGTGGGGTATCCTGTTGTCTGTGCCTGCAAGACCTGTCTGGGACTGTATTCCTGTCATCTAAATAAACCTTCTGCTTTACTGGCTGGCTGAGAGTCATGGTGAATCGCAGGACGCCGGGGGTGCAGGGCCCTGAGTCCCCCCATACTCCGTGACACAGGGTGGTGAGTTCAATCCTTGAGGGGGCCATTTGGGGATTTAATTGGGGATTGGTCCTGCTTTGAGCAGGGGGTTGGACTAGATACCTCCTGAGGTCCCTTCCAGCCCTGATAGTCTATGAGTCTCTCTCTAGCTTTGGAGAGAGCTGGACCCGGCTGCCTGAAGGAGCGAAGGGTCCCGTGGCCAGAGCAGGGCTGGGGAATAGGGCAAGGGAGCCGGGGAGCTCCAGCCTGGTAAACCCCCAGGCTGAGGCCTTGTTTAAGGCCAAAAGGCAGTGGGGCAGCAGAGGGGCAAAGGCAGCAGGTCCAACCCCCCTTGCCGATGATGAGTGGCCATTACACTGCCGTCTGCCCCAGGGAGCAGGGGCTGGACGACGACTGGCAGTAGCCACTGAGGCAAGGTGCGTTTAGAGGGTTGGGAGTTCCCCTGGGAGGGGAGACCCAGAGTGTGGGGGTACTGCTGGGGGCAGAACCCCCGAGGTAAAAGGGCACCGGGGTCCGGGAGGGACACAGGGCCTGAGGCAGGCGAGACACCGGCCAGAAGGAGGCGCTCCGGAGCGGGACAAGAGCGAATTCCTGAGACGACCAGCAGGAGGTGCCGCGGGGGTGAGTCGTCGCTTCGCTACAAGGAGGTAGGTGGGAGGGGGCAGTGGGGGGAGAAAAGGGGGTGGGGGGGATTTGGGACATGCAGGGCTGCGGCGGCCAGAGAAAGAGGCGACTTTCCCCAGCTCCAGGGCTGCGGCTGCTGGGGAGAGACACCCCCCCCTTCCCAGCCCCAGCTTGGGGGCTACGGGGGACAGAGGGCACAACCATCGCATTGGAAAGGTACGACTACTGATATTAAAATATGAGTTGTGGGCTTTTATGTGTAGAACAAAAGAAAAACCTTAATTGTTATAAAGGGTTTTTTAATCTAGCGCTTTTATCCAAAGCGCTTTTAAAGACAGAAAGAAACAAAAGAAAAAGCTGAGTGACTGAAGGAAAGAAAGAAAGAAAGAAAGAGCTGAGTGGGACAGACAGACAGACAGAGGTCTGAGTAGGACAGACAGACAGATTCAGAAAAGTGGCCCCAGGCCGGGCGCAGGCTCTGGGGGTGGGCGAAGAAGGGAGCGAAGCAGCACTGGAGGCGGAGGAGCAGGGAGAGAAGCCAGAGGAAGGAAGGGAGGGAGCCGGGAAAGCAGGAATGTGACACCGGAGGGGAGGGGCGGAGGAAGCCGGGGGGGGGCGGGGGGGGGGCTGGTCTCTGTAACGAGCGCGTCGGGACTCAGCCCATCTGACAGGGGCTGGGGCTGGGCAGTGACTCCGGGGCGTCCCGGTGCCTCCACCCTGGTCCGGTTCGGCTGCATTCCCGGTGTCGGCATCGCCGCCCAGCCCCCCCCCCCCCGCCTCCCCGTGACTCATCCCGGCACTTGGGGTGCACGGGGAGTGAGGGGGGGGCAGGGCTGGGCTAGCTGGGGCTGCGGGTCGGGAGTGAGGGGCACCGGCAGAGCTGTGGGGGGCCAGGGCTGGGCTAACACCTGGCCCCATGCCCAGGCTGGCTCTGGCTTTAGCCGTGGGTGGGGCTCCCGTGGTTTCCTGCCCTGGGCTGGGATCTCAAAATGGGTTTTGTCTTTTCTTCCTCTGCATTCTCCACATTCTGATGTGCTGAACCAGCCGGCGGGGGGGGGGGGGGGGGCGAGGGGGGAGAGAGGATAGATAGAGGGGGTGGATGGGGATAGATTAGATACATAGATAGATGGGGTGGATGGGGATAGATTAGATAGATAGAGGGGGTGGATGGGGATGGATAGAGGGGGTGGATGGAGGTAGATGGATAGAGGGGGCGTGTAAGGATAGATCGATGTATGGGGGGATGGCTGGAGAGATGGATGGGTGGCAGAGTGAGGATGGATAGACAGGGGGTGGGGGGCTGGAGGTGTAGTTTATGGGGATGTAGGGATGGCTGGATTAACGCAGAGTGGATGAGGTGGAGGGAGGGATGGACAGATAGAGGGGTGTCTATGGGGCTGGCGGGACAGCTGGATGAAGGGGGTGTCTATGGGGCTGGAGGGAAGGATGGACATTGGGGTGGGTGGGGATGGAGGTACAGACAGAGGAGTGGGTGGATGGATAGCTAGAGGTGTGTCTATGGGGGTGGATGGAGGGACGGACGGGGGCTGGATGGATGGATAGATAGAGGGGCATCTATGGGGGAGAACGGAGGGACGGGGAGACGGGGGGATGCAGGTACAAAGAGGGGTGGATGGATAGACAGAGGGGTGTCTATGGGGCTGGAGCGAGGGAGGGACGGCCGGGGGCTAGATGGATGGATAGACAGAGGGGCGTCTATGGGGGAGGACGGAGGGGTGGATGGATGGATGGATAGATGGAGGTGGACAGAGGTACAGACAGAGGGGTGGATGGATGGATGGATAGACAGAGGGCTGGAGGGAGGGAGGGACGGACGGGGGGACGGATGGAGGTAAAGGGGTGGATGGATGGATAGACAGAGGGGTGTCTATGGGGGAGGACGGAGGGAGGGACAGGGGGACGGATGGAGGTAAAGGGGTGGATTTGTGGACAGACAGAGGGGTGTCTATGGGGCTGGAGGGAGGGAGGGACAGATGGCGGGGGGGACGTATCTGCCCCCGGAGGAAGGCTGGCAGGTTGACTCCTGCTCTCCCCTACCTGCTGCCCCCCGGGTCTCTCTCTGACTCGCTCCCTCGCTCAGCGCCCCCGCTCCTCCCGGCTCCTGTGACAGAGAAGCGGGGGTCACGGGGTGGGTCAGGTGGGGGGGGAATGGGCTGGTGGTGGGGTGCAGGGGGAACCGGGACCACGCAGGGTGGGCATGGTCGGGGGGTTGTACGGGGGGGTGAAACCGGAGTCGGGGGGTTGGAGGAGAGTTTGGGAGAAACTGTGGGTTACCCCCCCCCCCCAGGCATGGGGACCCCGATGCCTCGTCACGCAGGCAGGGACTGATTTAACCCTGAGACTGATTCCCCCACCTCTCCCCTGACACACTCCCCTCCCCAGAACCCCCCCCACCCCACTAGCTACACACAGACCCCCCCCTCCACTCCCCCACAACCTCCAAAGACCCCACTACACCTGTAGCCCGATTTAGGGTGTACTAAGATTGATTTGGATAATAGAGGAAGTTAAATGAAAATTAAATTAATAAATTAATTTTATTTAATAATATTAATAGTAATTCTTAATATTGATCATATGGGCTTTAGGCTCTGTTTGATCAGAAGATAAAAGTTCTTGTCCCGAATCAGGCTCCATGGAATTTACAAAGGACCCTCGGGGGGGGGGGGGGGGATGACCGAAGCTCACGCTGAGACAGATGGGGCCTTCAAGACTTTTTATTCAAATGAACGAAATAGTAAATCAATGGTAAAACACCCAGAGTTACAAAGTGACAACTGCGATTCAAAAGATACATATGCTAATATAGTATTACATGCAACAAAGCTTTGGTTAATGTACTCACCCCCTTCCTCGATAACCGGCAGGACCGGCCTGGCGGTTCAGGGTTCTCAGTTCTTGAGTGACGGTTGCCGTGCTGAGAAAAAAGCGACTGCTCAGAGCTATCACAACGAACTCAGGGTTTACTTGACTAACTTAACTTAAAATCAAAACCTAATGAACTAAGACGAAAACGTGGGGAAACCGAGCTTCGCCTAGTGCCCTTGAAACTTAAAGTTGAAGAAGAACAAGTACAGCCGACCAATAGTACTAGTCATCGTGAATAGACAGAATAGATAGAGTAGAAATAGAAGGTAAGTGAGAATGATAGAGCAGAGTAAGTGGGAATGGAAGTACTCTAGTGAGGTGGGTCACTTCTTTTATAGGGCAAAGTGCTGAAAATCCTTCCTCCTCTGCCCAAATTTCATTCCTCACCCACAAAATGTTAGGGTATGCTTACCCCATAGGCTAGTAGGTTTGTGCATATTAATAACAGGTATGTACACAGATCAGTCTCTTGTGGTGTACATGTTAAGTTTGTGGGTACAACATTGAAAAAAACCCATGCCATTCTCCATTGTCTATTGGGCTAGATAAAAGGTCCTCAACATAGGTGTGGGTACTTATCTATTTAGGTAACAAGGTATAGGTCAACGTTGCTTTCTGGGTAAAAGGTCTTAATATAGATATGCTAACTTTGCCTTCGCTTAACAAACAGGATATGGCCTGTAGGGCCCTTGCATTACAGCCAAACTTACTTTAATATAAATCTTATATGTTGAACTGCTGTGATGTTAGGAGTGTAACCTAATATCTCATTGGAAGGTGACAGGGCCAGGAAGAGTTAATGAACTCCCAGACTGACCTGACCCAGGGCCGAACTTTAGACACAGGTTAGGAAGATCTATAAATGGACAGGTTTGAAATGCAAGTCTGCGTCGTTAGCGATAGAAGGGGAGGTGTTTGCTCAGGTCTTGTGATGGAAGCAACCAAGTCTTGTCTATTGCTAGAGCTTGGAGTCAAAGCTCAAAAAAGGAATATTAACATTTAGGAAGACACTTGAGGGAAATAGTATTATTGTCTCTATGTCTCTTTGAAGGTTGTGGTAACCTGGATCTGAACTGTTTAATGGATAAATTACCCTGTGCTAATTACCAGGATGTTTGGAAGAAGGAGAGTTCAGCCTATTGTTTTCTCAGGCTGAAAGGCTGCTGGAAATGTATAAAACCCCTGGGACACGATCCTGCTTCATCTCAGATCTGCTTTGGGTTTCAAGAGGGGGAAACCTTAAGCCACAAGGATTGAGATCCCCAGTCACTGACTGGAGCCACCCTGAATATAGACATTGGACTGTTTCTAAAAGGACTTTTGGCAACTACAAGCTCATCTCTGCTCTGTACCTGAACCTCAAGAGTTGAATTCAAGTCTGTCTGTATATTGATCTCTTAACCAACTCTTTTCTTTTTTAATAGATTTTAGTTTAGTTGACAAGAATTGACTATAGCGTGGATTTGGGGTAAGATCTGAGTGATCATTGGACTTGGATCTGGGGCTTGGTCCTGTGGGATCAGGAGAAGCTTTTCTTTTTTATGAGGAGATCAGATTTTCAGAATTTCTCATCATATGTTTGACTGTCCCCGCTCCACCTTCAGCATGATCTGGGGCAGGGGGGCAAACGAGAGCTTGAATTTCCAGCAGGTGAGCGCCCCCTTCTGGAGAGTTAAAGCATCGCAGGCCCCCTGGGCTGCATTACCAAACACAACCACTAGATGGAGCTCAAAGTCCCTCCCATAGCACAAGGGGATGGGTTAGAGAAGGGGGGGCGATGGGAGCCAGGACTCCTGGGTTCTCTCCAGCTCTGGGAGGGGAGTGGGGGCTGGTGGGTTAGAGCGGGGGGGCTGGGAGCCAGGACTCCTGGGTTCTCTCCTGGAGAAGCATTGCTGGAACCTGGCCATGGCCTCACGCTACATCCTGAGCCGTGGCCTCTGGGCCTGAAGGGGGCAACATCCTACCCACCCCAGCAGGGCCCAGAGACAGCCACAGCTTCCCGCCTCTGCCTGGCCTGGCCCTTCCGGCCTCCCAGAGCCAGGGAGAGAACCCAGGAGTCCTAGCTCCCAGCCCCCCCCCCGCTCAAACCACCAGCCCCCACTCCCCTCCCAGAGCCAGGGAGAGAACCCAGGAGTCCTGGCTCCCAGCCCCCCCCTGCTCTGACCCACCAGCCCCCGCTCCCCTCCCAGAGCCAGGGAGAGAACCCAGGAGTCCTGGCTCCCAGCCCCCCCTGCTCTAACCCACCAGCCCCCACTCCCCTCCCAGAGCCGGGGAGAGAACCCAGGAGTCCTGGCTCCCAGCCCCCCTGCTCTGACCCACTAGCCCCCCTCCGCTCCCAGCGCCGGGGAGAGAACCCAGGAGTCCTGGCTCCCAGCCCCCCCTGCTCTAACCCACCAGCCCCCACTCCCCTCCCAGAGCCGGGGGGAGAACCCAGGAGTCCTGGTTCCCAGCCCCCCCTGCTCTAACCACCAGCCCCCGCTCCCCTCCCAGAGCCGGGGAGAGAACCCAGGAGTCCTGGCTCCCAGCCCCCCCTGCTCTCAGCACTAGACCCCACTCCCCTCCCAGAGCCAGGGAGAGAACCCAGGCGTCCTGCAGCTGGTTGTGACTCGCTTTGCCTGGCTGTGTGCGCGTTTAGGGAGGAGCCTGTGGGTGTGTGAGTTGTGTAAGAAAGTGGGTGTGGCTGTGCGAGTCATCTATTTTTGCGTGTTCCCACGTGGGTGGTTGTGCCCCTTGTGTCTGGGTGCGGAGCTTGTCCCGTTGTGTGCACATTTGGGGGGGCATGATTGTGGGTGTGGGGTGCGTGTGTGCACACAGTTCGGGAGAGGCTTGTGCGGCCCTCGCATGTGACGGTGCGTCCGCCCCCTTCCTGGGGTTTGGGATTTTTCACAAGGCTTGTGCGTGGATTGGGTGTGTGGAATGGGGGTGTGCAAAGCTGTCCGTGAGCGAGTTGGTGTGCAACTTGCACATGAAGGTGTGTAGCGGGGGTGGATTGTGGCTGCGAGCCGGGCCCCGTGTCTACCTACTGTACAGTCATTACGGGTGTTGTATTTATTGTGCAAAGTAATAAAGGTGAACTAGAAACCGGTGTCCCAGGTGGTGTGATTGGGGCCCTCCTCCCCATCCCCCCCAAATGGGACTCCCCGGGACCTCTTCACCCGCACCTGGAATGGGCCCTGTGACCTTCACCCTCCCTGAAGTGGGGCAGGACAAGATGGGTGGGAGAGGAGAGGGGGTGGTTGGGGGGGGAGAGAGGTGGAGGTACTGGGGTGGTGGGTGTGGGAGGAGAAGGAGTTGTGGGGGGCAGAGGGAACTGGATTTTGGGGGAGAATGAAGGGTGGGGGGAAGGATGTGTGGAGCAGAGAGAGCACGAGGAAGGGGTTCACGGACGAGTAGCCGGGACAGAGGACCCATGGACAGCTGGAGTCTTAGCCTTTTATTGTTTTTGGCTCCCCATGGAGGAAACCCAGCAAAACCATCCGTCGAGACAGGAGGTCCAGTCCCCTCCTCTCCTGCCTGTGGGGGAGTTTCCCCTTCCTCTCACCTTCCCTCCAGTCTCCTCCCCCATCCACTCCCCCCACAAAAGAAAGACACAATAGAGTGGCCCAAGATTGTCTTCTCTCGCGTTGACCAATATGTCTCCATCTGGGGTTGGCTTGACTCCATCGTGGTCAACGTGCCTCCACGGTTGGCAGGACTATCTTAGCCAAGGGTCCTCCTTCTTGGGTTGGCTTCCATCCATCATGGCCAATGGCCCTCCACCTTGGGTTGGCTTCCATCCATCGTGGCCAACGGTCCTGCACCTTGGGTTGGCTTCCATCCATCGTGGCCAATGGTCCTCCATCTTGGGTTGGCTTCGATCCATCATGGCCAATAGCCCACCATACCATCTTGGGTTCACTTCCATCCATCATGGCCCACATGACTCCACCGTGGGTTGGCATGACTTCACGCTGGTCACAGCTCCTCCGTGGGTCAAGCCAAGCCTACCATTCCTCCACCGTGGCATGACGCCCCTCCCTCAGCATCAGGAATTCAGAGGAACTGGGGGGGGAACCCCATTAAAAAGCACCATGTTGCTCCCCCCACAAAGCCCCCTTTAAGGTTCAGCGCAAGACACTTTGTTATAAGCGATAAATACACAAAATACAGAATGAGAAATATCATTAGGCAGAGATTTGGTTTCGGGATGTTGCCACCACCGGCTCGGTGTTCAAGGGACCCCCCAGCCAACAGGGAAGGGCTCCCAGCATGGTGGGGGCAGGGGATATGAAGACCCCAGGAATTTGGCGGCCAATGGAGGCCAGAGTTTCCTGTCTGGGTGAAGGTCCTAAAGATGCCTTGGTGGGAGAAGGCCCAGGGGTTGATGTTCTTCAGATACAACCGAAAGAGCCCCCATCATGCCGTGCACACAACACTGTCCACCGAGCCCCATGGCACGGGACGCACCCACACCCGCAGGCCTCCTTGCCACCTCTGCAAACAGTCTCACTGCCCTGACACCCACACCAGCCCTGACAGCCGCTAAACATGCTGTCCTATTCATAAAGGGCCCTCGTTGGTGTTAGCGATGGGATGGGGGCCCCTCTTGGTGTCAGCGGTGGGATGGGGGTCCCTGTAAGTGCCAGTGAGCGGGAGGTGCGGGGATCGAGACGCCTCTAGCTACTCAGCACCGTGCTCCTTTGGCCAGTCTTGCCCGCTCTCTCGAAGAACATGTAATCCTGGGGAGGGGAGAGAGAGGAACAGACACATAGTCTAGTGCTTTCCAAATTGGTAGATCTCCAATCTCGGGGTGGGATCACCATGGAAAGAAAACAGGTCACGGCCTCTGCACCCTGGAGGCTCCGGCTATGAGAAGAGGAGGTTGGGTGATGGTGGAACAGTGGAAGAGGGCAAGGTGGGTTGGTGGGGTGAGAGGTGGGGTGGAGGGGAAGGTAGGGCAGGCTGGTGGCATGAAGAAGAGGTTGGCTGGTGGCAGCAATGGGATGTGGGAGAGCATGTGGGTTGGGGTGGAAATGGGGGAGAGGTTGAGTGAGGTGCTTGGTGGGAGCAGTGGGATGGCCATTCATTGGTGGTAGAAGTGGGAGGAGGATGGCAAAGAGGCACAAAGTGACTGTTGATGCGAGTTGTGGGAAGGAGAAGTTAGGGTGGCCAGTGGCAGGCGGGGGGGGGGGGGGTAGGTGCTCACTGGTGGGACCAATAGGATGGGGAGAGGGTGAGTTTCCCGTGGGCTGTAATCCGTTGGCCTATTTTGGTTGTTGGTTCGTGTGCGGGTGCTGGATGGGGTTGGTGGCCTGTGAGATACAGGAGGTCAGACAAGATGACCTGATGGTCCCTTCTGGCCTTAAACTCTATGACTCTCTGGTGGTTTGGGGCGGGGGTGGAAAGGGAAGAAACTGGCTGTATGGGTCGGTGGATAGGGAGAGAGGGTGGGTGGGTTGGTTGGTGTCACACATCGGATGAGGGCAGAGGTCAATTGGTGGCAAAACAGAAGGTGATTTGTCGATCGGAGTGGTGGGATGGCGAGGTTGGGTTGATTGGCGCTAGCGGTGGGATGGCGAGGTTGGGTTGATTGGTGCTAGCGGTGGGATGTGGAGGGGAGGGCACTCACGATGAGGAAGCAGGCCCCCAGCAGCACGGCCTTCATCTTGACGTCCAGGTCCACGGGGAACTGGATGCCAAAGACGTCGGTGTCGGTGAAGACCTCCTTCAGCAGCCCTCCCCACTGCTTACTGATCTGGCCCACGCCCCGCGCCTCGTCGCTCGTCTTCACCTGCGGGGGCGGGACAGCACCGAACGTGAGTCAGACGCTGCCCCATGGGGCCCAGGAGAGACCATTACCCTCCCCACTGCCCCCCCAGGGCAATGCCCTTTGGGGCATGCCCAATGCAGGAAGTCCCACCCCCCTAGGCAGTGCCTGAACAGGAAGTGCCTCAGATGCCAATCCTCCCTTCCCTCTACACCCATAGTCGACCTCCTGTTCCCCATACAGGAAGTGCCCCCATAGCTCCTCCCCCATGGGTCATACCAATACAGGAAGTGCCCCCAAAGCTCCTCCCCCTGGGGAGTGCCAATACAGGAAGTGCCCCAGAACGCCCTCCCAGCTGATTAAGCCCCAGTGCCCCTAGTCCCCCACCTATGCCAAACCCATCTACCTCCATAGCCCCCCCCGATCTCGGACATCCCCCCACACCCCAACCCATCTCCTCCCCACACCCAAGCACCCCCCCTCCAACTACCCAACGCTCCCCTCCCACACCACAATGCAAATTCCCCCCATCCAGCCCCCCGAAACCCCTCCACTGAGATGCCAAACCCCGATCCAGACACCCCCCCATCCTGCTCCCCACATGCCCCCCTCCACTGAGACATCAACCCCAAACCCAGATGTCCCGTCCTGTCCCCCAGATATGCCCCCTCCAGGCCCAGACGCCCCCTGTCCCGCCCCCCAGATACGCCCCCTACAGGCCCAGATACCCCCCATCCTGCCCCCCTCCACTGAGACACCAACCCCAGACCCAGACACCCCCTGTCCTGCCCCCCAGATACGCCCCTCCACTAAGACGCCAACCCTAGGCCCAGACACCCCCCGTCCCGCGCCCCCACATGCTCCCCTCCACCGAGACATCAACCCCAGACCCAGATGCCCCTTCCTGCCCCCGAGATATGCCCCCTCCAGGCCCAGATGCCCCCCATCCTGCCCCCCTCTACTGAGATGCCAACCCCAGGCCCAGATGCCCCCTATCCTGCCCCCACATGCCCCCCTCCAGACCCAGATGACCCTCGTCCTGCCTCCCCAGGTGCCCCCTTCTAAAGAGACGCCAACCCCCACCCCACCGGGCCCCCCAGCTACCTCGAAGTTGACGTCCCCCCCGCAGCGAAAGACGCAGCAGGGCCCCAGCACGCGCAGCACCGTCTGCTTCTCGGCGTTCTGGACGGAGAACTTGGGAGTGAAGGGGTGCCAGGTCTGCACCACGTGCCCGATGGTGGTGCCCGGGGGGCACTGCACCTCCAGCTGGGGCAGGGGGGAGAGACACACACCAGGCAGGGGTTAAAATGGGGGGGAGGAGAGACCCCCGCCCCCTTCCTGCCAAAGCCAACCCCCGGGAGTGGGGCTGGGAATCTTGGAGATTGGGGGGGGGGCAGTGGGGTGCCCAGATTTGTGGGGGGTCATGGGGCACTTCCCTCCCTGGGGCAGGGGCCAGGGTGGCGCTGTGGAGGAGGGTGTGGGTCCCCTGAGGGGTTTGGGGGAGCCTAGGCTGGGAAAAGAGGGGTCAGGGCAGAGGGGGAGTCCCGGGAGGGGAGTGGGGTTCCTGCGGTTGTAGGGGGTGGGTCAGAGCCGTGCCTGGGGCCAGGGGGCTGGGGGGAGAGATACGGGAATACCACAGGACTGGCGAGGGATTCGGGCAGCAGGACGCCATGGTGGTGGGGCACGGGGGGCAGTAGGGACATGGGGGGCTCAGTGGAGGGCTGGGTTGGGGGAGAGACACAGGGGCGCAGCGGGGGCCAGGAGGGGGAGGAACACGGGGTGGTGCCAGGGCCGGGGGGGCCCCCCGCGGGCGCCCGTCCCTCACCTCCTGCAGGCAGCAGGGGCACCAGCAGGTGGCGCACTTGAGGGGGCGCAGGAGGCGCAGCACGGGGCGGCCCCCCGGCTCGGCCACGCTCAGCCGGAGGCGCCGCAGGGACCCGCAGCAGTTGCGTGTGCAGCAGTCGCTCTGCTCCTTGGCCTCGAAGATCTGCCGGCCCAGCCCGTCCCGCAGCTCATACTTGTTGGCGGTCTCGAAGCCGATGAAGGCTGGGAGGGGAAGAGGGGAGACGGTTACCGCGGTGACACCGCCGTCCTTGTCAGCAACCCTCATGGCCGCCCTCGGCGCCGACCATCATGGCCGCCCTCGTCACCATCACAACTATTATGGCCGCCCTCGTTGCCAACCGTCCTGGCCGCCCTTGTCACCATCACAACCTCATGGCCGCCTCATAGCCAACCATCTTGGCTGCTCTCGTCGTCATCACAGCTGTCATGGCTACTCTCATCACCCATCGTCACGGTTGCCCTCATCAATGACCATCATGGCTGCCCTCGTCACTATGACAACTGTCATGGCTGCCCTGGTCACCGATGGTCATGGCCGCCGCCATCGCTATCGTCAGCCATCATGGCTGCCCTAGTCAGTGTCGCCAACTGTCACGGCTGCCTCAGTCGCTGTCAACAGCTGTCCCAGTTGACTCAGCAACTGATTCCGGCAAAACCAGTGCCGACAACAGCCGTCACAGTTCCCTCGGTCGCTGTCACCAACGCCAATAGCTCTGGCTACCTCAGTGGCTTGACACAACCATCATGGCTGCCTCCTACACCCCCCTCCCCAACCACCCCTCCATCTTCAGTAACCCCGGCGCTCTGTGGGGTTGGGTGTGGGAGCAGGTATGTGCGCCCGGGTGTGCTGTGTGTGGCTGGGGGGGGGGGGGGGGTGTTCTCTTTGTAGGGGTGTGGTTGTGTGGTAGAGGGATCCAGCGGTTGCGGTGTGGCTGTTGAGTAGAGTGTAAGGTGGTGTGTGTGTTGGGTATGGCTGAGAGAGTGTGTGGGTGGGTGTAGTTGGTGTGTTGTGTATGGCTGCGACTATGGTGTGTGTGTTGCTGGCGTGTTGTGTATGGCTGAGAGGATGGCGTGTGTGTTGTGTATGGCTGAGAGGATGGCGTGTGTGTGTAGTTGGTTTCTTGTGTATGGCTGGCACACAGTGTGTAGTTGATGTGCTGTGTACGGCTGGCACGGTGTGTGTATTGTGCATGGCTGAGAGGATGTTGTGTTGTGTGGCTCTGGGAGGACGTGGGGCAGGGGGGTGTTTATGGGGGGGGTAGCGGGGGAGGGGGGTGTAGCGGGGGAGGGGGGGTGGGTACTGCGCAGCCCTCGCTCACCTTCCACCAGCTCCACTTTCTGCTGGATCAGAACCTGGTCGATCTGAAAAGAGCCAGAGGGGCCGGGGGAGGAGAGACTCAGAAACTCACCCACCCCTGGCTCCCAGCCCCCCCCACTCCCTCCCGGAGCCGGGGAGAGAACCCAGGAGTCCCGGCTCCCAGCCCCCCCACTCCCTCCCAGAGCCGGGGAGAGAACCCAGGAGTCCCGGCTCCCAGCCCCCCCCACTCCCTCCCGGAGCCGGGGAGAGAACCCAGGAGTCCCGGCTCCCAGCCCCCCCCACTCCCTCCCGGAGCCGGGGAGAGAACCCAGGAGTCCCGGCTCCCAGCCCCCCCACTCCCTCCCAGAGCCGGGGAGAGAACCCAGGAGTCCCGGCTCCCAGCCGCCCCACTCCCTCCCAGAGCCGGGGAAAGAACCCAGGAGTCCTGGCTCCCAGCCCCCCCTGCTCTAACCCACCAGCCCCCCTCCATGTGTTTATTTCTCTACTCAGGGGTAACCATTCAGGTTCACTGTCACTAAAATGCAACCACCTCTGGGGCGGGGCGGCTGGTTATCCAGGGACCTCTCGCCCGGCGCTGAGATGCGGCCACCTCTGGGGCGGGTCACGGTTCCCGTTTAGACCACTACTCACCTGCATTAGATACTCCAGCCCCGGGGGGATGCCGGTGGACACGGGCAGATAGGGCGTGATGGCCGAGTGGGGGTGTTGAGCGGCGGGGTCCCCGTATGCGTGGGGCGGGGACTGGGGCTGAACTAGCTGCCCCGCGCCCGGATTGGAGGAGGGGTAGATGTTGAATCCTGGGGTGGGGACTGGGGGGGTGGGGTGGGGGCTGGGGAGTGGGGCGGAGGGGTAAGTAGCCTGGGGATAACCTGTGAACGAAAGAGGGGGGGAGACAGGGTTAAAAATCAATCTACCTCCCCATCAAATCTCCCCCCCCCCCCCCGAGTGTTACACGGGGACCCCTCGCCAAGCGCTGAGATGCGGCCACCTCTGGGGCGGGGCGGCCGGTTACACAGGGACCCCTCACCAGGGAGGCGGGGGGGGGGGGGGGGAAATCAATCCAGCCTCAATGCATTCTGGGATTTGTATTTCCCAGGGATTAGGTGGTAGGGATGACAGAGCAGGGCAGCAAGGCATGCTGGGAAAGTGGAGCAGGCGATAAAGAGCTCCCAACATGCTTTGCTGCCCAGTCCCTGGTTTTTCCCCACCACCAGCACCACCCCCTCCCCCTGCTCCTTGGGAACTACAAGTCCCAGAACTCCTTGGGGCCAGGCAGCCCTCTTAAAGGGCCAGTGCAGCCCTCTCCCCGCAGCCCTCCCCTCTTCCAGTCGGGAGCTAAAAAGAGCCCAGCTGACAGGTTAACAAGCCTTGTGGCTAGAGGGGAAGTGGTGGGCGTGGTCTGTCTTGACTTTAGTCTATCTAGGCCTTTGCTACAGTCTCTCGTGACCTTCTCATCAATAAATGAGGGAAATGCAACCTAGATGGAGCTGTGGGTGCAGAACTGGTTGGAAAAGCGTTCCCAGAGAGGAGGTATCAGCGGTTCACAGTCAGGCTGGAAGGGCATCACGAGCGGGGTCCCGCCGGGATCGGTTCGGTTCAATATCGTCATCAGTGAGTTAGTTAATGGCGCAGAGAGCACACTGATAAAGTGGGCGGACGATACCTAGCTGGGAGGGGCTGCGAGTGCTTTGGAGGGTAGAATTAAAATTCAAAATGATCTGGACAAACTGGAGAAATGGTCTGAAGTCAATAGCATGAAATTCAATCAGGACAAATGCAAAGTCCTCCATTTAGGAAGGAACAATCAGTTGCACACACACAAACTGGGAAACGACGGCCTAGGAAGGAGAACTGCGCAAAGGGAGCTGGGGGTCAGAGTGGATCACAAACTAAAGGTGTGTTAACAGAGTAACCCTGTTGCAAAAAAAAAAGCGAACTTCATTCTGGGCTGTATTAGCAGGAGTGTCGCAAGCCAGACACGAGAAGTAATTCTTCCGCACTGGAGTATTGCGTCCAGCTCCGGGCGCCGCGTTTCAGGAAGAATGTGGGCAAACTGAAGAAAGTCCAGAGAAGAGCAACAAAAATGATGAAGGGGTCTAGAAAACATGAGCTGTGAGGGAAGGTGGAAAAACTCGGGTGGGTTTAGTCTGGAGAAGAGAAGACCGAGAGGGGACATGATCAAAGTTTTCACGTACATAAAAGGTTACAAGGAGGAGGGAGGGACATTGTTCTCTTTAACGTCTGAGGATAGGACAAGAAGCCATGGGCTTAAATTGCAGCAAGGGGGGGGTTAGGTTGGGGTAGCGGGGCAGTTTTCTTGGGGGAAAAGGGAGGCTGATTGGGGGAAGCGGCCTCAGCTGGGGCCACACCCAATCAGACTACACCTGGGCCTGATATAAGGGTTAAGGGTGGAGCTGGGTCAGTCTCACTCCAGCCTGGGAGTGGGAAGGGCCGGGCTGCCTGGGAGCACAGGGTACCGGAAGCAGAGCAGAGCTGGGGAAGGGCAAGAGGAGCTGGGGAGCTCCAACCTGGCAACCCCCCAGGCTGAGGCCTTGGTAAAGGCCCAAGCAGGTACTGGGGCTGCAGAGGGGCAGCCCGGGGATAGGCAGAGGCAGCTGGTCCAACCCCCTTGCCAATGATGAGTGGCCGTGACAGACTGCAGTTTGCCCCAGAAAACAGGGACTACATGAGGACTGGCAGTAGCCACTGAGGCAAGGGGGGGATGGAGGGTTGGGGGTTCCCCTGGGAAGGGAGACCCAGAATGTGGGGACTGCTGTGGGGCAGAACCCCAAGGTACAGGGCACCAGGGTATCAGGGTTGGAAGGGACCTCAGGAGGTATCTAGTCCAACCCCCTGCTCAAAGCAGGACCAAGGCCCAACTAAATCTGGGACGGACACGGGGGGCCTGCGGTAGGTGAGGCACCAGCCAGCAGGAGGCGCTCCGAGTGCTGGGATTGAGCTAATTCCCGGACAACCAGCAGGAGGCGCTGCGGCGGCGAGTACTCGATCGGCTACATATGGCGGAGAATGCGGGCAAAGACGGGCACCCCTGATACACGGAGGAGAACTGGGAAGAATTGCCTGGCGGGAACTAGAGAGAGGGACGATGGATCCTGGTTACGCAGAGGTGTTCTTTGCAGAGGGTTCCCGCGCCGTCCCGGGCTGGGCTCCAGGGTCAGGTCCCCCGACAGCTGGTGAGGCTTGAGAGACTGGTGCAGGAGCTCGGGGAGAACTCCCTGGTAAAACTCCTCGGAAGGGAGTTTTGGAGGGAGCCGTGGAGAAGGGCGTGAGAAGCCGAGTGCCCGGAGGCCGGTGGCGGGGCGCAGGGCTTGCTACGCCCGCGGGGTGGACATTTAAAAAGGGATTGTCCTACTGGGGTGGGGGCCGGACGCCTCACCCCGAGCAGGGACAGGGGCAAGTCCCTAAGACAGCCCGCCAGGTGAGGGAACCCAGGTGGCTGCGGACATGTTGGGTGGGTGACCCGGACACGGACAGTGGCTGTGCCCACGCCCAAGGTGGAGGGTCCAGGTCACCCCAGCGAGAAGCCTGGACCCAAGAGGGACCACGAGAGACCTGAGGAGCCGGGGAGCCTGCCGGGGCTGCCACGAACCGGGCCACGTTAAGAGGCACTGCCCCCCTCAAGGAAGAGAGGGGCCAAAGAAGGGGGCGCCTGGGGGCCCGGAAGGGTCAAAAAGGGACCAGGACGATGCTGCAGGGATGATGGCTGACTGGCCGACGGGCCACCAGCGGGAGGTGATGGAGGCAGCAACGGGGACGGACGGGACCCAGAGGGAGGCCAGGTGGTCTGGGATTGAGCTAATTCCCGGACGACCAGCAGGAGGCGCCACGGCGGTGAGTGCTCGATCGGCTACATACGGCGGAGAATGCGGGCAGGCCACAAAATGGACCCAGACCCTAAAGGTGGAGGGTTCGGGGGAGGCTGGCCTGCGGGCGTGGCTGGAGGCAGCGGAAGAAAGCCCACAGGGAGAAGGAAGATCTGGCCCTGAAGTTGAAGGACAGTGAGGAGAAGTGAGGGCAGCTGGCGGGACATCTCCAGGTCGCACAGCCTCGAGGACCCTCCCTACCCCCGGGCGTGGTATTTTGTAGGGGGTCAGTTACCCCGTTCCTGGCTGATTGGGGAAGTAGCCACTGAGGCAAGGTGGGCTTAGAGGGTGGGAGGTTCCCCTGGGAGGGTCCATGGATAGTTCCCACGAAGGTGCGGCCACCCACCTCATCAGTGGAGGACGCACCTGTAAGGGGAGGTGGTGGCCTTGCGGGGGAACAGGAGGGTAGGTGGGAGGGGGCAGTGGGGGGGAGAAAAGGGGGTGGGGGGATTTGGGACGTGCAGGGCTGCGGCGGCCAGAGAAAGAGGCGACTTTCCCCAGCTCCAGGGCTGCGGCTGCCGGGGAGAGACCCCCCCCCCCCTCCTTCCCAGCCCCAGCTTGGGGGCTGCCGCATGGGGACGGGGGACAGAGGGCACAACCATCGCATTGGAAAGGTACGACTACTGATATTAAAATATGAGTTGTGGGCTTTTATGTGTAGAACAAAAAAAAGTTAATTATTATTAAGGGTTCGTTTTTTTAATCTAGCACTTTTATCCAAAGCGCTTTCCGAAAGAAAGAAAGAAAGAAAGAAAGAAAGAAAGAAAGAAAGAGCTGAGTAGGACAGACAGACAGATTCAGAAAAGTGGCCCCAGGCCGGGCGCAGGCTCTGGGGGTGGGCGAAGAAGGAGCGAAGCAGCACTGGAGGCGGAGGAGCAGGGAGAGAAGCCGAGAGGAAGGAAGAAAGGGAGCCGGGAAAGCAGGAATGTGACACCGGAGGGGAGGGGCGGAGGAAGCCGGGGGCGGCGGGGGGGGGGGGCTGGTCTCTGTAACGAGGCGCGTCGGGACTCAGCCCATCTGACAGGGGCTGGGGCTGGGCAGTGACTCCGGGGCGTCCCGGTGCCTCCACCCTGGTCCGGTTCGGCTGCATTCCCGGTGTCGGCATCGCCGCCCAGCCCCCCCCCCCCCGCCTCCCCGTGACTCATCCCGGCACTTGGGGTGCACGGGGAGTGAGGGGGGGGCAGGGCTGGGCTAGCTGGGGCTGCGGGTCGGGAGTGAGGGGCACCGGCAGAGCTGTGGGGGGCCAGGGCTGGGCTAACACCTGGCCCCATGCCCAGGCTGGCTCTGGCTTTAGCCGTGGGTGGGGCTCCCGTGGTTTCCTGCCCTGGGCTGGGATCTCAAAATGGGTTTTGTCTTTTCTTCCTCTGCATTCTCCACATTCTGATGTGCTGAACCAGCCGGGGGGGGGGGGGGTGATGGGGGAGAGAGGATAGATAGAGGGGGGTGGATGGGGATGGACAGAAGGGGTGGATGGGGATAGATGGATAGAGGGGGTGGATATAGATAGATAGATAGATAGAGGGGGTGTATGGGGATAGATAGATGGATAGAAGGGGTGGATGGGGATAGATAGATAGATAGATAGAGGGGGTGTATGGGGATAGATGGATAAATAGAGGGGGTGTATGGGGATAGATAGATAGATAGATAGATAGATAGATAGAGGGGGTGGATGGGGATAGATAGATGGATAGATAGAGGGGGTGGATGGGGATAGATAGATGGATAAATAGAGGGGGTGGATGGGGATAGATAGAGAGAGAGAGGGGGTGGATGGGGATAGATAGAGAGATACATGGGGTGGATGGGGATAGATAGAGAGATAGATAGATAGAGGGGGTGGATGGGGATAGATGGATAGATAGAGGGGGTGGATGGGGATAGATGGATAAATAGAGGGGGTGGATGGGGATAGATAGATAGATGGATAAATAGAGGGGGTGTATGGGGATAGATAGATAGATAGATAGAGGGGGTGGATGGGGATAGATAGATAGATAGATGGGGTGGATATAGATAGATAGATAGATAGAGGGGGTGGATGGGGATAGATGGATAAATAGAGGGGGTGGATGGGGATAGATAGATAGATGGATAAATAGAGGGGGTGTATGGGGATAGATAGATAGATAGATAGAGGGGGTGGATGGGGATAGATAGATAGATAGATGGGGTGGATATAGATAGATAGATAGATAGAGGGGGTGGATGGGGATAGATGGATAAATAGAGGGGGTGTATGGGGATAGATAGATCGATAGATAGATAGAGGGGGTGGATGGGGATAGATAGATAGATAGAGGGGGTGGATGGGGATAGATAGATAGATAGAGGGGGTGAATGGGGATAGATAGATAGAGGGGGTGGATGGGGATAGATAGATAGAGGGGGTGGATGGGGATAGATAGATGGATAGATAGAGGGGGTGGATGGGGATAGATAGAGAGGTAGATAGAGAGAGGGGGTGGATGGGGATAGATAGAGAGATGGGGTGGATGGGGATAGATGGATAGATAGAGGGGGTGGATGGGGATAGATGGATGGATAGATAGTGGGGGTGGATGGGGATAGATAGAGAGATAGATAGAGGGGGTGGATGGGGATAGATAGAGAGATAGATAGATAGAAGGGGTGGATGGGGATGGATAGAGAGAGAGAGAGATAGCGGGGGTGGATGGGGATAGACAGAGAGATGGGGTGGATGGGATAGACAGAGAGATGGGGTGGATATAGATAGATGGATAGATAGAGGGGGTGGATGGGGATAGACAGAGAGATGGGGTGGATGGGGATAGATAGATAGATGGGGTGGATGGGGATAGATAGAGAGATAGATAGATAGATAGAAGGGGTGGATGGGGATGGATAGAGAGATAGATAGATAGATAGAAGGGGTGGATGGGGATGGATAGAGGGGGTGGATGGAGGTAGATGGATAGAGGGGTGGATAGAGGGGGCGTGTGAGGATAGATCGATGTATGGGGGGATGGCTGGAGAGATGGATGGGTGGCAGGGTGAGGATGGATACACAGGGGGTGGGGGGCTGGAGGGGTAGTCTATGGGGATGTAGGGATGGCTGGATTAAGGTGGGGTGGATGGAGGGATGGATGGAGGGAGGGACGGACAGTGGAGTGGATGGATGGATAGATAGATAGAGGGGTGTCTAAGGGGGTGAATGGAGGGAGGGAGGGAGGGACGGACAGAGGGGTGGGTGGGGATGGACCGATGGAGGTACAGGCAGAGGGGTGGATGGATGGATAGATACAGGGATGTGTATGGGACTGGAGGGAGGGATGGGCATAGGGGTGGGTGGGATGGAGGTACAGAGGTGTGGATGGATGAATAGACAGAGGGGTGTCTATGGGGGTGGATGGAGGTACGGACGGATGGAGGGACAGATGGAGAGGTGGATGGATGGACAGACAGAGGGGTGTCTATGGGGTGGACGGAGGGATGGACATTGAAGTGGGTGGGATGGAGGGACGGACGGAGGGGTGGATGGATGGACAGACAGAGGGGTGTCTATGGGGCTGGAGGGAGGGCTGGACATTGGGGTGGGTGGGATGGAGGGGTGGACGGAGGGGTGGATGGATGGATAGACAGAGGGTGGAGGGATGGATAGACAGGGGGGTGTCTAGGGGGGTGGATGGAAGGATGGAGGGACAGACGGAGGGATGGATGGATGGACAAACAGAGGGGTGTCTGGGGTGGGGGAGGACAGATGGAGGTAAAGGGGTGGATGGAGGGACAGACAGATGGGGGGGGGACGTATCTGCCCCGGAGGAAGGCCGGCAGGTTGACCCCCGCTCTCCCTACCTGCTGCTGCCATGCTGGGGGGGTCTCAGCTGCGGCCCCCCCCGGGTCTCTCTCCGGCTCGCTCCCTCGCTCAGCGCCCCCCGCTCCTCCCGGCTCCTGTGACAGAGGAGAGGGGGTCACGGGGTGGGTCAGGCGGGGCGGAATGGGCTGGTGGTGGGGTGCAGGGGGAACCGGGGCCACGCAGGGTGGGGATGGTCAGGGGGAGTTATACGGGGGGGGTGAAACTGGAGCCGGGGGGTTGGGGGAGAGTTTGGGGGGAACTGTGGGTTACCTCCGCCCTCGGGCACGGGGACCCCAATTCCTTGTCACGCAGGCAGGGACTGATTTAACCCTGAGACTGATTCCCCCGCCCCTCCCATCCCCAGAACCCCCCCACCCCATTAGCTACACACAGACCCCCCTCCACTCCCCCACAACCTCCAAAGACCCCACTACACCAAGCCCCCCACAAATTAACACCCAGAGCCCCCAAAACACACCTCCTCACACCCCACCAGATACTCTCAGCTCCCTCCACATACCCTGATCTCCCCCCCCCCCCCCCCCCGAGATTCCCCACACACACACACACAGGGGTCTGGGCCCATCCACTCCTGTGGGCCCGTCTTGACGGACCCAAACAGAGCCGTGGCCAGACAGACAGACAGCGCCACCGACGCTCACACCCCGAGACACAACTAGGCCCACAACACACACTTGTCCCACACTTCCCGCATCACCCAATGCCACCTGATCCCAGGGCCTGACCCCCCCTCCTCTAACCTACCAGCCCCACTCCCCTCCCAGAGCCGGGGAGAGAACCCAGGAGTCCTGGCTCCCAGCCCCCCCCCCCCGCTCTAACCTACCAGCCCCACTCCCCTCCCAGAGCCGGGGAGAGAACCCAGGAGTCCTGGCTCCCAGCCCCCCCCCCGCTCTAACCTACCAGCCCCACTCCCCTCCCAGAGCCGGGGAGAGAACCCAGAAGTCCTGGCTCCCAGCCCCCCCCCGCTCTAACCCACCAGACCCCACTCCCCTCTCAGAGCCCGGGAGAGAACCCAGGCGTCCGGGGTCTTACATAAGCGAGTTTCATTAGCGACGCTGGAGCACTCATGGGTGAGGCACCGTGCGGAGCCGGACGAGCGGTGATTCTGGGAACATCCCCCGCCCCGCTCCGCTCCGCTCCTCCCCCCACGCGGGCGGGGGGGGGGCAGAACAGCCCCCACCGTCCATTTCCAGATGCCCTCCCCAGCCCTGGGGCTCCCGGCTCTTCCCTGGGGGGTCGCCCTGGCTCAGACACCCCCCCGTTCGAGGGTCCCCCCAAGTCCCAGCCCCCCCTGCTCTTACCCACTAGACCCCACCCCCCTCCCAGAGCCGGGGAGAGAACCCAGGAGTCCTGGCTCCCAGCCCCCCCTGCTCTAACCCCCCAGCCCCCACCCCTCTCCCAGAGCCAGGGAGAGAACCCAGGAGTCCTGGCTCCCATCCCCCCCCCCCCAACCCACCAGCCCCCACTCCCCTCCCAGAGCCAGGGAGAGAACCCAGGAGTCCTGGCTCCCGCCCCCTCGCCATCCGTAAACCTTATGGGCACCAGATCCCCCCTCAAACTGCAGTCGGCCAGAGCCCCCCCGCCATGTTTGGCTTTGTCTGAGTCCAGCCTCCCCAGCCCTGTCCCCTCCCCCCGGGCTGCCCCCTCCTCTCCTTTCCCACCCCCCCGGTCTCGTACCTGGGGCGCAGCAGGGAGAGCCGAGCCGAGCCGGGCAGGGGGAGGCGAGACCGGAATAGCCGGCCCCTCCCCCCGCCGGGCAGCCTCTCCTCCCCCGCCCCGCCCCATGGCCCCGCCCCCAGTATCCCCTCCCCCACTCCCTGCATCCCCTACAACCCCCTCCACACCCCCAGTATCCCCCCAACTCCCTGCCCCCTCCAGATCCCCCCTGGCACGGGGGGGGCCAGTACCGTGTGTGTGTGTGTGTCACGGGGGGCAGTACCGTGTGTGTGGGGGGGGCACTGGGGCGGCAGCACCGTGTGTGTGTGTGTGTGTGAGAGAGTGACTGGGGGGGCAGCACCGTGTGTGAGTGTGTGTGTATGTGTGTGTGAGTGACTGGGGGGGCAGCACCGTGTGTGTGCGTGTTTGTGTCACTGGGAGGGCAGCACCGTGTGTGTGTGGGGAGGGCAGCACCGTGTGTGTGTGTTTGTGTCACTGGGAGGGCAGCACCGTGTGTGAGTGTGTGTGTCACTGTGGGGGCAGTACCGTGTGTGTGTGTGTGTGTGTGTGTGTGTCACTGGGAGGGCAGCACCGTGTGTGTGGAGGGGTATTGGGGGTGCAGTACCGTGTGTGTGCGTGTGGCACTGGGAGGGCAGCACAGTGTGTGTGTGTGTCACTGGGAAGGCAGCACCGTGTGTGTGTCACTGGGGGGGCAGCACCGTGTGTGTGTGTGTGTTTGTGTCACTGGGAGGGCAGTACCGTGTGTGTGTGGCACTGGGTGGGCATCACCGTGTGTGTGTGTGTGTGTGTCACGGGGGGCAGCACTGTGTGTGTGTGTGTGTGTGTCACTGGGGGGGCAGCACCGTGTGTGTGTGTGTGTGTTTGTGTCACTGGGAGGGCAGTACCGTGTGTGTGTGTGGCACTGTGGGGGCAGCACCGTGTGTGTGTGTGTCACTGGGAGGGCAGCACCGTGTGTGTGGGGGGGCATTGGGGGGGCATTGGGGGGGCAGTACCATGTGTGTGTGTGTGTGTGTGTGTGTGTGTGTGTTACTGGAAGGGCAGCACAGTGTGTGTGTGCGTGTGTTACTGAGAGGGCAGCACCGTGTGTGGGGGGGCATTGGGGGGGCATTGGGGTGGCAGTACCGTGTGTGTGTGTGTTACTGGGAGGGCAGCACTGTGTGTGGGGGTCATTGGGGGGGCAGTACCGTGTATGTGTGTGTGTGTGTTACTGGGAGGGCAGCACCGTGTGTGGGGGGCACTGGGGGCGCAGGCGTATCTTACTGCGACGTGTGAGCTGCGAAAGCCTGGGGGCCACAGGGCTGTGACTGTGCGTCTCTGTGGTGTTGTGTCATTGTGGGTCGCAGCCGGCACCCGTGGGCCCGTCCCGGTGTGTACGTGTGTGTCGGCCAGGTGTAGCTTTTCCTACCCACAAACACAGGTGCCTCCCCGTGTCCCCCCCACTACCCATTGGCCCTCCCCCCTCCCTGGCCCAGCTCTCCGTGGGGCGAAGTCACCCCATCCTCAGCAGAGACCCGTGTGTGTGTGTGTGTGTGTGTGTGTGTGTAACCCGAGCACCTGTGAATCCAACCGTTATTTATAGACCAGGGCCCTGCGCAGCTGGGCACGGCCCAGGCCCGTCAATCCCCGGCCCGGCTGAGGGGTCCCCGTGTAACCACCCGCCCCGCCCCAGAGGTGGCTGCATCTCAGCGCCGGGCGAGGGGTCCCTGGGTAACCGGCCGCCCTGCCCCAGAGGTGGTCACATCTCAGCGACGGGCGAGGGGTCCCTGGGTAACCGGCCGCCCTGCCCCAGAGGTGGCCGCATCTCAGCGATGGGCGAGGGGTCCCTGGGTAACCAGCCGCCACTCTGTGGCCGCTTTGGGATTGGCTGGGTCGGTTTTACGCTTGTTGGTGATTAAAATGTTAACGAGCACAGGGCGGAGTCCGGGGGGACCCTCCAGCCACCCCCCCACCCCCTGTTCCCCATTCACCCTGGGCCGGGTAAATTTGGGAACGTTCCGTGATTTTGATCCAAACTCTCTGACGTGCTGGGCAGGCCCCGTCCCAAACTGGGGGTCCCTGCCCCATAACTAACGGGGGCGAAATCGAAGGTGGGAAGCTGTGGGCTGGGAAGGTAGGCAGGACTCCTGGGTTCTCTCCCCAGCTCTGGGAGGGGAGTGGGGGCTGATGGGTTAGAGCAGGGGGGGCTGGGAGCCAGGACTCCTGGGTTCTCTCCCCAGCTCCACCACTGAGCTGTTGTGTGATCTTAAGTCACGTCGCCATCTTGTGCCTCAGTTTCCCCTCCCAGCCTCTGTCAGGTTTTCACATTGTGTGTCTCCCCCCCCCCCCCCCCGGCTGTAGTTCATCTAAGAGAGGGGAAAGAGAATCCAGACGCCCAGGCCTCAGAGTAGAAATTAGCATTTATTGATTCATTAGTTAAAAAGAAATTGACCAAAAAAATCATCAAATCAATTGATTTTCCCCATGAAGTAACAATCCCGCTGGCCTGCTCCTCCCAGCCAATCAGAACCCAGGCAGCCTGTGATAGGACAAGGTTTAGCCTAGTGCCCGCCCACTCCTCAGCATCAGCCAATGAATGAAAAGCTCTCCTCCCACTGGCTAGAAAGTTGGTCCCTGGGCGAGAACTCCCTTGACCAATGACAGCAGCCCCCCAGAGACAGCCTTCTGATTGGCCACCAGCTCAGCCAATGGGGGAGGAGGGACTCCTGCTTTGCCATTGGTTGCAGATCCAGGCCCGCTTTGTGCCCAGCCAATGAATGATGGGCGCGCCTAAAGCCCGGCTCTCCGATTGGTCAGCGCTTGGCAGAGTCAACTCCCCCACCCCCGTTCACCTATTGGCTACGTCACCCAGCCAATGGGGGGGATGAGTGCTGGAGAAAGCCACACTCACATGCAGGAGGCGGGGCTTGAGTGACAATCCAGCTGGGTGGGCATGGCCAGGAGCCCTGGTGATGGGGAGCCATAATGTTGTGGGGAAGTGGGGGGACCTCTTCCCCAAAGGGAGGACCAGCAGCCCCGGTGCCGGGGGGGTAGGGGGCTGCCAGGGGGTCTGGGGGGGGGGGTTAGAGAGCCATTGCCAGCCAGCCGAGGATCAGGAGGGAGCCCCCGTAGGGGGCCGCTTTGTTGAAAGTCGGGTCTCCGCTCCACGCGTGGTAATACAGGGGTCCACAGAAGAGCCCCATCCCGGAGGTGAGCAGCGCGCCAGCCTGAGGGGGGGCACCAGAGGAAACGGGGGGGCACCGTCAGACAAGTGGGTCCCATTGGGGGGATGTCTGAGCCACCCCACCACCATCATCCCCAGTTGGTCTCAGCACAAGAAGATAAAAGCTCTACTATAGCGGCCGGATGGGGGAGCTGCTCCCTTGGTTGAAGGGGCAAGGTCTTGGGGTTCCCAGCCTGCTCGTGGCACCCCACGTGGGAGGGAAGATCTTACGGGGTAAATGGGGCAGAGGAAGATGGGGGCAGATTGAGGGGAGGAGGGTGGGGGGACTCAGAGGGGGCCCTGTGGGATTGGGGTGTAGGGGTGGGAGGAGGGTGAAGGGCTAGATCTTAGCAACTGGGAGGCCGATGGGTCGCAGTGGGAGGTACAGGGCTCAGCCCCACCAATCTAGAGGGCTGCCGGGAGGGCAAACAAGGGTCCCCTGGGAGTTGAGGTCACCGGGGTGCCACCCCCCCCAGACGGGGCACCCCCAGGCTACGCACCAGCAGGGGACGGCGGCAGTGGGGTACGGCCAGCAGCGCCAGGCTGTGGAGGAAGTGGTACCTGTTGGCCGTCTCGTAGAGCTGCCGGCAGAGAGCGAAAGGTGAGAGACCCGAAACCGGGAGAGGACCCAGGAGTCCGGGCTCCCAACCCCACCCGCCCCGCTCTAACCACCAGCCCCCACTCCCCTCCCAGAGCCAGGGAGAGAACCCAGGCATCCTGGCTCCCACCCACCCCCACTCCCCTCCCAGAGCCGGGGAGAGAACCCAGGCATCCTGGCTCCCACCCACCCCCACTCCCCTCCCAGAGCGGGAGAGAGAACCCAGGAGTCCTGGCTCCCAGCCCCCCCGGCTCTAACCACCAGCCCCCACTCCCCTCACTGACACCCCCGCAGGTCTCCATGATGCCCCCTCACCTCCTTCTGGTAGTCGTCCCGGTCACTGCGCCGAAAGCCTGGGGCAGACAGCGGGGTTAGCCCGGGGGGGGGGGCGGGGGGGGGAGGAGAGACCCCCCCTCCTCCACCTCGACCCCGCCCCCTCCTGCTCCTGGCCCCTCCCCTCCAACCTCAGCCCCCTCCTGCCCCCCTCCTCCACCTCGACTCCACACCCTCCCACTCCTGCCCCCTCCCCTTCCCTCTCAACCCCACCCCCGGCCCCTTCCCCCGATCCCAGCCCCCTCCTGCCCCCGGCCCCTCCACTCCAACCTCAGCCCCCTCCTGCCCCCATCCTCCACCACGACTCCACACCCTCCCACTCCTGCCCCCTCCCCTTCCCTCTCAACCCCATCCCCTCCTGCCCCCGGCCCCTTCCCCCGATCCCAGCCCCCTCCTGCCCCCAACCCCTCCCACTCTGACCGCAGCCCCCTCCTGCCCCGGCCCCTCCCCTCCAACCCCAGCCCCCTCCTGCCCCCAACCCCTCCCCCTCTGACCCCAGCCCCCTCCTGCCCCGGCCCCTCCAACCTCAGCCACCTCCTGCCCCCGGCCCCTTCCTCCGACCCCCCCGCACCGTGCGCCCCGTAGGCGGCGGCCCCCACTGCCCCGGCCCCGCTCAGCGCCCCCACGCGGCCCCAGCTCCCCGCCATGGCCCCGCCGCGTCACTGCCCCCTTCCGCCAATCACAGCGCCCCACTGCCCGGCCGGCCCCGCCCATTCCCCGCGCCCCGGCCAATCAGGGCGCGCGGGGCCTGGACACAGAGACGCGGAAGAGAAGAACGCGGGGATTCCCTCCCCGATCGGCGCCGATTGGACAAGGAGCCTGTCGCTCCCACAGCTCGGCCAATGGCAGCGCAGCTCCCGGTCCCGCCCCGGGCCGAAGGGAGTGGAGGGATTGTGGTGCGCCCCATATAGGGGCAATACAATAAGGCGCAGGCTTGCTCAGTGCCGCCGCTGGAGTGCGGCGCCAGCCTACGGTATATACGGTACCGGCCCCGCAGCCCCCAGGCCGCCACCAGAGGGCGACAGAGACCAGCGAGAACCCTCAGCCCCGCCCCCACGCGGTGCCCCTCACTCCTGACCTGCAGCTCCCTGCCCCCCCCCAGCTCTGCCGGTGCCCCTCACTCTCGACCCACGGCCCCTGCTAGCCCAGTCCTGCCCCCCCAGCCCTGCCGGTGCCCCTCACTCCCGACCCACAGCCCCCCCAGCTCTGCCGGTGCCCCTCACTCCCGACCCACAGCCCCTGCCAACCTGGCCCTGCCCCCCCCCAGCTCTGCCGGTGCCCCTCACTCCCGATCCGCAGCCCCCCACCAGCTCTGCCAGTGTCCCTCACTCCCGACCCGCAGCCCCTGCCAGCCCAGCCCCCCCCGCAGCTCTGCCGGTGCCCCTCACTCCCGATCCGCAGCCCCCCACCAGCTCTGCCAGTGTCCCTCACTCCCGACCCGCAGCCCCTGCCAGCCCAGCCCCCCCCGCAGCTCTGCCGGTGCCCCTCACTCCCGACCCGCAGCCCCCTGCTAGCCCGGCCCTGCCCCCCCCAGCTCTGCCGGTGCCCCTCACTCCCGACCCGCAGCCCCCTGCTAGCCCAGCCCCCCCCCCCAGCTCTGCCGGTGCCCCTCACTCCCGACGCGCAGCCCCTGCTAGCCCGGCCCTGCCCCCCCCAGCTCTGCCGGTGCCCCTCACTCCCGACCCGCAGCCCCTGCCAGCCCGGCCCTGCCCCCCCCCCAGCTCTGCCGGTGCCCCTCACTCCTGACCCGCAGCCCCTGCTAGCCCGGCCCTGCCCCCCCCAGCTCTGCCGGTGCCCCTCACTCCCAACCCGCAGCCCCCTGATAGCCCAGCCTCCTCCCCAGCTCTGCCGGTGCCCCTCACTCCTGACCCGCAGCCTCTGCTAGCCCAGTCCTGCCCCCTCCCAGCTCTGCCGGTGCCCCTCACTCCCGACCCGCAGCCCCCTGCTAGCCCAGCCCTGGGCTCCCCCCAGCTCTGCCGGTGCCCCTCACTCCCAACCCGCAGCCCCCTGCTAGCCCAGCCCTGCCCCCCCAGCTCTGCCGGTGACCCTCACTCCCGACCCACAGCCCCTGCCAGCCCAGCCCCGTGACTGGGCGAACGCTGGTTTGTTCCTGCAGGTGACCGGTTCCGTCCCCTCTGGGGCTGGTATCTGGGTCGCTTACGTAGGAAAGGTGTAAAATTCCCCATCACACGACTCGGGGCTGTGAAACTTCTGACGTCTGGTAAACCTGCCACCTCCGGCCCTGTAAATTTAGCAGTTGTTTTCGGAGGTTGAGAGTCAGCACCCGGGTCTGGTGTGGCCCCAGGGCGGGGGAGGACCCCTCCTTCCCTCTCCCCAGCAGGGGGTGCTGAGGAACGGAGACCCAGTGGGGTCCTGTGACCGCTCCAGTGCTCCCCGTCCCCCCCAACCACAACCTCTGGGGCTGAGATGCAGCCACCGCTGGGGCGGGGCGGCCGGTTACCCAGGGACCCCTCGCCCGGCGCTGAGATGTGGCCACCTCTGGGGTGGGGCGGCTGGTTACCCAGGGACCCCTCGCCCGGCGCTGAGATGCGGCCACCTCTGGGGCGGGGCGGCTGGTTACCCAGGGACCCCTCGCCCGGCGCTGAGATGCGGCCACCTCTGGGGCGGGGCGGCTGGGTATATGAGGCTTTGCGGTCCTCATTGACTAGGTGGGGAGAGCATCACCTAGTGAGCCCCGCCATTGCCATCCTTGTGTTTGGTTTAGGGGCCTCCCACCCCAGCCAAGCAGAACCCCCCCCCGAGGGCTGAGAAGAACCCCCCAGTCTGGTTTCTGATGGGGGGCCGCATCCTCGCCCGTCTGGGCTTCCAGCCTCTGATGGACCTGGCTGCCATGACCTTCTCTAATTGGTGTTGACCCCAGTTATACTTTTGGCCTGCACAGCGTCCTGTGGCGAGGAGTTCCCCAGGTCGCCAGGGGGGGAAGCGCTGCCTTGGGTCCGGGTTAGAGTGTGTAATCTGCAATTTCAGAGTGAAGTGGAGCAGCCGGACCCCAGCTCTGCCAGTGCCCCTCACTCCCGACCCGCAGCCCCTGCTAGCCTAGCCCTGGGTCCCCCCCCCCCCCCAGCTCTGCAGCAGCTGGGGAGCTGCTGGCTCCATACAGGGCTATTGATCCAAATGCATCATGACCTGGGCCCGGCAGAGTCACACAGAGAAAAATAGCTTGTGTCAGAGCTGGGGAGAGAACCCAGGAGTCCTGGCTCCCAGCCCCCCCTGCTCTAACCCACCAGCCCCCCCACTCCCCTCCCAGAGCCGGGGAGAGAACCCAGGAGTCCTGGCTCCCAGCCCCCCCTGCTCTAACACACCAGCCCCCTCTCCCCTCCCGGAGCCGGGGAGAGAACCCAGGAGTCCTGGCTTCCAGCCCCCACCCCATTCACTTCTTTCTTTCTCTCATCCCTTCTCTCTCCACCCCCCTCATCTCCCACTCCAGGCTGGGGGGGGGGGCTGCGGCCCCGCAAAAGGCGAGTCCCCTTTAAGACCCCGTGACGCGCGCTATGATGCATCTGGGCTGAGCACGGAGGGGCGGGGGGGGGGCAGCAGTCCCAGCCCCCCCCACCAGCCCCCTCCCACCCTAGCCCAGAGCGACTCCAGCTGATTCCCCCTCTCCCTCCCTCCCTTCCTGCCACCATTGAACGACACGTCCCCGCTCCAGCCCACCCCCCCGCCCGCCGCTCCCCCCCCCCGCACACCCCACCCTGCCGGGGAGGAGGGGCCCCTCCCAGAGAGAGGAGGGGGGGCTCTAATTTCCTTTGCCTCCCTCTGGAGTCCTTCCACCGCGATCCTTCCGCCCCCCCCTCACAGAGGCTACATCTCTCCTGCTGCATCCACCCCCCCCACACACACACAGGCACCCCCCCTCCTCGCTGGGGGGGTCTCGGCTCTCCTGACATACGCAGCCCCCCCCAGCTCCGCTGCCTGCCCCCCCCGCAGCCAGTCCGCCTCCTCCTCCTCCCCCCCCCCCCGCGCCCGCCCCCACCCACCCCATGGCCGCTGTCTGATGCGGAGCTTAACTCGGCGGTAGCCCCGGTGCTCGGCCAGGGGGGGCCCGGGCCCGCCGGGGAGGGGGGGGCCCCGGCCTGGAGCAGCTGGCAGAGGTAAGAGGGGGCGCGGGGATGACGGGGTGGGGGGGGAAGAGAGGGGGGAATGCGGCCCCCCCTCCCCCGGGTCTTCTCCATCCTTCGTCCCCGACCCCATCCCTGCCCCCCATCATCCATCCCCCCTTCCCCCAGCCCTGCCCCTCCATCCACCCCCCCATCTCCCCTTCCCTCCCCCGGGTCTCCCCCATCCCCCCAGCATCCATCCCCCGGGTCTCCCCCATCCCCCCCTCTGTCCCCACTTCCTCCATCCATCCCCCCATCTCCCCTTCCCTCCCCCGGGTCTCCCCCATCCCCCCAGCATCCATCCCCCGGGTCTCCCCCATCCCCCCCTCTGTCCCCACTTCCTCCATCCATCCCCCATCTCCCCTTCCCTCCCCCGGGTCTCCCCCATCCCCCCAGCATCCGTCCCCTGGGTCTCCCCCATCCAGCCCCCTCTGTCCTCCCTTCCTCCATCCCCCCTTCCCTCCCCGCGTCTTCTCCATTTCTCCTGCGTCCATCCTCTCTTCCCGGCCTCCGATCCCTCCATTTCTCCCTGTTCCCATCCTCTCTTCCCGGCCTCCTATTCCTCCATTTCTCCCTTTCTCCATCCTGTCTTTCTGGCGCTCTATCCCTCCTCCTGCCCCTGTCTCCATCCTCTCTTCCCGGCCTCCGATCCCTCCATTTCTCCCTTTCTCCATCCTGTCTTTCTGGCGCTCTATCCCTCCACCTTCCCCTGTCTCCATCCTCTCTTCCCGGCCTCCAATCCCTCCATTTCTCCCTGTCTC
>JAXIVB010000013.1:23276954-23279454 GCA_036785055.1 Emydoidea blandingii
GTGGCACAGAGAAGGGGGGCTGTGGGTTGTATCAGGGTTGGTGGCACAGAGAAGGGTGGGCCGTGGGGTATATCGGGGGGTGGGTGGCACAGAGAAGGGGGGCCATGGGGTATATCGGGGTGTGGCACAGAGAAGGGGGCTGTGGGGTGTATCGGGGGATCGGTGGCACAGAGAAGGGGGCCGTGGGGTATATCGGGTGGTGGGTGGCTCAGAGAAGGGGGGCCATGGGGTATATCTGGGGATAGGTGGCACAGAGAAGGGGGGGCCGTGGGGTGTATTGGGGGGTGGGTGGCACGGAGAAGGGGGGCCGTGGGGTGTATCGGGGGATTGGTGGCACAGAGAAGGGGGCCGTGGGGTATATCGGGGGTGGGTGGCACAGAGAAGGGGGGCCGTGGGGTATATCGGGGGTCGGTGGCACAGAGAAGGGGGGCCGTGGGGTGTATCGGGGGGTGGGTGGCACAGGGAAGGGGGGCCGTGTGGTGTATCGGGGGGTGGGTGGCACAGGGAAGGTGGGCCGTGGGGTGTATCGGGGGTGGGTGGCATAGAGAAGGGGGCCGTGGGGTATATCGGGGATCGGTAGCACAGAGAAGGGAGGCCGTGGGTATATCAGGGGGTCGGTGGCACAGAGAAGGGGGGGCCGTGCGGTATATCGGGGGGTGGCACAGAGATGGGGGTCGTGGGGTGTATCGGGGGTGGGTGTCACAGAGAAGGGGGGCCGTGGGGTATATAGGGGGGTTGCACAGAGATGGGGGCCGTGGGGTGTATCGGGGGTCGGTGGCACAGAGAAGGGGGGCCGTGGGGTGTATCTGGGGATCAGTGGCACAGAGAAGGGGGGCCGTGCGGTATATCGGGGGTCGGGTGGCACAGAGAAGGGGGGGCCGTGGGGTATATCGGGGGATCTGTGGCAGAGAGAAGGGGGCCGTGGGGTATATCGGGGTGGGTGGCGCAGATAAGGGGGGTCGTGGGGTATATCGGGGGTGGGTGGCACAGAGAAGGGGGGGCCGTGGGGTATATCAGGGGGTGGCACAGAGAACGGGGGCCGTGGGTTATATCGGGGGATCGGTGGCACAGAGAAGGGGGGCCGTGGGTTGTATCAGGGGTTGGTGGCACAGAGAAGGGGGGGCCGTGAGGTATATCGGGGGGTGCGTGGCACAGAGAGGGGGGGCCGTGGGGTATATCGGGGGGTGGGTGGCACGGAGAAGGGGGGGCCGTGGGGTATATCGGGGGGTTGCAAAGAGAAGGGGGCTGTGATGTATATCGAGTGGTGGGTGGCACAGAGAAGGGGGGCCGTGCGGTGTATTGGGGGGTGGGTGGCACAGAGAAGGGGGGGCCCTGGGGTGTATTGAGGGGTCGGTGGCACAGAGAAGGGGTGCCATGGGCTATATCTGGGGATCGGTGGCACAGGGCAGAGGGGTCGTGGGGTGTATCGGGGGGTGGGTGGCACAGAGAAGTGGGGCCGTGGGGTATATCGGGGATCGGTGGCACAGAGAAGGGGGCCGTGGGGTATATCGGGGGATCGGTGGCACAGAGAAGGGGGGCCGTGGGGTATATCTGGGGATAGGTGGCACAGAGAAGGGGGGGCCGTGGGGTATATGGGGGTCGGTGGCACAGAGAAGTGGGGCCGTGGGGTATATCGGGGGATCGGTGGCACAGAGAAGGGGGCCGTGGGGTGTATCGGGGGTCGGTGGCACAGAGAAGGGGGGGCCGTGGGGTATATCGTGGGATCGATGGCACAGAGAAGGGGGCCGTGGGGTATATCGGGGGGTGGGTGGCACAGAGAAGGGGGGCCGTGGGTTATATCGGGGGTCGGTGGCACAGAGAAGTGGGGCCGTGGGGTATATCGGGGGTCGGTGGCACAGAGAAGGGGGCCGTGGGGTGTATCGGGGGTCGGTGGCACAGAGAAGGGGGGGCCGGGGGTATATCGGGGGATCGGTGGCACAGAGAAGGGGGCCGTGGGGTATATCGGGGGGTCGGTGGCACAGAGAAGTGGGGCCGTGGGGTATATCGGGGGTCGGTGGCAGAGAGAAGTGGGGCCGTGGGGTATATCGGGGGTCGGTGGCGCAGAGAAGGGGGCTGTGGGGTGTATCGGGGGTCGGTGGCACAGAGAAGGGGGGGCCGTGGGGTATATCGGGGGTTGGGTGGCACAGAGAAGGGAGCCGTGTGGTATATCGGGGGTCGGTGGCACAGGGAAGGGGGGCCATGGGATATATCGGGGGGTTGCACAGAGAACGGGGGCTGTGGGTATATCGGGGGTTGCACAGAGAAGGGGGGCTGTGGGGTATATCGGGGGGCTGCACAGAGAAGGGAGCCCTGGGGTATATCGGGGGGTGGGTGGCACAGAGAAGGGGGGCCGTGGGCTATATCTGGGGATCGGTGGCACAGAGAAGGGGGCCGTGGGGTATATTGGGGGATTGGTGGCACAGAGAAGGGGGCCGTGGGGTATATCGGGGATCGGTGGCACAGAGAAGGGGGGGCCGTGGGGTATATTGGGGATTGGTGG
>JAXIVB010000013.1:23284454-23449454 GCA_036785055.1 Emydoidea blandingii
TTTTTTTTTCCTTTTTTTTTAAAAGCAAAAACAAACCAAAAAAAAAAATCTCTTTTTCTTTTTGATCTTTTCTCTTTCTGTCTTTTTTTTTTTCCCCCTTCCCAATTTTTCTTTTTTCTTGGTCTTAGGTCCACTCACAAAAAAACGTGACGAAGCCACCGGAAACAGTCCCTCCGGAGACGAAGGTATTTTTGGCTGCATGTTTCACATTTCTTGCTGTTTTTTTTTCTTCCCCTTTTTTCTTTCTTTCTTTCTTTCTTTCTTTCCGTCCTTCTTTTTCTTCCCAAACAACCAACCTTAACAATCACTTTTTTTCGGTGGTTATTTTTTTTTATCGGGGGTCGTCTCTTTTTCACCCAAAGCTGCTTCTTTCGCCTTAAAAATCAATCAATCAATCAATGCCAAGCAAGCCCTGCCAAAAAACAAACCACAATTGCTACGTTTTCTTTTTGCCCCATTTCTTGAGCTTTTGAACCTCTTTTTTGGAAAAGAAACCAAACGAAAAACACCGCCCAGTGGAAGAATATGGGGGGGGGGGTGTCGTAAAGCTGAGTGGGGGAGGTGACGGGTGGGGAAGATGGGGGGGATCTGTACGTGTGCCCCGAAAATTACCCCTCTTGTTTTCTCCCGTCCTGCTCCTCAAACAAAACTTTTCTGAAAGGAAACTCGGGGGGAGGCTTCTATCAATGGGCCCATCTACCCTGGTATCTGGCCTGCTCCCAGACACCCGAGATCAGGGGAGATTAGGGGGCAAATGGGAGATATGGGATACAGACCTGGGGAGATTGGGGGGGGGCTGTGGCAGCACGGAGCCCCCCCTCCCCATGGCCACCCCCACCCACAACCTCCACCCTGATTGCTCTGTCATTTCCATCTTCTGCCACCAGGGGGCGTGTATGTTTGGGGGGAGAGGGGTTTAGCCAGAGTCGGGGGTTACTTGGGGGGAAGGTTCGGGGGGGTCAGGGGATAGGGTTGGTGTGTGGAGCTGGAAAGGCAAGTGTGAGCACAGGTGAGTGTGCGAGGCGAGGGTGAGAGTGCACGGCGAGGAGTGAGTGTGTGTGTGTGGCTGGCTGTCCCCAGAGATGCGTGGCTGTTATGTCGAGACAGCTCGGCTGGTGTGTGTGTGTGTGTGTGTGTGTTTGTGCTAGGCTAGGCGTGTCCGCAGGTGGAAGGGGGTGGTGGGTGTGTCCGGGTGGGTGAATGTCTCTGCACAGCCAGCGTGTGTGGACATAAATGGGGCATCAGTAAGTGTGTAAAGAGGTGTGAAGATGTGTGTGTGCAGGGTGGGTGTGCCAGTGGGGGTGTGGTTTGGATGCCTCCGTTGGTGGCTGCAGGGCCGGCTCTAGGATTTTTGCCGCCCAAAGCAAAAACAATTTGGCCTGGGAGGGAGGGGGAGACCCCGAGTGGCCGCGGCGCGCGAAACAGCTGATTCGCGCGCCGCTGCTCCCCCTCCCTCCCAGGCTTGAGAGCCTGGGAGGGAGGGCAGTAGCCGCGCGCGAATCACGGCGCGCGAGCGGCAGCGGCAGCAGAGGTGAGCTAGGGCGGCCGGGGCACATTTTTAGGGGCGGCATTCTGGCGCCGGCCATGCCGCCCCTAAACATGTGCCGCCCCAAGCACCAGATTGTTTTGCTGGTGCCTAGAGCCGGCCCTGGGTGGCTGGATAAGCTGGTGTGTGTGTGTGAAGCCAATTCTGTGTGTGTGTGTGTGTGTGTGTGTTAAACTGGCGTGTATGTGTGTGTTAAATTGGCGTGTGTGTTAAACTGGGCTCTGTCTGTGTCTGTTAAGCCAGGCTTCTGTGTGTGTGTGTGTGTGTGTGTGTGTGTGTGTGTGTGAGAGAGAGAGAGAGAGAGAGAGAGAGAGAGAGAGACCAGACTCTGTGTGTGTGTGTGTGTGTGTGTGTGTGTGAAACTGGGCTGTGTGTGTGTCTGTGTTAAACTGGCGTGTGTATGTCTGTGTGTGTGTAAAGCCATGCTCCGTGTGCTTGCATGTTAAGCTGGGCTCTCTGTGTGTGCGTGCAGCATTATTGTCTCTGTAAGTGTGACTGAGGTAGTTGCAAAACTGAACTGTTGTGTTCATAGCTTTAGGTGTGTGTGTGTGGGGTTGCATTTGTATATCCATGGGAGTGTGTTGTGTCTATAAGTGAAATGTGTTTCGGTGTGTGGATGAGTAGTTGTGTCAGTAGTTGCTGTCTTGTGTGTATTTTGGAAGTACTTCTTTGTGAGTAGGAATGTGAGTAGATGTATATCTGGGCGGTTGTGCGGCTAGGTTGCAGGTGTGTGTGTACACAGGTGCGTTGTGTCTATACGTAAAGTGTGTTTAGGTGTGCGAATGAATAGTTGTGTTGAGACTTGCAGATCTGTGTGCTTGTGTGCACAGTTGTCTGTTTATGTGGGTAAGTGACTATATGGGCGGTTGTGTTGAAAATTGAAGGTGTGTGTTGTGTCTAAGTGCTAGTGTGTTTAGTTGTATGAAGGGGCACGTATGTGTAGAGTTGCTGGTCGGTATGGATTGTATGTGGATTGTTGTGTCTGTACGTGTGAAGGTGGGTAGGTGCGTCTCTGAGTATAGATACGTGCGAGCTTTATATAAGTGAAGTGCATTTAGTTGCGCGACTGAATCGTTGTGTTGACAGTTGCAGAGGTGTGTCTTTTGTGCATGTGTATTGTGCCTACACGTGTGAGAGTGCGAAGCATATGCACTGGTAGGTGTGTTGAGAGTTGCTTTGTGTGTGTATGTGACGGACTGTTCCTTGGTTGCTGTTTGTTACCAGTGAGGATGTGTATTGGGTGTGAATATGGCTTGCTGTGTGGGTAGTTATAGCTGTGGGTGGGGCAGGGGTTGTGCTTAGAGGGTGAGTGTGCAAGGAGGCTGGCAGTCGTGCAAGGCTCTGGTGCACTTCAAAGAATGGTGTGAAGATGGCAGTGCGTGTGAGAGAGGGGAGCTGGGGGTGTGCACAGGGGTCCATGGGCACGTGAAAGGCGTGTGAGGACACCAGCGTGTGGTTGGTGAGTGTGCAAGGGAACCTCCGTGCACGTGAAGGGTGGGGTGTGAGTGTGTCAGCACATGGAGGTGCAAGAGGGATTCTATGCCTAAGCAAAATGGTGGGTGAGTTGAGGGCTCCTATGTGTGCAAAGTCACCCACAAGTTGTGAGTCGGGTCAGTGAGTGTGCAACACTGGAGGTGTGCGTGTCAAGGTGTTTGTGCGTATATGCAAGGCAGGGGCTCAGGGTGTGTGCTGAGAGTTGGAGATGTGTGCAAAGGGATTGGTGAGTGTGCAACAGAATCCATACCTGTGCAACACAACTCATGAGCGTGCAAGGAATTTGGCAAGGGCGGAAGGGGCTCGGTGTGCATGCAAAGTCTTTGATAAGTGTGCACAGGGCTGTCTGTGTATCTGCAAGGGGACCGATGAGTGTGCGAGGGTCTTAGAGTGGAGCTGTGTGTGCGTGCGAGGGACTCAGTGAGTGTGTGAGCGGCTCTGAGTGTGCAAAGGGTCTGTGAGTGTACAAGCATCTCTCTGTGTGGCGAGGGGGCGCTGTGCACGTGCGAGATGGCTGGTGCGTGTGCGATGTCTGGGGTGCACGTGCAACGGGCTCTGTGAGTGTGCAAGGGGGTCCCGTCGTCCCTTCCTCCATCTTAAACAGGGTGGGGGGAGGGGCGGCCCGTCAGACACTAATTAAGGCCTCCTTGCGTCTAATTAACGCTCTCCGTTGGCACAGAATTAATTAGGCCCCCGGTTGCCATGGAGACGGGATGTGACCTAGAAAAGGAAACCCATTTTGGGGGGGGGGATTATAATGTTTCCATGGCAACGGGGTAGAATTGGGGTGGTGGCCTCTGACCTGGGGGAGTCCTGGCTGCCAGGATCCCCTGACCTTTGACCTTTCACCCCCCACGTGTGGCCTCTCCGGAACCCATGGCCGCCTGGCTGACCTCTGACCTTTCCTGACCCCAGCAGGGACCCCCTGACCCCATGGCCATCTGACCTCCAGAAAACCCTGACCTCTGACCCCAGCAGGGAGCCCCCAATCCAATGATGCCCCTGACCCCATTGACCTCTGACCCCCCCCAGGAATCCTTGACACATTTGACCCCTCTGACCCCCCACTGACCTCTCTGACCCATGACCCCCGGCATTTCTGGCCTCTGACCTCTCCTTCGCCTTTCTGACCTCCCAGGGACCTTTGACCCTCCCACTGACCTTTGCCACATTGACTGCTCTGACCTCTGACCCCCCATTGACCTCTATTATCCCTGTACCTCCATAGTCTTTGACCTCTCACCCCCGTGACCCCTCCATCCTCAATGATTTGTGACCTCTGAACCTCATTAATCCTTCTGACCTCTGACCCCAGGGATCCTTGACCCCCCCCAGTAACCTTTGACCCGTTGGACTTCTCTGACCCCTGACCCCCGTTGACCTCTGACCCCTAGGAATCTGTGACCCCCCCCATTGACCTCTCTGACCTGTGACCCCCCGGGAACCTCTGACACCCACTGACCTCTGACCCCCATCACCCCAAGAACCTCTGACCTCATTGGTAACTCAGACCCGTGACCCCCTGACCCACCCCCATGGGGCAAAGTGCTGTCCCCCTGCTGGGAAGATGGAGCAATAACAGGCGGGGGCGGGGCCATACCCTGGGGGGGGCTCATCCCATTCAGGAACCCCCCAGCTTCATGTCTTTGGGGGGAGGGGGTCCCAGGGCAGGAGGTGCTGGAAGGGGGGCGTCTGAGATGGGCGAGCAGGTTGGGGGGCAGAGACCCCCCCCCAAGGGGCTGCAGGGGAAGGGACGGGGGTTAGGGAATGAGGGGGATCCTGGGGAGGGGTCGGGGGTCTGAGATGGGGTGAGGAGGGGTCTCTGTGGACCGCAGTGGAAGAACTGGGGGGATACAGGTGTGGGGGGCAGGGGGTCACTGGGGGGCTGCAGGGGAAGGAAGGGGTTGGGGAGAGAGGCGAAGGAATGAGGGGGTTTAGTAGGGGGTTGGGGGCAGAGGGGTCTCTGGGGGGGCTGCAGTGGGGGTGACCAAGGGGGCCAGGGGACAGGCGTGGGGGGGGGTTTAAAGGGGGCAGGACTATTTGACCCCCACCCAGGCCCCATAGCAGCCAATCGCCCCCCGTCCAGAGACCCCTCCAGACTCCCCTCCACCCCGACCTGGGGAATGGGGGGGTCACCGGGGGGCCCCCGGGGACAGGCGTGGGGGGGGGATGGGCAGACTCATGGGCAGGGGGCAGGAGTGGCCTCTAGTGACGCTGCCTCTTTCTGTCCCCCCCGATCTCTGCTCCCCCAATCTCTCTCACTGCTCCCCCGATCTCTCTCTCTGCCCCCTGCTCTCTCTCTGCCCCCGCTCTCTGCCCCTGCTCTCTCTGCTCCCCCGATCTCTGCCCCCAATCTCTCTCTGACCCCCCGATCTCTCTGCTCCCCAATTTCTCTCTGCTCCTCCCCAATCTCTCTCTCTGCTCCCCCCGATCTCTGTCCCCCCAATCTCTCTCTGTCCCCCCGATCTCTCTCTCTGCTTCCCCCATCCCTCTGTCCCCCCATCTCTCGCTCTGCTCCCCGATCTCTGCCCCCATTTCTCTTTGTCCCCCCGCTCTCTCTCTCTGCCCCCCAACCCCCCCCCCAGATATCCGGGACAGTGGGAAGAAGCCGGTGATGCTGTTCCTGCACGGCGGCTCCTACATGGAGGGGACGGGGAACATGTTCGACGCCAGCGTCCTGGCTGCCTACGGCAACGTCATCGTCGTCACCATGAACTACCGCCTTGGGGTGCTGGGTAAGGGCCCCCCCCCCCGAGCTGCCCCTCCCCCCCCAGGATCCCAGACCCCCACCCCCCACACGCCGGGATCCCGGAGCCAGAGCAGGGATGGGATAACTACAGAGGAAGCCTCAAAGTGTCCTTGGTTCCCCCCACCACCACCACCAATCTCTGAGCCCAGCGTGTGAAATTTACAAATCGGCGGCTGGAATTAATATTTAATTAAAGTGAAGGGGAGAGAGAAACCCAGAGCTGATAAGAATGACTGGCGAGGCCTCGTTAGCGCTAACGAGGGGCCTCGGGGCTGGTGGGAGCGAGACAATTAATTTTTTATCCACTTTTTATTTTCTGTTTCGGGGCGACATTAATTGAGGGGGAAATGTCCCTTTCCTCTGGGGCGGGGCGGGGCGGCTGGTTACCCAGGGACCCCTCGCCCAGCGCTGAGATGCGGCCACCTCTGGAGCGGGGCGGCCGGTTACCCAGGGACCCCTCGCCCGGCGCTGAGATGCAGCCACCTCTGGGGCGGGGCGGCTGGTTACATAGGGACCCTCGCCCAGCGCTGAGATGCGGCCACCTCTGGGGCAGGGCGGCTGGTTACACGGGGACCCCTCGCCCGGCGCTGAGATGCAGCCACCTCTCGGGCGGGGCGGCTGGTGACACAGGGGAGCAGCTCCTCACCACAGTCTCCGTATCCGACCCCCCCCCCCCCACCAGGATTCCTGAGCACCGGGGACCAGTCGGCCAAGGGGAACTACGGCCTTTTGGACCAGATCCAGGCCCTGCGGTGGCTCAACGAGAACATCGGGCACTTTGGGGGGGACCCCGAACGCATCACCATCTTTGGGTCCGGCGCCGGAGCCTCCTGCGTCAACCTCCTCATCCTGTCCCACCACTCGGAAGGTACCAGCTGCCCCCCCCCCCGAGCCCCATTCCCTGCACCCCTGAGCCAGCCAGTCCCTGCCCTGGGGCTGGATGTGGGAGTCGGCGCCCCCTAGAGGGGACAGGCCCCGTGTCCCATTCCTCAGCCCCCTGAGCCAGCCAGTCCCATATCTATCTATCCATCCCATCCACCCTTCCTGTCTATCCCCATCCACCCCTTCTATCCATCGATCCATCCCCATCCACCCCTTCTATCCATCTATCCATCCCCATCCACCCCTTCTATCTATCTATCTATCTATCTATCTATCTATCTATCTATCTATCTATCCCCATCCACCCCCTCTGTCTATCTATCCATCCCATCCACCCCTCCTGTCTATCCCCATCCACCCCCTCTATCCATCCCCATCCACCCCTTCTATCTATCTATCTATCCCCATCCACCCCCTCTATCTATCTATCCATCCCATCCACCCCTCCTGTCTATCCCCATCCACCCCTTCTATCTATCTATCTATCTATCTATCTACATATCCCCATCCACCCCATCTATCTATCTATCTATCTATCTACCCCATCCTCCCCCGCTATCTATCTATCCATCTATCTATCTATCCCCATCCTCCCCCGCTATCTATCTATCCCCATCCACCCCCTCTATCTATCTATCTATCTATCTATCTATCTATCTATCTATCTATCTATCCCCATCCACCTCATCTATCTATCTATCTATCTATCTATCTATCTATCTATCCCCATTCACCCCCTCTATCTATCTATCTATCCATCCCATCCACCCCTCCTGTCTATCCCCATCCACCCCTTCTATCTATCTATCTATCTATCTATCTATCTATCTATCTATCTACATATCCCCATCCACCCCATCTATCTATCTATCTCTCTATTTATCTATCTATCCCCATCCACCCCTTCTATCTATCTATCCATCCCCATCCACCGCCTCTATCTATCTATCTATCTGTCCCCAGACACAGGCCTCCGTCCATGCACCCTCCGATCCCCACAGCTCGGTGTCTCCCCCTCTTGCTGTCTCTGACCCTCTCTCTCTCTCCCGGCAGGTCTCTTTCAAAAGGCCATCGCTCAGAGCGGCACGGCCATCTCCAGTTGGTCAGTCAACTACCAGCCCCTGAAATACACCCGCATGCTGGCCTCCAAGGTGGGCTGTGACCACCTGGACACCAGCGAGACGGTGGATTGCCTGCGCCGAAAGCCGTACCGGGAGCTGGTCGACCAGGACATCCAGCCGGCCCGCTACCACATCGCATTCGGGCCAGTGGTGGATGGGGACGTGGTGCCGGACGACCCGGAGATCCTCATGCAGCAGGGGGAGTTTCTCAACTATGACATCCTGATCGGGGTGAACCAGGGCGAGGGGCTGAAATTCGTGGAGGACTCGATGGAGAACGAAGACGGGATTTCAGCCAGTTACTTCGACTTCACCATCTCCAACTTCGTGGACAACCTCTATGGCTACCCGGAGGGGAAAGACATCCTGCGGGAGACCATCAAGTTCATGTACACGGACTGGGCCGACCGGGACAACGGGGAGATGCGGCGGAAGACCCTGCTGGCGCTCTTCACCGACCACCAGTGGGTGGCGCCGGCCGTGGCCACGGCCAAGCTCCACGCCGAGTACCAGTCGCCCGTCTACTTCTACACCTTCTACCACCACTGCCAGACCGACACGCGTCCCGAGTGGGCCGACGCTGCCCACGGGGACGAAATCCCCTACGTCTTCGGGGTGCCCATGATCGGCGCCACCGACCTCTTCCCCTGCAACTTCTCCAAGAACGACGTCATGCTGAGTGCCGTGGTCATGACCTACTGGACCAACTTCGCCAAGACGGGGTGAGCGGGCCCAGAGGGAGATGGGGGGCGGGGGGAGGACAATCGGGGAGGGAAGAGTAGGAGGGGCCATGAGGCTGGCAGTCTTGGGATAGGGCAGTGGGAGGGGGCATGGACGTGGGGGTGGATGGGTGGATGGATGGATGGGTGGACGGGGGAGGGAGGGGTGGATGGGGGGATGGGGGGATGGATGGGTGGACAGGGGGATGGATGGGTGGATGGATGGATGGATGGATGGATGGATGGATGGATGGATGGGTGGACGGGGGATGGATGGATAGGGGGAGGGATGGATGGATGTGTGGATGGGGGGAGGGATGGATGGATGGGTGGATGGGGGGAGGGATGGATGGATGGGTGGATGGGGGGAGGGATGGATGGGTGGATGGGGGGATGGATGGATGGGTGGACGGGGGGAGGGATGGATGGGGGGGATGGATGGATGGATGGATGGGTGGACGGGAGGATGGATGGGTGGGTGGATGGATGGATGGGTGGACGGGGGGAGGGATGGATGGATGGGGGGATGGATGGATGGATGTGTGGATGGGGGGAGGGATGGATGGGTGGACGGGGGGAGGGATGGATGGGTGGAGGGATGGGTGGATGGGGGGATGGATGGATGGGTGGACGGGGGGAGGGATGGATGGGGGGATGGATGGATGGATGTGTGGATGGGGGGAGGGATGGATGGGTGGGTGGACGGGGGGATGGATGGGTGGGTGGATGGATGGATGGATGGATGGATGGGTGGGTGGGGGGATGGATGGATGAGGGGATGTGGGGCGGATAGCAGTGAGGAATGTGTTGCACCCGGATCCATATTGAAGACCCCGTGCCCTCTAGAAACACCCCCCATCCCGCAGTTGCCTCCGGGCCGGATTCCCCACCACCACCATAACTCCGTCTCCCCTCCCTGCAGGGACCCCAACCAGCCAGTGCCCCAGGACACCAAGTTCATCCACACCAAGCCCAACCGCTTCGAGGAGGTGGTGTGGACCAAGTTCAACACGAAGGACAAGCAGTACCTCCACATCGGCCTCAAACCCCGGGTACGGGACAACTACCGGGCCAACAAGGTGGCTTTCTGGCTGGAGCTGGTGCCCCACCTCCACCACCTCCACGACCCCGTCTACACCTCCACCACCACCCGCGTCCCGCCCTACGGCACCCGCTGGCCCCCCGGCTCCCGGGCGGGGCCCAGCACCACCCGCCGGCCCTTCCCCACCCTGCCGCCGGACGAGGACGAGGCGGACGACCGCCGGCGCTACGCCCCTTTCCCGGGGGACTCGCGGGACTACTCCACCGAGCTGAGCGTCACCGTGGCCGTGGGGGCCTCCTTGCTCTTCCTCAACATCCTGGCCTTCGCCGCCCTCTACTACAAGCGGGACAAGCGGCACGAGCTGCGGGCGGGCGTCCTCGGCGGCCGGCGCCTCAGCCCCCAGCGCAACGCGGCCAACGACCTGGTGCACGGCGGCCAGGAGGAGGAGCTCATGTCCCTGCAGATCAAACACTCGGAGCACGACGCTCACGACCTGGAGGCGCTGAGACCCCACGAGATCCTGCGCCCGGCCTGCCCGCCGGACTATACCCTCGCGCTGCGCCGGGCGCCGGACGACGTGCCCCTGATGACGCCCAACACCATCACCATGATCCCCAGTACCATTACGGGCATGCCAGCCCTGCACCCTTTCAATACCTTCCCCACAGGGCACAACAACACCCTGCCCCACCCTCACTCCACCACCCGAGTATAGCTGCCTCCCCCACCCCAGCCACGGGGAAATCGCGGTGAAGGGGCAGGGCCCTTCCTCTCTGCCCAGCCGCCCACCCCTGACCGCGGGGGCGGGAGGGGTGGGGGGAAAGAAAGGGAGACGTGGCATCTTTTTGTGTGCCGTGCCACCAGGATTTTGGGGTGGGTGGGTTCTTTTATACAATAATTTGGGGAGGGGGTTGTGGGCCGAGCTCAAATGAGGAGGTCTCCCACACACGATGAGAATTGACCGGTTCCTTTCGGACCGACGGTGGGGACGGTCTTGGCACCGGACAGAAACCAACTGTACTTTGCTCATCCGGGGTGGACGGCGGAGAGGCCCAACGCCCTTCCGAACCTGGTAGGAGCATTGGGGAGTGTTGGAAAGAGCCGCCCGTCCTTTGCTTCTCTTAGACGGAGGATAGAGACGCCCAGACACAGTATCGGCACCGGAGAAAAACCGACTGTTATTAATTCATCTTGAATGGATGATGGGGGTGCCAATACCCTTCCTCATCTGGTAACAGCACGGGAAGGTGTTGGAGAAGCGCCGTCCGTCCTTGGTTCCCCTTGGATGGACGGCGGAGACCCCCAATGTCCTTTCCAACACAGTATCAGCAACGGAAGGTGTTGGAGAGAAACCGACCGTCCCTCACTCCTCACGGATGGGTGGTGGTAACGCCCTTCCCAAGGTAGGACCGGAACTGTACAGTGTTGGAGAGAAACTGACCCTTTTTCGCTCATCTTGGCTGGAGGATGGAGACGCTCAACGGTTTTCCCAACGTAATATCCGCACCCCGGTTGGAGAGAGGCGTTGGAGAGAGGCCGAGAGCCCATGGTTCATCTTGGCTGGATGATGGAGATCCTCAAAGCTCTACCCAGAGTGACGGAGCACAACCGTTCTTCAGTCCTTTTGGGTGTAAGGCGGAGAAACCAGCGTCTTTCCCGGTATGGAATCGGTAGTCTAGGACCTTTGAGAGAAGCCAACAGTTCTTCACTCGTGACCGAGAAGCCAACGCCCCCTGCAACCACCACTCCTGGAGGGGAAACCATGTGCCCCACAGAGGCCAGGAATGGGGGAAAGTTACACCTGGAAATTGGTTATTTTTTTTTCGTGGGGGGGTAATTCTACTCGATTTTTTTCCAAGCCAAACTTTGAATGTAACGGCGACTTGAGATTCAATTTTTTCGGGGTTGGGGAGGGTCGGGGAGGGGGGGTGTAATTTTTTTTAACAACAAAGAGACTTTTTTTTGCGGGGATGGGGAGGAAAATTGTTTAGAAAACAAACAAACCAGGCGCGTTGCATGTTCCGATCCCGATAAAGAAAAACCATGACAAAAAAAGAGAATGAGAAAAAAAAATGAAACGGGGGGAAAGCAGATGGGATGGAATCGATCCGTTCTCTTAACCCCGTCCCCCACATCTCTATCTCCGCCAGCCACTTTTTCCTTCCCTCTTTCCAGCCTGCCAAGAGTCTCCTTTCTACTCCTCCGCTACACGCTTTTTCCTTCTGTTCTTCCTCCCAGGTCTCTCTCTCTGTTCCTCCGCCGGCTGTTTTCCCCTTCTCTTGTTCCTGCTCGCTGACTGTCGGGGCCAAATCCCCACCTCTTCCCCTGCCCCAGAAACGAGGGAACGGATGAATGACAAAGTGCCAAACAACCTGGGGGATATTTGTATTGTCTGGGGGGTGGGGAGCCGAAGGGGGCTGTGAATTGCCAGCTACCCCCATGGAGGGGCGTCTCCGAGGGAGGGCATTTGCCAGGGGGCAGTCGGCAGGGGGAGAGGTGGGTATAAGACCCCCACATATCCAGGGAAAGTCAGCCTGTGTCGGAGCCGTGAGCTAGCCCCCCGTCGGCTCTTTCTAGCCGTCTACTGGCATTGTACGCACATATCTGTCTAGCTATCTGTCGGTCCATCAACATAACATCTCTACCTGTCCGTCCATCCCCAAAACATCTGTCTGTCTGTCCGTCCATCCCCAGACATCTCTACCTGTCCGTCCATCCCCATAGATAACTACCTGTCTGTCCGTCCATCCCCATAACATGTCTACCTGTCTGTCCATCCACCCCATACATCTCTACCTGTCCGTCCATCCCCAAAACATCTGTCTGTCTGTTCGTCCATCCCCAGACATCTCTACCTGTCTGTCCATCCACCCCATACATCCCTACCTGTCCGTGCATCCCCATAACATCTACCTGTCTGTCCGTCCATCCCCAGACATCTCTACCTGTCTGTCCGTCCATCCCCATACATATCTACCTGTCTGTCCGTCCCCATACATAACTACCTGTCTGTTCGTCCATCCCCATAACATGTCTACCTGTCTGTCCATCCACCCCATACATCTCTACCTGTCCGTGCATCCCCATAACATCTACCTGTCTGTCCGTCCATCCCCAGACATCTCTACCTGTCTGTCCGTCCATCCCCATACATATCTACCTGTCTGTCCCTCCATCACTATACATATCTACCTGTCTGTCTGTCCATCCCCAGACATATCTACCTGTCTGTCCGTCCATCCCCAGACATCTCTACCTGTCCCTCCATCACTATACATATCTACCTGTCTGTCTGTCCATCCCCAGACATATCTACCTGTCTGTCCGTCCATCCCCAGACATCTCTACCTGTCCATCCATCTCCATAACATCTGTCTGTCCATCCATCCATCCCCATACATATCTACCTGTCTGTCCATCCCCATACATACAGAATCATAGAATCATAGAATATCAGGGTTGGAAGGGACCTCAGGAGGTATCTAGTCCAACCCCCTGCTCAAAGCAGGACCAATTCCCAACTAAATCATCCCAGCCAGGGCTTTGTCTAAGGAAGGAGATTCCACCACCTTCCTAGGTAACCCATTCCAGTGCTTCACCACCCTCCTAGTGAAAAAGTTTTTTCCTAATATCCAACCTAAAACTCCCCCACTGCAACTTGAGACCATTACTCCTTGTTCTGTCATCAGGTACCACTGAGAACCGTCTAGATCCATCCTCTTTGGAACCCCCTTTCCCCCTTTCTACCTGTCTGTCTGTCTGTTTGTCCGTCCCTCCATCCCCAGACATATCTACCTGTCTGTCCCCCCATCACCATACGTATCTACCTATCTGTCCATCACCATGCGTATCTACCTGTCTGTCCATCCGTCCCCATACGTATCTACCTGTCTGTCCCTCCATCACTATACATATCTACCTGTCTGTCCGTCCGTCTCCATACATATCTATCTGGCTGTCTGCACACCCAATACATATCTATCTGTCTGTCTGTCTGCCTTTTCCCACACATAACTATCTATCTAGCCAGACAGCCAGACCTCCCTCCCCATACATATCTATCCATTACCGTATCTATCTGGCTATCCATCCATCCGCCCTTTCCCATACATATCTATCTATCCCCATCCACCCCCCCATCCCTCCTTGCCCAGACATATATATCTATCCCCATCCACCCCCGCTATCTATATATCTATCTATCCCCATCCACCCCATCTATCTATATATCTATCTATCCCCATCCACCCCATCCACCCCATCTATCTATCACTCTATCACCATAACAGAGGCTCAACTTAAATGTATGCCCCAAATTAAAAAACATAGTACGAGAACCAAAAAAGTGCCACCGTGGCTAAACAACAAAGTAAAAGAAGTCGTGAGAGGCAAAAAGGCTCCTTTAAAAAGTGGAAGTTAAACCCTAGTGAGGAAAAGAGAAAGGAGCATAAACACTGGCAAATGAAGTGTAAAAATACAAGGAAGGCCAAAAAACAATTTGAGGAACAGTTAGCCAAAGACTCAAAAAGTAATAGCAATTTTTTTTTAAGTACATCGGAAGCAGGAAGCCTGCTAAACAACCAGTGGGGCCACTGGACAATTGAGATGCTAAAGGACCACTCAAGGACAATAAGGCCATTGCGGAGAAACTAAATGAATTATTTGCATCGGTCTTCACGGCTGAGGACGTGAGGGAGATTCCCAAACCTGAGCCCTTCTGTTTAGGTGACAGATCTGAGGAACTGTCCCAGATTGAGGTGTCATTAGAGGAGGTTTTGGAAGAAATTGAACTAGGGGTCACCCAATGAAAAGAATAGCCAGCAGGTTGAAAACAAACAAAAGGACGTATTTCTTCACCCAACGCACAGTCAACCTGTGCCTTGAGGATGTTGATGTTGTGAAGGCCAAGACCATAACAGGGTTCAAAAAAGAACTGGAGAAGTTCATGGACGATAGGTCCATCAGTGGCTATTAGCCAGGCTGGGCAGGGATGGTGTCCGTAGCCTCTGTTTGCCAAAAGCTGGGAATGGGCAACGGGATGGATCACTTGATGATTCCCTGTTCTGTTCATTCCCTCTGGGGCACCTGGCACTGGCCACTGTTGGAAGACAGGAGACTGGGCTAGATGGACCTTTGGTCTGACCCAGTACGGCCGTTCTTATGTTCTTCTCATCTATCTATCTGTCCCCATCCACCCCCTCTATCTATCTATCTATCCCCATCCACCCCCTCTATCTATCTATCTATCTATCCATCCACCCATTCCTACATCTATCTATCTATCCCCATCCACCCCCTCTATCTATCTATCTATCTATCTATCCCCATCCACCCCCTTTATCTATCTATCTATCTATCTATCCCCATCCACACCCTCTATCTATCTATCCCCATCCACGCCCTCTATCTATCTATCTATCCCCATCCACCCCATCTATCTATCTATCTATACCCATACACCCCCTCTGTCTATCCATCCACCCATTCCTAAATCTATCTATCTATCTATCCAGGCAGCCAGCCCTCTCCATGAATATGTATCCATTACCATATCTATCTAGGTACACCCCCCCACCCATACACATCTTTCTTTCATATCTCCGGGTCTCCCCCTCTCTCCACGTCCCATGCCGGGCTGCAAGATCGAGGCGCGGACCCAGTTCACCCCCTCGCCCCCCCTGACGTCCACCTCCGAGCGCCCGTTCCCTTCCCTCTCCTCCCTGGCAGAGGCCCGCGGCGCCGACCGGAGATGGCCCGAGAGCAGACAGGGAAGCAAACGCCTCTGTCTACGAAGCACAGCGTTTATCGCCTCCCCAGCCTCTGTTGCTCTCTCTCCCGCTCTTGGGCAACGGTGTGTGTTTTTTTCTCCGCCGTGCCAACGCGGGGAGGGGGACAACGAACGTGTGGGAGGCTGGATTGGCCACCCGGGCGGCCGGTCTCCTTGCAAACAAAAGCCATGCTGGAAATCTCTGTCTTTGCTTCCCGTTGGCTTGGGGCTTAAGATGTCTCCGGCGGGGACTGCGTTTGTTCAATCCAGTTTGTGCCAAACTCAGCAACTTTGGGGTGGTCAGGGGGGGTCTTTTTTCAGCAGAGGCCTTATGCTGGTGCTGGTGCCAAACGATGCTCATTGCCCCCCCTTTCCGCGCCCAGCTGTCCTGTCACGGCACTCGTTCGGTTTGGAAATCCAAGATGGCCGCCTGGGCGGTGAAATCCAAGAGGGCCACCAATGGGGCCCCCACCCCAGAGGGCCGTCAGTGTGGTGAAATCGAAGATGGCCACCAATGGGGCCCCCACCCCAGAGGGCCGCCAGTGTGGTGAATTCCAAGATGGCTGCCCAGTGGGCTGAAATCCAAGATGGCTCCCACGGCGGTGAAATGCAAGTTGGTTGCCAGTGTGCCAAAATCCAAGATGGCCACCCGGGCGGTGCATTCCAAGATGGCCGCCTGGACGCTAAAATCCAAGATGGTTCCCCCTGGGCGGTGAAATCCAAAATGGCTGCCTGGAGATGGGCCGCTGGTACGCTGCGATCAGAGACGAGGACTGTGTTTCTCAAATCCAAGATGGCGGATGCCGGCCAGTGTTCTGAATTCCAAGATGGCCGCCTATGAGAGACTTCCTTTTCCTAACTCCAAGATGGCTGCCGGTGGGGAGGGGAGGGGGCCTTCCCGATCCAAAATCCAACCTGGCTGCCGGTGGCGCGTTTCTGGCCAGCCGTGGGCCCCGCGGCCTTCTTAAAAGCTAGTCCAGCCCCCTGCGGGCCGTCCTTGGTCTACCATCAAAGATGGCCGCCGGTGGGCTCTTGTCATTCTCACGTTCAACGTGGCCGCCGTGGGGACTCGTTCCCTGGCCTACCGTCATGATGGCCACTGCCCCAGCCCGTTGCCCGGCCTACCACCAAGATGGCTACCACGGCAACCCCTTCTCCGGCCTACTGTCAAGATGGCCATCCTCCTCGGCCTACAACCAAGATGGCCGCCAGAAACGCCAACTCCCCCAGGCAGTGCGGGGAGCAGTCACCCCCTCTGCCCCTCGCCAGCCCCCCGCCCATGTATCAGAGAGCGTCTATTTTTATTCCTGAGACTCCAGGGAGGAGGAGCTATTTTGGGGGGACCCCCGGCCCCCTCCCCCGCCAGTAAGAGGCCCCGAGACTTTGGACCCCCCCCCTCCCCGAACCAGGATCGAAGGAGACGAGAGACACGACAAAGGGACTTTTATTTTATTTTATTTTTTTGCAGTGACTGTATGGTTCGTGTCTCCCCTCCCCCAGCGTGGACCTTGGGGGGGGCGGAGCCGTGGGGCGCGGGGGCGGAGCCATGGGGCGCAGGGAGCTGTACACATTTTTAAAACCTTGCAAGAAACGAAACTTATTGTAAATATAAAACCAAAAAAGTTTAACTGACTCGGCTTGCGGTGACCCCACCCCAGGGGGGTCCCCCACATCCCTTGGGGTCCCCCCCAACTCCCGGCCACCCTCCCCTGCCCCCTGGTTCTTCACCTCACAGCCACCCTATTGCACCCACCAAATACCCCACTTCCCAGCCACCATCCTCTGCCCCCCCGATCCTCCACCTCCCTTAGGGTCCCCCACTTCCCATCCCCCCTCCCCTGCCCCACTGGGATCCCCCACCTCCCTTGGGGTCCCCCAAAACCTGGACGTCCTTCCTGCCCCCCCCAGGCTCTGCACTTCCCCCTGGGCTCCCAGCCCCCTCACGCCCAGCTCCCAGCTCCCAGCCACCCTCTCGTATCCCCACCAGGGCTCCCCCCTCCTTTGGGGTCCCCCAATTCCCTTCCACCCTCCTGTGTCCCCCCAGACCCCCAATGTCCCAGACCCCCCCTGCACCTCCACCTCCCAGCCATCCTCACCTGCTCCCCGGGCCCCCCACTTACCAACCCCCCACTGCCCCTCCCCCAAGGCCACCCTCCCATTTGCTACCCCATGTCCTCCCCAACCCACTGCCCCACCCCCACAGATTTCCTCGAGCCCCGTCTCCTCCTCCCCGCACACACACTTCTATCGTCACCCCCAGGCTGAGATCTGCAAGTCATTGGGGATCACAGCCAGAGCCCCCACCCCTGACCCACAACACCAGGGACTGGCTGGCTCAGGGGGGCAGGGGCCTGTCCCCTCTAGGGGGTGCATCATGCTGCAGGGGGCAGGGCTTAGAGGCAAAAGGGGCGGAGTCTCTCTGCCCCACACTTTTCAGGAAGAGGGCGAAGCGGGGACTCATTCATCTGAGCAAGACACCTCACAGGTTGGGTGGGGGTCAGAGATTCTGGGCCCAGCCCCCCCTGCTCTAACCCACCAGCCCCCACTCCCCTCCCAGAGCCGGGGAGAGAACCCAGATGTCTGGGCTCCCAGCCCCCCCTGCTCTAACCCACCAGCCCCCACTCCCCTCCCAGAGGTGGGGAGAGAACCCAGGAGTCCCGGCTCCCAGCCCTCCTGCTCTAACCCACCAGCCCCCACTCCCCTCCCAGAGGTGGGGAGAGAACCCAGGAGTCCCGGCTCCCAGCCCCCCTGCTCTAACCACCAGCCCCCACTCCCCTCCCAGAGCCAGGGAGAGAACCCAGACGTCCAGGCTCCCAGCCTTCCCCCTTGCAGGGGTAATTCCTGGCTCCTCCAGTCCAAGCCTCTCCCAGCAAGGGGCGCTGTGTGTTTGGCGGGGGGGACCAGAGTAATCCAGGACACTTCCCCGCATCCCCGACTCCCCCCCAGCACCGCGAGGAGCAGCAGAGCTCGGCGCTGACCTAGATATTTCTGCAAACGGTGCAAGATCCCGTCATTGATGATGCAGCACCAGGAGGGAGAGACACCAACTGGGGGTGGGGAGGGGCTCAGTAGGGGGGCTCTCCCATGGCAGATGGGGCTGGCCCCAGGGCGGCGCTAGGGGGCGCTGGGCTGCAGGGTACAGGACAGGGGAGGGGCTCATTTACCAGATGCTCCAGCCCAGAAGCAGCTGCATTTAATTCCTTGGTGGGGAGGGGCAGGAGCCCAGGGCCGGGCTGGCAGGGGCTGCGGGTCGGGAGTGAGGGGCACCGGCAGGGCTGGGCTGGGGGGGCTGCGGGTCGGGAGTGAGGGGCACCGGCTGGGCTGGGGGGGGACAGGACTGGGCTGGGGGGGCTGCAGGTCGGGAGTGAGGGGCACCGGCAGGGCAGGGCTGGGCTGGGGGGGCTGCGGGTCGGGAGTGAGGGGCACCGGCAGAGCTGGGGGGGCCCAGGGCTGGGCTGGGGGGGCTGCGGGTCGGGAGTGAGGGGCACCAGCAGGGCTGGGGGGGCTGCGGGTCGGGAGTGAGGGGCACCAGCAGGGCTGGGGGGGCTGCGGGTTGGGAGTGAGGGGCACCGGCAGGGCGGGGGGGACAGGGCTGGGCTGGGGGGGCTGCGGGTCGGGAGTGAGGGGCACCGGCAGGGCGGGGGGGACAGGGCTGGGCTGGGGGGGCTGCGGGTCGGGAGTGAGGGGCACCAGCAGGGCGGGGGGGACAGGGCTGGGCTGGGGGGGCTGCGGGTCGGGAGTGAGGGGCACCGCTCATTAGCATTCTCTCCCCGTGGCTGGGTGCTATAAATAGCCGCCTGCACGAATCGCGGCTGCAGGGCTGGGGGGAGGATTCGGGGGGGGGGGTTTGGCAGCGGTAACCATGGCAACGCGGTTCTCCAGCAGCTCACCCTGCATTGAGGAGAAACAGAAGGGGGGGGGGGGGCTGGGAGCCGGGACTCGCCCGGCGCTGAGATGCGGCCACCTCTGGGGCATGGCTGCTCATAACGAAGGACGGGATCGTTCCCCCTGCCAGCGCCCCAGTTCCCAGGGCCCCGGGGCCACGACTCTGCCCCTATATTTAGCAGCTGCCACCTACAGCTTCCAGCCCTTGCTCCGGCCAGCTGTTCCCCCCCCCCCCCGGTTTTCCGCTGAGCCCCTCACTCCTCCCCCCCAGGGAGGGTGGGCTGGTGGGTTAGAGCAGGGGGGCTGGGAGCCAGGACTCCTGGGTTCTCTCCCCGGCTCTGGGAGGGGTGTGGGGGCTGGCGGGTTAGAGCAGGGGGGGCTGGGAGCCAGGACTCCTGGGTTCTCTCCCCGGCTCTGGGAGGGGAGTGGGGGCTGGTGGGTTAGAGCAGGGGGGGCTGGGAGCCAGGACTCCTGGGTTCTCTCCCCGGCTCTGGGAGGGGAGTGGGGGCTGGTGGGTTAGAGCAGGGGGGGCTGGGAGCCAGGACTCCTGGGTTCTCTCCCCGGCTCTGGGAGGGGAGGGGGGGCTGGGGGGTTAGAGCAGGGGGGGCTGGGAGCCAGGACGCCTGGGTTCTCTTCCCGGTTCTGGGAGGGGAGTGTCTCCTGCATTGTGCGACACACGGGCTCCCCCCGCCCCGCATCTCCTGTAGGGCGAGACCTCGGCCCCCTTCCCTGCCCACCTGAGCTAGCCAGTCCCCGCCCTGGGGCCGGCTCGATGCTCTCACACACAGACACCACTAGGGGGCAGCAAGTCCCCGCCCTCCCCGCATGTCACAATGGTGTCTGCCGCCCCCTGCAGGACGCCTCGGGAACTGCATCACAAAGCTCCAGGCCGGGGCTCCCCGCCTCCCCCCCCCCAGTCAGCTGTGCCGGCAGGGTGGGGGGCAGGGATGCAGGGCCCGGCTCGCAGGCCCCTGGCCCCACCCCCTCTCCGATGGGGGAGACCCACTGCCACGGGTGCCCCATAACCGGCCCCTGCTGCCTGGACGTTCAGGACACGGTCATCCTCCTGGTGGTGCTCATCCTGGTGGTGGAGGTCGTCCTGAAGATCGTGACAGTGGTGGGGGGCGCTGGGGGGCAGGGAGCGGGGGGCTCAGCAGGGGGCGCTCTCCCCTGGCAGGCGGGGCTGGCCCCAGGGTGGTGCTAGGGGGCGCTGTGGGGCAGGGAGCGGGGCTGGGGGGGCTCAGCAGGGAGTGCTCTCCCCTGGCAGGCGGGGCTGGCCCCAGGGTGGTGCTAGGGGGCGCTGTGGGGCAGGGAGCGGGGCTGGGGGGGCTCAGCAGGGAGTGCTCTCCCCTGGCAGGCGGGGCTGGCCCCAGGGCGGTGCCAGGGGGCGCTGTGGGGCAGGGAGCGGGGCTGGGGTGGCTCAGCAGGGAGTGCTCTCCCCTGGCAGGCGGGGCTGGCCCCAGGGCGGTGCTAGGGGGCGCTGTGGGGCAGGGAGCGGGGCTGGGGGGGCTCAGCAGGGAGTGCTCTCCCCTGGCAGGCGGGGCTGGCCCCAGGGTGGTGCTAGGGGGCGCTGTGAGGCGGGGAGCGGGGCGGGGGGGCTCAGCAGGGAGTGCTCTCTCCTGGCAGGCGGGGCTGGCCCCAGGGCAGCACTAGGGGGCGCTGTGGGGCAGGAAGCGGGCCGGGGAAGGTGGTTGTGGCTGCCCCACCCCAGAAGCGGCTGCATCCCCGCTCAGCCTGGTCCCTGCTCCGCTCCCCAGATCTGCTGCCGGCTCTGGACGCTGCTCACGGGGCTCGGAGGCGCGTTTGTGCCCAAGGGTAAGTTGGGGAGCGGGGGGCAGGGGCGGGTCTGGGATCCGGGAGGGCCCCTCCCTGAGGGAAGGGCTGGGGGGTGAGAGCCTGGGAGGAGCAAGGGGGGAACAGACTGGGGGGGGCCTGCTCACCTCCTGCGCCCCACGGGAAATGACTCGGGTGTGGGTCCAGGTCATGCCTGGCTTGGGGTTCTGCATTCCTCCCTTTCCTGCTTCCCCACTCATCCCTTTCTGTCCTTCTTCCCCACTCATCCCTTTCTGTCCTTCTTCCCCACTCATCCCTCCCTTTCCTGCTTCCCCACTCATCCCTTTCTGTCCTTCTTCCCCACTCATCCCTCCCTTTCCTGCTTCCCCACTCATCCCTTTCTGTCCTTCTTCCCCACTCATCCCTCCCTTTCCTGCTTCCCCACTCATCCCTTTCTGTCCTTCTTCCCCACTCATCCCTCTTTTCTTTTCTTTATTTCTCTCTCAGTAATCCTTTCCTTCTTTCTTTTTCTCACTTCTTTCTTTTTTCTCACTCATTTCTTTATTTCTGTCTTTCTGTCTTTCTTTCTTTCTCATTAATCCTTTCTTTCTTTCACTCACTCATTTCTTGTTCTTTCTTTTTTCTCACTCATTTCTTTATTTCTGTCTTTCTTTTTGTCATTCATTTCTTTCTGTCTTTCTCATTCTTTCTTTCTTTCTTTCTCAGTCATTTCTTTCTTTCTTTCTTTTCTCACTCGTTTTTCTGTCACTCATTAATTCTTTCTTCCTTCCTTTCTTTCTCACCCTCACAGCACCCCCATCCGACTCCCCCATCCAGAAGCCCCGCTGCCCGATGCACGACCCGAGCCCGATCTCTCCCCGTGACCAGCACCCCCCTCCCTGGGGGCTCCCCATGCCTTGGCGCTGCCCGCTCTGCCGCTGGAAAGCCGTACGGCTCACCATGGACGTCAACCTGCACCGGGACCCGCCCCGGCACGACTATGAGGCCCCCTGGGACCCTCACGACACCCCTCGGCACCGCCACAATGCCCCAGGGCCCTACCATAACTGCACCTGCCCCCGGGCCTCATCGGCCCCCTCCGCCCTGCCCCGAGATGCCAGCCACCACAAGCTGCGCCCGGCCACCGTCTCCCGCGGCACCGACGCCCGCCCGGCTCCTGGGGTCCGGTTCGGCCGCGCCAGCCGGGAGGAGCTCTCCTCGTCGGGCGGCGAGTCCCCAGCGCCAGCGGCCCACCAAGGTCTACATCTATCCTGTCCACCCCGGAGACTCCGCCCGCCAGCCGCGACCTCTCGCCCAGGCGCCGGGAGCTGCGCTGGAAGGAGGGCATGGGGAGGCCAGCAGGGGGCGCCGGGCAGAGCCGGGACGCGGCCACCGACACCGCAGACGGGGCAGCGGAGAAGCAGGCGCCGCCCGGTGGCCGCACCCAGTACTACAAAGTGCAGGAGCCCTCCATGCAGGATTGGGTCTACCGGCCTGTCAAAGAGCCCCAGGGGAACTGAAACTAAGTGGGCTAAAGTGGGGCCCTTCTCCCCCCCCCAGCTTGGAAAATAAAGAGTAAAGCTGCCTGGAATTGGTGTGTGCCTCACCCCAGCCCCCCACTCTAACCACTAGACCCCACTCCCCTCCCAGAGCCGGGGAGAGAACCCAGGAGTCCTGGCTGCCAATCTCATGACACTGGGTGGAATTGGGTGCTCACAAATCACGCCACACTGGGAGGGTACTAGTATGGATGGGGGGGGCGGGGGAGGTGCGTGACATCCGCTGGCAGTGTCTTGGGGGGAGAGACCAAAGAACTACAGCCCCCAGCATGCTTTGTGGGGTGTTTTTTTTATCCTGCAGAAACTACAGCTCCCAGGTTGCCTATAGCTCAGAATCGCCTCCAGTTTTGGTGTTTCATTTTAATGCCCATGTGGCCCTGGAAAATGTTCTCTTCCCCAATGGGCCCTACAGTGATACAGACGGGGGCCGATGGACTGCTGGGGGTTGGGAGGGAGAGGGGGACCTACACTTCCCAGAGTGCACTGGGCAAGGGAGATGGGCAGGACTACAATTCCCAGGAGGCACTGGGGGCATTGGCAGGACTACAATGCCCAGGGTGCATTGGGGGGACAGTGGAAGGACTACAGTTCCCATAGTGAACTGGGAGGTCTTGGCAGGACTATTCCCAGGATGCACGGGGGGGGGGAGGGTATTGACAGGACTACAGGTCCCAGGGTACACTGGGGGGGTATTGACCGGACTACAATTCCCAGGGGGCATTGCGGTGCATTGGCCAGGCTACAGTTCCCAAGGGGCACTGGGGGGGTATTGACAGGACTACAGTTCCCAGGGTGCACGGGGAGGGGTATTGACAGGACTACAGTTCCCAAGGGGGCACTGGGGGGCATTGACAGGACTACAATTCCCAGGGTGCACTGGGGGGCATTGGCAGGACTACAATCCCCAGGGGGCACTGGGGGGCATTGGCAGGACTACAATCCCCAGGGGGCAGTGGGGCTCTCCTTGCTAGGGGAGGGGCTGGCCGCTCCCAGGTGAGTTCCCTCTGCCAGGTGTGTGATTTCCCCGCCCCGCCCGGGCTGCAGGGAGAGGGCCTCTGTTCCCCACACCTGGCTGGGGGCGGGGCCTGGCGCACCTGGGAGCCGGCCCGGCCCGGCCAAGGAAGGAAGCAGAAGACGGAAGTGTCGCTCCCACCTGGGGCAAAGCTGGGTGCCCCGGGCCCCTCCCCCAGGGGCTGGACCCGTGTGTGACCCCCCCAGACACTCCCCTCCCCCGCCCTCAGGTGGGACCCAGGCGTCCGGCAGAGGCCAAGCACACAGCTGGGAGGTAAAAACTGCTGCTGCTAAAACCCAGCTCTGCCCGTGCCCCTCACTCCCGACTCGCAGCCCCCCCATCCCTGGGGCCCCCCCAGCTCTGCCGGTGCCCCTCACTCCCGACCCGCAGCCCCTGCTAGCCCAGCCCCCCCCCAGCTCTGCCGGTGCCCCTCACTCCCGACCCGCAGCCCCCCCATCCCTGGGGCCCCCCCAGCTCTGCCGGTGCCCCTCACTCCCGACCCGCAGCCCCTGCTAGCCCAGCCCCCCCCCAGCTCTGCCGGTGCCCCTCACTCCCGACCCGCAGCCCCTGCTAGCCCAGCCCCCCCCCAGCTCTGCCGGTGCCCCTCACTCCCGACCCGCAGCCCCTGCTAGCCCAGCCCTACCCCCTCCAGCTCTGCCGGTGCCCCTCACTCCCGACCCGCAGCCCCCCAGCCCTGGGCCCCCCCAGCTCTGCCGGTGCCCCTCACTCCCGACCCGCAGCCCCTGCTAGCCCAGCCCCCCCCCCCAGCTCTGCCGGTGCCCCTCACTCCCGACCCGCAGCCCCTGCTAGCCCAGCCCTACCCCCTCCAGCTCTGCCGGTGCCCCTCACTCCCGACCCGCAGCCCCCCAGCCCTGGGCCCCCCCAGCTCTGCCGGTGCCCCTCACTCCCGACCCGCAGCCCCCCCCAGCTGTGCCCCCCAGCTCTGCCGGTGCCCCTCACTCCTGACCCGCAGCCCCTGCTAGCCCAGCCCCCCCCCAGCTCTGCTGGTGCCCCTCACTCCCGACCCGCAGCCCCCCAGCCCTGGGCCCCCCTAGCTCTGCCGGTGCCCCTCACTCCTGACCCGCAGCCCCCCCAGCCCTGGGCCCCGCCAGCTCTGCCGGTGCCTCTCGCTCTCGACCCGCAGCCCCCCCAGCCCTGGGCCCCCCCAGCCCTGCCGGTGCCCCTCACTCCTGACCCGCAGCCCCCCCAGCTCTGCCGGTGCCCCTCACTCCTGACCCGCAGCCCCCCCAGCCCTGGGGCCCCCCCAGCTCTGCCGGTGCCCCTCACTCCCGACCCGCAGCCCCCCCCAGCCGTGCCCCCCAGCTCTACCGATGCCCCTCACTCCTGACCCACAGCCCCCCCAGCTCTGCCGGTGCCCCTCACTCCTGACCCGCAGCCCCCCCAGCCCTGGGCCCCCCCAGCTCTGCCGGTGCCCCTCACTCCCGACCCGCAGCCCCCCAGCCCTGGGCCCCCCCAGCTCTGCCGGTGCCCCTCACTCCCGACCTGCAGACCCCCCAGCCCTGGGCCCCCCCAGCTCTGCCGGTGCCTCTCGCTCTCGACCCGCAGCCCCCCCAGCCCTGGGCCCCCCCAGCCCTGCCGGTGCCCCTCACTCCTGACCCGCAGCCCCCCCAGCTCTGCCGGTGCCCCTCACTCCTGACCCGCAGCCCCCCCAGCCCTGGGGCCCCCCCAGCTCTGCCGGTGCCCCTCACTCCCGACCCGCAGCCCCCCCCAGCCGTGCCCCCCAGCTCTACCGGTGCCCCTCACTCCTGACCCCCAGCCCCGCAGCCCTGGGGCCCCCCCCCAGCTCTGCCGGTGCCCCTCACTCCCAACCCGCAGCCCCCTCATTCCCAATGCATGGGGAGGGTGGGTCTGGAGAAGGCTGGGAGGAGGGGAAGTCTAGGGGGTGGGCCCTGCTTATGGGGCCGTGGGCTACAGGGAGGGGCTGACTGGGACAGCAGGGGATTGTGGGGAGGGGAGTTCGGGGTGGGGGGAATGACCCTGCTAATGACCATGGGGGGCAGGTTGTGAAGGGGAGACAGTTGGCTTATGGGGAGGGGCGGCAGCTTATGGGGGTAGAAGAGAGGGCAGATTACAGCTGGGGTGGGGTCAGGATATAGGGTTGGGTGGGGGGCAGGGCGGACTGGGGGCAGGATACAGGGGAAGGGGCAGGTTATGGGGGAGTGGCTTTGGGGGGCCCGGGTGGTGATGGAGGGTGCGGGGCTAGGTTGGAGGGGCAGGTTAGGGGGCGGGGAGGGGCAGTTTGGGAAGGGGTCCAGTCTAGGGCTGCAATGGGACAGAAAGGTGGGACCCCTCCCTGCCTAGTGCCCCCCGTTTTACCCCCTTTCCCTTGTGCCCCCCCTTCCCGTGCAGGATCATGACCTCCCCAGAGGGGGGCACTGCCCCCCGCCCAGCCCAGCCCCTCACGGACCTGGATTTCCACTCGGGGGCCCGGATCGCCGAACTCAACCAGCTGGTGCAGGAGCTGAGCAAGCGGATGGCACGGGACCCAGGCGTCCGGGCCACCCAGGAGCTGGTGGTTCTCAAGGACTTTGTCTTCTCCCTGCTGGGTGAGTGAGGATGTGCTGGGAGCCTGGACGCCTGGGTTCTCTCCCTGGCTCTGGGAGGGGAGTGGGGGCTGGTGGGTCGGAGCAGGGGGGGCTGGGAGCCTGGACGCCTGGGTTCTCTCCCTGGCTCTGGGAGGGGAGTGGGGGCTGGTGGGTCGGAACAGGGGGGGCTGGGAGCCAGGACTCCTGGGTTCTCTCCCTGGCTCTGGGAGGGGAGTGGGGGCTGGTGGGTCGGAGCAGGGGGGCTGGGAGCCAGGACTCCTGGGTTCTCTCCCCGGCTCTGGGAGGGGAGTGGGGGCTGGTGGGTCAGAGCAGGGGGGCTGGGAGCCAGGACTCCTGGGTTCTCTCCCGAACTCTGAGGCTATGGCGGTTGAAAGCGGAGTAGTCAACCCGGACGCCTGGGTTCCTTTTTTCCTAGCCCCTCGTCCTTTCTCCTGCCAGGTCTGGTGCAGCAGCTGGATGGGAGGCTCCCGTTGGCCAACGAATACCTCCTTCTTTCTGGCGGGGCCCGCCAGGGCACGGTGGATGTGGACCCAGGCGTCCTGGGCTGCTCGGCCCCGGGGGCTGACTACGACGCTGACTACACCCTCCTGGTGCCCGTCCTCCAAGCCCGCGGCTGCCCCGTCACCCTGGACCTGCGCCGGTGCCCGCCGGGCCATGCCTGGCTGGCGCTAGCCCCCTTCGGGCCCGAGGCCTGCCACCGCTGGGCTGACTGCTGCCGTCACCACGGCGACGAGGCCTACCTCGCCCCGGGCCTGGTCTCGGCCTGGTTCTCCCAGGCCTTGGGCACCGTGGCGGACCGGGCCCGGGCCGCCCCGCGCCGAGGGGGGCCAGCGGTGGAGCGGGTGGCCGGCCAGGGCGGCCTCATGACCCTGCTCCTGAGCCATGGCGAGGTGCGGGCGCTCTACGACGTGTTGCCCGTGGTGGCCTTCCAGGGGTGGCCGGCGGCGGCGCGCGAGTGGCTGGGCCGCAGCCATTTCTGGGACGGCAAGCTGAGGGAGGAGGACGTGGCTGGGGGCTTCTACCTCCTGCCTGGCTCCGGCCCGGCTGGGCATGAGGCCTCGGGCCCGGTGGAGTCCTTGGGCCCAGCTTGGCGTGAGTCCTCGGGCCCGGCTTGGTGTGAGGCTTTGGGCCCGGTGGAGGACTCGGGCCCAGCTTCGCATGAGGCCTCAGACCCAGGCGAGGCCTCGGTCCCGGTGGCGGCTTCAGGCCTGGCTTGGCGTGAGGCCTCGGGCCCGGTGGAGGCCTCGGGCCTGGCTTGGCGTGAGGCTTCGGGCCTGGTAGACACCTCAGGCCTGGCTTGGCGTCTGTCCTTCTCCCGGAGCGAGCTCCATCTCAAGAAGGCGGTGCCGCCCCCGCTGCTCCAGGCCTACCGGGCCGCCCGGGCTGCCCTCGGCGGGGCCTGGGGCGGCCGGGTGGGGCCGTATCACCTCTGGACCCTGGTGCTCTGGGCCTGCGAGCGCCTGCCCGCCCGCTACCTGGGCCGGGAGGAGAACGCCGCCCATTGCCTGCTGGGCCTGCTGGACGACATGGCTGCCGGCCTGGGGGCCGGGGCCTGCCCGCACTACTTCCTGCCCGGCTGCGACAGGTTGGCGGGGGGCTCGGAGCCTGGCCTGGCCCGCGCGGTGGCCGCCGTCAGGGGGGACCCGGCTGGGCACCTGCGGCAAGCGGTGGAGAGGGTCAAGATGGCCACCAAGTTGGGCAGGGGTCCGGACGCAGGGTCGGCTGCTGAGGAGTAGGTGGTGGTGGTGGGAGGGGTCAATCTGTCTCCTGCTGCTCTGGGAGGGCAGTGGGGGCTGGTGGGTTAGAGCAGGGGGGCTGGGAGCCAGGACTCCTGGGTTCTCTCCCCGGCTCTGTGAGGGGAGTGGGGGCTGGTGGTTAGAGCAGGGGGGGCTGGGAGCCAGGACGCCTGGGTTCTCTATATCCCCACTCTCTTGGGGGGGTTGGAGGTTGCCTGCCTGCTCCTGTAATGAAAATCTACGTTTCCCAGACAGCTTAGGACTTTATCTTGGACTACTGATTTTTTTGCCATTTAAATGTGCCAAAGACAATCAGGAATTGGGGGGAGGGGGGAACGGATCCAAGAGAACCCCAGGATGAATGTATTGTTGGGGGGCTCTGGATCTATTTGATTGCAGGGGAGACAGAGCATTTTTGGGGTGACTATCAGACTGGGGGGGGCCTTGTACCATGGGAGGACTTTCAGATGGTGGAACCTCTATATTTGGGGGGGGCTGGTAGGGGAAATCGGAGCGGGGACCCCAGAATTATAGGGGAGTGGGATGCCAGTCAGTTCTTTTCAGTGGCCTGGGAGCCCCAAAATATTAGCTGTGGTGTTTCCGCTGAGAGCTTGATCCCGTTTTGGGGGGAGCATTGACTGCTGGAAACTTGGGGTGTTGGATACCCATGGACAGGGAACCCCCAAATGAGGGGCTATTGAATCTTTCCACTGGGCCCCCAAAATCAGTACTGGGGGGTGAACAGCTGGACTGCGCCCCCTCAAAAAGTTTGGGGTTCTTTGGGGTTTAGCGGTGTAGGCATCGGATATGTTCAGGGAGGGGGGACAGCGGGGGGCTGTGGGTGGGGAATCAGGGGCTACCAGAGGCTGCGGCCCCGGCCAAATGCCCCCCGTTAAACGAGGGGGCCCAGAGCAATTTGGTAGAAGGGGAAAGTGAGTGATTTTTGCAGGTAGTTCTTCGTCCCTCTGTCATGTGGGGGGCAGCGGGGTGTGTGTGTGTGTGTGTGTTGTCCCTGATGGAAGGAATGGGCCAATCGGTGGGGGGCGTGAGGGGGGGTGGCAGCTGCATCTGTACAGCGGTATCCCCCGGGCCTCCGCGGGAAAGAGACGTTTCATTTTTTCCGACTTGAGCTGTAGATAATAAAAAGTAAATTCGAAGGCGCTCGGTGGGCCGCTGTGTTACAGGGCTGGGCTAGCAGGGGCTGTGGGTCGGGAGTGAGGGCGGCAGGGCTGGGCTGGCAGGGGCTGCGGGTCGGGAGTGAGGGGCACCGGCAGAGCTGGGGGGGGCTGGGCTGGCAGGGGCTGTGGGACGGGAGTGAGGGGCACCGGCAGAGCTGGGGGGGGGACAGGGCTGGGCTGGCAGGGGCTGTGGGTCGGGAGTGAGGGGCACCGGCAGAGCTGGGGGTGGGGACAGGGCCGGGCTAGCAGGGGCTGTGGGTCGGGAGTGAGGGGCACCGGCAGAGCTGGGGGCGGGGGGGACAGGGCCGGGCTAGCAGGGGCTGTGGGTCGGGAGTGAGGGGCACCGGCAGAGCTGGGGGGGGGGACAGGGCCGGGCTAGCAGGGGCTGCGGGTCGGGAGTGAGGGGCACCGGCAGAGCTGGGGGGGGCAGGACTGGGCTAGCAGGGGCTGTGGGTCGGGAGTGAGGGGCACCGGCAGAGCTGGGGGGGCAGGGCCGGGCTAGCAGAGGCTGCGGGTCGGGAGTGAGGGGCACCGGCAGAGCTGGGTGGGGGACAGGGCTGGGCTGGCAGGGGCTGTGGGTCGGGAGTGAGGGGTACCGGCAGGGCTGGGCTGGCAGGGGCTGTGGGTCGGGAGTGAGGGGTACCGGCAGGGCTGGGCTGGCAGGGGCTGTGGGTCGGGAGTGAGGGGCACCGGCAGAGCTGGGGGGGCAGGGCCGCGCTAGCAGGGGCTGTGGGTCGGGAGTGAGGGGCACCGGCAGAGCCTCCGACTATCCCATGAGCCCCAGCGTCCACAGCCTGGCAATCAGGGCGAAGCCAATGGCTGGCGGGGGGGGCGTGGAGGGTGGGGATTGCGATCCTGATCCGCTTATAGCTTCAGTCATTGACTCTCTCCGGCTTGGCAAATGAAGCGGTCGAATTTGCATATGCAGATTGGGATACAAATTGGCTCCGGTTTCAAGACCGAGCCAGAAAAGTCGGTTTCAAGGACCCCCCCCTCCTTCCCTCCCCCAACCAATGGGCCTGGCAGAGAGCTGCTATGCTGCATGGCGGGGGGCTCAGCAGGGGGCACCCCCCCCCCAGCCCGCAGTGGTGAGTCTCGATGACTCATAATCCTCAATCTCGCGTCTCACCCATAATCTCTAAAACCCGTCTGGATTTTCTCCCGAAAGTTGGGCTCTGAACCCCGGCTTCCGGGCAGAATCCCAGCGGGCGCAGGGCGTCCCTCCTCCTGAAATCCCCGGCCCGGCCCGCGGGCCCAGGCACAATTCCGCCACGGTTCCTGTCCTGAACGCTTGACAAATATCGCTGTTAAAGTCCGCCCCAGAGGTGGGCGCATCTCTGCGCCGGGTGAGGGGTCCCTGTGTAACTGGCCACCCTGCCCCAGAGGTGGCTGCATCTCAGCGCCAGGTGAGGGGTCCCCGGGTAACCAGCCACCCGCCCCAGAGGTGGGCGCATCTCAGCGCCGGGCGAGGGGTCCCCATGTCACCAGCCGCCCCGCCCCAGAGGTGGCTGCATCTCAGCGCCAGGTGAGGGGTCCCCGGGTAACCAGCCACCCGCCCCAGAGGTGGGCGCATCTCAGCGCCGGGCGAGGGGTCCCCGTGTCACCAGCCGCCCCGCCCCAGAGGTGGCCGCATCTCAGCGCCGGGCGAGGGGTCCCCGTGTCACCAGCCGCCCCGCCCCAGAGGTGGCTGTGTCTCAGCGCCGGGTCTGATCTCCTGGCTAAGTACAAGCCTAGGGATGGGGCTTCAGCGTGGGAGCCAGGGGGGTTGACTGCATGGGGCAGGGTGGGTGTGGAACTCTGGGGCAGCTGGCTACCCAGGGACCCCTCACCCAGCGCTGAGATGCGGCCACCTCTGGGGCGGGGCGGCTGGTTACACGTGGACCCCTCGCCCGCACAAGGCCTGGCTGGCCCGGTGTGCCCCCATCATGGCCAGCAGGGGCCGGCGTGGGCACTGGGACCCGACACATGACGCCCCGGCCAGCTGGCAGCAGGACAATGTGAGCGCAGTGTGAGGCTGATGAAAATTTGATGCAAGGGACGTGCCCATAAATTGCCTCCGCCCCGGACACCTGGGTTCTCTCCCCGGCTCTGGGAGGGGAGTGGGGGCCGGTGGGTTAGAGTAGGGGGGGCTGGGAGTCAGGACTCCTGGGTTCTCTCCCCGGCTCTGGGAGGGGAGGGGGGGGCTGGTGGGTTAGAGAAGGGGGGGCTGGGAGCCAGGACACCTGGGTTTTTTGTCTGCTCCGTGACTCAGTTTTTCCCAGGGGCCTAGCTGCACATTCTCGTTCCCCCTTTTGTCAGGATGTGACACCCCGAATGACCCCACACACACACCAAGCTGGGGCTGCCACCCCCACTCCGCACCCCCCTTTGCGCTGCGCTGCCAGTGGCCGCCAGGTGGCTAAAAATACCGCTGCTAAATGCAACCTTGAGCGCCCGTCCTAGCAAAGCAGCGGAGCGGTGCGTTGTCCCCCCCCCCCCCCCGCCGCTGTTCCCCTCCCCCCAGCTCCTCCTCTCTCCCCCCAGGTCCTTCTGCTCCCCCCTCATGTGTGCCCCCCCACAGTTTCATCCCTTCTCCCCCTGTCTTTCTGTGATACCCCCCCAGGCCCTACTGACCCCCCCCCCCCGTTACTCCCCTCCCGGCCCCCGGAGCCCTGCTCAACGAGGGACTAGATCCTGCCTCAGTGGAGCGGGCTGGGAGCCAGGACTCCTGGGTTCTCTCCCCGGCTCTGGGAGGGGAGTGGGGGCTGGTGGGTCAGAGCAGGGGGGGCTGGGAGCCAGGACTCCTGGCTTCTCTCCCCGGCTCTGGGAGGGGAGTGGGGGCTGGTGGGTTAGGGCAGGGGGGGCTGGGAGCCAGGACTCCTGGGTTCTCTCCCTGGCTCTGGGAGGGGAGGGGGGGGCTGGGAGCCAGGACTCCTGGGTTCTCTCCCCGGCTCTGGTAGGGGAGTGGGGGCTGGTGGGTTAGAGGAGGGGGGGCTGGGAGCCAGGACTCCTGGGTTCTCTCCCCGGCTCTGGTAGGGGAGTGGGGGCTGGTGGGTCAGAGCAGGGGGGGCTGGGAGCCAGGACTCCTGGGTTCTCTCCCCAGCTCTGGGAGGGGAGTGGGGGCTGGTGGTTAGAGCAGGGGGGGCTGGGAGCCAGGACTCCTGGGTTCTCTCCCCAGCTCTGGGAGGGGAGTGGGGGCCGGTGGGTTAGAGCAGGGGGGGGCTGGGAGCCAGGACTCCTGGGTTCTCTCCCCGGCTCTGGGAGGGGAGTGGGGGCCGGTGGGTTAGAGCAGGGGGGGCTGGGAGCCAGGACTCCTGGGTTCTCTCCCCAGCTCTGGGAGGGGAGTGTGGGCTGGTGGGTTAGAGGAGGGGGGGATGGGAGCCAGGACTCCTGGGTTCTCTCCCCAGCTCTGGGAGGGGAGTGGGGGCTGGTGGGTTAGAGGAGGGGGGGATGGGAGCCAGGACTCCTGGGTTCTCTCCCCAGCTCTGGGAGGGGAGTGCGGGCTGGTGGGTTAGAGGAGGGGGGGATGGGAGCCAGGACTCCTGGGTTCTCTCCCCGGCTCTGGGAGGGGAGTGGGGGCCGGTGGGTTAGAGGACAGGGGGATGGGAGCCAGGACTCCTGGATTCTCTCCCCGGCTCTGGGAGGGGAGTGGGGGCCGGTGGGTTAGAGGAGGGGGGGCTGGGAGCCAGGACTCCTGGGTTCTCTCCCCAGCTCTGGGAGGGGAGTGCAGGCTGATGGGTTAGAGGAGGGGGGGATGGGAGCCAGGACTCCTGGGTTCTCTCCCCGGCTCTGTGGCCAGCTCCTGCCACTAGTGCATGAGCCGCCCACCCCCCCGCCATTTCTCTCCACCCGGGGGGGCTTTTTTCCAGCCAGGCAGCAGCCGAGTGAACCCGGCAAATGTCACCCTTCGCCGCTGGGGCTCCGGGGGCAGGCGGGGAGGGGACCGGCCTGTGTCACCAGCCACGTCCCCCCCTCCTCCCGGCTGGGCACTGGAGCGAGGAGATTTAATGAGCGGGTGGGGGGGGGGGGGAGGGGAGGGAACCAGGGATTGGCGGAGCGGGGAGGCGCGGGGGGGGGGCTGAATAATCCCCCTCCCATCTCGCTGCACCACCTCTCATTGGAGTCAAACTTTTTTGAGGGGGCTGCCAGGGGCTCCCTGCTCCAGTCTCCTCCCGCCCCCCTCTCCTACATGCCCCCTCCCCCAAGTGTTGTGGGAGTGTGTGTGTAGGGGGGTCACCTGTGGGGTATTCTCTGTGGTGGGCCCCTCCCACCGCAAAGAGCTGGCAGGGGGCTGCGGGTCAGGAGTGAGGGGCACCGGCAGGGATTGGGGGGGGCAGGGCTGGGCCGGCAGGGGGTGCAGGTCAGGAGTGTGGGGCACCGGCAGAGCTGTGGGGGGCAGGGCCGGTAGCAGGGGCTGCGGGTCGAGAGTGAGGGGCACCGGCAGAGTGGGGGGGGGGCTGGGCTAGCAGGGGGCTGCGGGAAGGGAGTGAGGGGCACCGGCAGGGATTGGGGGGGGCAGGGCTGGGGTAGCAGGGGCTGCAGGTCGGGAGTGAGGGGCACCGGCAGAGCTGGGGGGGCAGGGCTGGGCCGGCAGGGGGGTGCGGGTCAGGAGTGAGGGGCACTGGCAGAGCTGCGGGGGGCAGGGCCGGGCTACAGGGGCTGCGGGTCGGGAGTGAGGGGCACCAGCAGAGGTGGGGGGGGCAGGGCTGGGCTAGCAGGGGACTGCGGGAAGGGAGTGAGGGGCTGGGGGGGGAGCCCAGGGCTGGGTTAGCACCTCAGCCCCCCTCAATTCTGCTTTCTTCTGGGCAGGACAAACACCCCCAAATCCGGGCAGGTGGGAAAGGTTTGGGGGTAACCATTTTTAAGTGTCTGGTGGCACCTTAAAGACTAACAGATTTATTTGGGCATAAGCTTTCGTGGGTAAAAACCTCACTTCTTCGGATAAGAAGTGAGGTTTTTACCCACGAAAGCTTATGCCCAAATAAATCTGTTAGTCTTTAAGGTGCCACCAGACTCCTTGTTGTTTTTGTAGATACAGACTAACACGGCTACCCCCTGATACTTGACATTTTTAAGTGTCTTCCAATCCTCCATTTTGAGGGGAAGAAGCTCAGGGATTCCCCAGCCCCCCAAATCCCTCTGCTAAATTGTTGGGCATTTTTTGTGGGGTGAGCGCAGACACCCCAAAACCTGGAGCTCCCCCTTCCTGCTTCCCAGAGCGGGCGGGAACCCCAATCATTCTTCTCCCATTGCCTGCTGCACTGGGGGGATGGCTGTTTGGGGGACCCCAAATCCCCCATCACCCTGCTACAGACACCCCATCTCTGGGGGGGAGGGGGTGCAGGGGGTCTCAGCCAGCCTGGAGGCTCGAGCGGCCCCCACTTCTAGACTGGAACTGAGCTAGCATTGAGGGGGGAAACCGGGCTCCCCAATTTTAAGCTAGACATGGGGAGGGGGCTCCCCAATACTAATCTGGGGGGCCTGGAACAGAGCCATTCTTTGGGGCAGGCGTGGGGAATTCCCGCGGTTCCCCAAGGGTGGGGTGGGGGGGCCCACAGGTTCCCGTGTGTGTGTGTGTGTGTGTGTGTGTTGTCTTTCTCCATCCCTCTCTCTCATTCTCTCTCTCCATCCCCGCCCTTCTCCCATCCCTCCATCCCTCCCCTCCGCTTCGCCGCTGCTTCACACACACACACACACATACACAGCAGCCTGTGCTATCCACGAATTAACCTCGCCGGCTGAAGGACAACCGCGGTGGTGTAGCGCTGTGTGTGTCTGTTTGGGGGGGCCACGCACCCACCCCGCTTTCTCCGGAGCCCGGCGCCCGGAGGAATAAAAGAAGTTCGATCTCCGGGAATCTCGCCACCAGCTCATTCCATTTCTGGTGCCGACCCAGCTCCGGGGCGGCGCGGGATTTTCGGAGACCGAGTTTGCGCTGATTTCTTTCGGCTGCCTCCCGCCGCGCTTCCTGGAAATATCCCAGAGGCTGCGGTGTGGGGAGAGACGGGGGGGGGGGGAGCCAGGACCGCGGGAGACCCCCAAATCCGGACCGCCGGTCGCTTTGGAAGGGAATCGATTTTGCCGATGCCGAGCGGCGTCCTGGTCTCTCGTCCTCGCCGGAGTCCGGACCTTGAGCAAGACGTTCGCACCGTGATCAACAAAAAGAATTGACCACCCCTGGTTGGGGCAGGGAGGCGGCGGGGGGGGGGGCGGGGAGACACTCGGCTTTATTAAGCTCTTGGCCGATCTGTTGGAAAGGGTTGAAAGAACCAAGCGACCCCCCCGGGACCTAAATTCGCCCCTAGCCGGATTAATCTAGGGAGGGGTGGGTATAATCCAATCCCCCCATGGCTCGGCTCTTCGGGGGGATGAGCGCGGCGTGAAACCGCCTCGAGCGGGGCACCGGCCGGCGGAGCACCATGGCGGCGTTGGCCAGCTCCTTGATCCGGCAGAAACGGGAGATCCGGGAACCCGTCGCCAGCCGCCCCGTGGCCGCCCAGAGAAAGGTCTGTCCCCGCGGCACCAAATCCCTCTGCCAGAAGCAGCTGCTCATTTTAATCTCCAAAGTCCGGCTCTGCGGTGGGCGGAAAGGCCGGCTGGAAAAAACACCCGGTGAGTGATTTCCGAGCGGCGAGGGGGGGCGGTGTGTGGGCCGTATAGCCCTGTAATGGCCTATTGCCAATGGTAGGGGGCACGGTACAGAGCTTGGGGTATTTCCTGCTAATGCCCGGGCTGCAATGCCTGGTGCTAACAGCAGGGGGCGCAGTGACAGAGCGGATCATGCGATATACTTCATATATTGACCATCTTTCCTTGCAATACCTGGTGCTAACAGCGGGGGCGCTGTGACAGAGCCAATCATGCAATATACTGCATATATTGACCGTCGTTCCTTGGAATGCCTGGTGCTAACAGCAGGGGTGCTGTGACAGAGCCGATCATGCAATATGTGGCATATATTGACCGTCGTTCCTTGGAATGCCTGGTGCTAACAGCAGGGGTGCTGTGACAGAGCCAATCATGCGATATACTTCATATATTGATCGTCTTTCCTTGCAATGCTTGGTGCTAACATCAGGGGGTGCCGTGACAGGTTAAGCATGCAATATATGGCATATATTGACCTGCTTTCCTTGCAATGCCTGGTGCTAACAGCAGGGGATGCTGTGACAGAGCCGATCATGTGATATACTTCATATATTGACCGTTTTACCTTGCAATGCCTGGTTCTAACAGCAGGGGGCACTGTGACAGGTCGATCATGCAATATTCTGCTTATATTGACCGTCTTTCCTTGCATTGCCTAGTGTTACCAGCAGGGGGCACTGTGACAGAGCCGATCATGCAATATGTGGCATATATTGACCATCTTTCCTTGAAATGCCTGGTGCTGACAGCAGAGGGCGCCGTAAACCAATATTATTTATGGACCACCACTCGGGGGGGCCAGGGGGGTGTTTTGCCCAGGTTAGAAGTGGAGGAGCTGGGATAGTGTGTGCAGTTCGGGGAGGGACAGAGTAGGTAGGTGGAATGCTTTCAGTATATGGACCGGGCTGTATCTAAAATAGAATGCCCTCTGCTGGCCAAAAGGTTTGTTGCCCTGGAATCGTTGTTTTCAGAGCAAGAAATGCCAGTGAGTGTTTCATTTGCAGCTCTGATGATGTTTATATGGACTGGTCTATATTGGGTAATAATGCCCCACCCCACCCCCAATGAGCACAAAAAGTGTTGTCTCCCTCAGATAAACAAATATCCCTGATTCTTGGGTTTAAAACCACAGTAGGGTCAATATGGACTGGTCCATATAGGACTTCATTGCTCCTCACTGGATGAAACGTATTGATGTTGCGCCGTTCCCTCGGTGATATACCTGCTGTGTGGTGTCTTTGGTTTTCAGTCACCCCTGATATTTTATACAGACCGGTCTATATGGGGCTAGAGCAGGCCCCGTTCCTGGAGGAAATGTATGGACCAGCCTGTATTGGGCTATGCCTCTCTGTGCTACTGCAAGATCTGGGTCAATGGAGATCAGGACTGCCCGGCTCTGGGACAGGAGTGGGGGCTGGTTGGTTAGAGCAAGGGGGGCAGGGAGCCAGGACTCCTGGGTTCTCTCCCCGGCTCTGGGAGGGGAGTGGGGGCTGGTGGTTAGAGCTGGGAGCCAGGACTCTTGGGTTCTCTCCCTAATCCCCTGTTGGTCGAAACCTCCACTGATGAACCGTTTCCTGTGGAGAAATCAATCACTTCCAGCTGTAATTTGGGTTTCAAACATGGCGGCGTTTATATGGACTGGTCTGTATCGGCCTTTAGCGCCCCCTGCTCCACACAACGCACCGTTTCCCCTTGGATAGCCCAGTCCTGGGGATTTTCCTGGCAGGGGGGTTGATGAGGGGGCGGGAGCTGCGGTGATATTGGGGAACCAGCCCAAGCCCCATCATGATGGGGGGGGAGGGGTCCCGAACCCAAGCGATTGGACCCAGGAGTCCGGGTGGCGGGCAGGTCTTCTCCTGCCCTTCGGTCTTTCCCTCCATTGCCCCGTTCTTTCTTTTTCTTTCATTCCCCGCCCGCCCCCACCCGAGCCGGCCAGTCCCCGCCCTGGGGCCAGGTGGGAGCAGGTGCCCCCTAGAGGGGGAAGGGCACAGGGAAGGGTCCATATTGGGTCCGTGAGGCCTGGCTTGAATTCCAGAGCCTGCTCCGAACCCATCCCCCCTCTAGCGCCTCCTGCCGCATCCGCGGCTTCTCTCCCCCCTCCCCCCGCTCCGCTTTCCTGCCCCTCCCCCACCGCTCGCCGTGGTTACGCCGAGCTCCCCGCTGGGCCTGGTGCCACCTTGGCCCTGGGCCTGCCCCTCATTCTCCTCCCGCGTCCTTGCTGCTGGCAACGGAGGTGCTCGTGGCCACCGGCCAAGCCCCACGTGCTCTGCAGTGACCCAGGAGTCTGGGAACTGCCCCTCCCCCCCCACCGAGCTCTGCCGGTGCCCCTCACTCCCGACCCACAGCCCCCTGCTAGCCCAGCCCTGCCCCCCCCCAGCTCTGCCGGTGCCCCTCACTCCCGACCCACAGCCCCTGCTAGCCCAGCCCTGCCCCCCTCAGCTCTGCTGGTGCCCCTCACTCCCGACCTGCAGCCCTCCTGTAATTTTTATCCCTGGCTGAATCCCATTCATGGAGCTGAATAAGCCCCAGTGATTTTTCTCACCCCCCTTCTCCCCCCCAGCCAATAACCCTTTGCACGGCCAGGCGTGTGCACATTACAATAAATTAAAGTCATTTAAATACATTTGCATGCATTAAGAGGCACAGGGCATTGTGGGAGCGCAGCTGGATGGGGGAGCAAAGTTTGAGGCGGGGTGGGGGAGCACTTGAAATGAGAGGATGGATCATTAGCCAGGGAAATTCCCTGCCGGTGCCCCTCACTCCCGATCCGCAGCCCCTGCTAGCCCAGCACTGCCCCCCCCAATCCCTGCCAGTGCCCCTCACTCCCGACCCGCACCCCCCTGCTAGCCCAGCCCTGTCCCCCCCCAGCTCTGCCGGTGCCCCTCACTCCCGACCCACAGCCCCTGCTAGCCCAGCCCTGCCCCCCCAGCTCTGCCGGTGCCCCTCACTCCCGACCCACAGCCCCTGCCAGCCCAGCCCTGTCCCCCCCCAGCTCTGCCGGTGCCCCTCACTCCCGACCCGCACCCCCCTGCTAGCCCAGCCCTGCCCCCCCCCCCAGCCCTGCCGGTGCCCCTCACTCCCGACCCGCACCCCCCTGCTAGCCCAGCCCTGCCCCCCCCCAGCTCTGCCGGTGCCCCTCACTCCCAACCCACAGCCCCTGCTAGCCCAGCCCCGCCCTCCCCCCAGCCCTGCCGGTGGCCCTCACTCCCAACCCGCAGCCCCTGCTAGCCCAGCCCTGCCCCCCCCCAGCCCTGCCGGTGCACCTCACTCCTGACCCACAGCCCCCTGCTAGCCCAGTCCTGCCCCCCCAGCTCTGCCGGTGCCCCTCACTCCCGACCCACAGCCCCCTGCTAGCCCAGCTCTGCCCCCCCCCAGCTCTGCCGGTGCCCCTCACTCCCAACCCGCAGCCCCTGCTAGCCCAGCCCTGCCCCCCCAGCCCTGCCGGTGCCCCTCACTCCCGACCCACAGCCCCCTGCTAGCCCAGTCCTGCCCCCCCAGCTCTGCCGGTGCCCCTCACTCCCGACCCACAGCCCACAGCACCCCTTGCTGGGGTCTGGAGCAGGGCCAGGCGCTGGGACGGCCAAGGTGATGCAAGCACTTAGTGGAATTACAGCGTGGCCGGGTGCAATCAGGCATCGCGGGTGGGGGGAGATAAAAGGAAGGGGGGGATACACACACGCCCCAAGTGAACCCCCCAATGCACCCTCCCAATGCGTCCCAGCGCACGGGCCCACAGCAGCCACCTTGAAGCGTGCGTACAGCTCCGTGCGCACAGAGCCCATGTGGACGGGTGTGGGCACGCAGCGCGAGCACACTTGGACAGGCGTGCGCGGAGAACACCCGTGTACAAGGGTGCACACACACAACCGGCTGCCTTGCAGGATGGGCCCGAGAGCTTTCGTTTAGGCCAGGTGCCGGGTTATGAATTATACAAACCCAGCCCATTAAGACGTCCCTTTGCGTTTGACTCACTCCAGCAGCCCCAGGAGGGCTGTGGGCCAGGACTCCTGGGTTCTCTCCCCGGCTCTGGAAGGGGAGTGGGGGCTGGTGGGTTAGAGCAGGGGGGGCTGGGAGCCAGGACTCCTGGATTCTCTCCCCGGCTCTGGAAGGAGAGTGGGGGCTGGTGGGTTAGAGCAGGGGGGCTGGGAGCCAGAACTCCTGGGTTCTCTCCCTGGCTCTGGGAGGGGAGTGGGGGCTGGTGGGTTAGAGCAGGGGGGGCTGGGAGCAAGGACTCCTGGGTTCTCTCCCCGGCTCTGGGAGGGGAGTGGGGGCTGGTGGGTTAGAGCAGGGGGGGCTGGGAGCCAGGACTCCTGGCTTCTCTCCCCGGCTCTGGAAGGGGAGTGGGGGCTGGTGGGTTAGAGCAGGGGGGCTGGGAGCCAGAACTCCTGGGTTCTCTCCCTGGCTCTGGGAGGGGAGTGGGGGCTGGTGGGTTAGAGCAGGGGGGGCTGGGAGCAAGGACTCCTGGGTTCTCTCCCCGGCTCTGGAAGGGGAGTGGGGGCTGGTGGGTTAGAGCAGGAGGGGCTGGGAGCCAGGACTCCTGGGTTCTCTCCCCGGGCATGAGACAAGCCAGGCCCAACCCTCCGTGTCCCTGTTTCCCGGCTGGCGAAAGGCCAGTGGGAGGGTCTCGTGCGGCCCCCAGTGGGGCAGGAGGCTTTGGTTGGAGCCCAGATGGGGGCAGGGGATTTAATGGACCAGTTTACACCATCGTCCTGGCATAACCTGCCCTGGGGGGTGAGGGGCTGTGCCGGTGAAACCCAAATCAGTCCTGCCAGGTCTCCTCCTGGTGATGTTCCCGCCCCATGTCCCTGCCTTACACAGGGGTGTCTTCTCGTGAGCCCCCCCCCCCACCCCCTCGGGAGCTCTCCCGTTGGGCTGGGCTTCCCGCACCCTTCACGAGTGGATCCCTCGCCCCGGGACCCCACACACACACAGGTAGCGCCGGCGACCCTTTGCTCGCCGCCAGGAGGCAAATCATTATTGGTGCATCCACCGTGTAATGTGTTCCCATAAATCAACCCGGCAGGGGCACCGGGGGGTCAGCTGGGAACAGGCCGGGACAGGGGAGGGAGCAAAGCTGAGGCGTGTGTGGGGGGGGGCTGTGTGTGAGCTAAACAACCCAACACCCTGGGATACCGACACCGGGGCGGTGGAGCGCCCCATGCAGCCCGCAGACGCACACACAGGCTGTGCTCACAGATACACACACACAGGCTGTGCGCACGGATACACACACATGCGGGCTGTGCGCACGGATACACACACACACGGGCTGTGTGCACGGATACACAAGCGGGCTGTGTGCACGGATACACACACACACGGGCTGTGCGCACGGATACACGCAGGCTGTGCGCACGGATACACACACACACGGGCAGTGCGCACGGATACACACGCAGGCTGTATGCACGGATACACACGCACACGGGCTGTGCGCACGGATACACACACACACAGGGTATCTGCATGGACACACACACGCAAGCTATCTGCACAGATACACACGCACGCAGGCTGTGCGCACAGATACACACACGCGGGCTGTGCGCACGGATATACACACACACAGGGTATCTGCATGGACACACACACGCAAGCTATCTGCACAGATACACACGCACGCAGGCTGTGCGCACAGATACACACGCAGGCTGCATGTTCCTCTTACATGCCAAAGACACCTGCTCCACTGCCATACACACCCACACTCACACAGGGACAGCGTCACAATGGCCCTTAGCCCCGCGGCCTCGTACGCACCCCCAGACAGCCGTCCGCGCTCCTCATGGGTACACACACGCCCATGTGCGTTCACAAAACCACACAAACCCACCCACTGCACCCCTCAACCCCACCCAGACACACACAGAACAACTACTACACACAGAGACCCTGCTCCATACACACAACACAACTGTGACCCAGCAGGAGGGCCGGGAGCCGGGACTCCTGGGTTCTCTGCCCGGCTCTGGACATTGCGAGGTGAGTGTCAGTGGAGACCTGCGGGATTCTGGGCTAAAAGGGGCAGGAGAGAGGCAGGAAATTATGGTGCATCTTTTATTTATCTGCCAGCCGCGCTCTGCGCGCCGCTGCCTGTCCGGGTCCCACGGGGGGCCCTGTCAGAGCTAATTTCACTCCAGCGCCCTTCACAGCAAAACAAACAATCCATCTTCCAGCGTACGTGGCCTCTGCCAGGGACTGGGGGGGGGGAGCGGGGCCTAGAGGTGAGACCAGGGCAAGCTGCCAGTCAGGACGCCTGGGTTCTCTCCCCGGCTCTGGGAGGGGAGTGGGGGCTGGTGGGTTAGAGCAGGGGGGGCTGGGAGCCCGCACTCCTGGGTTCTCTCACCGGCTCTGGGAGGGGAGTGGGGGCTGGTGGGTTAGAGCAGGGGGGGCTGGGAGCCCGGACGCCTGGATTCTCTCCCCGGCTCCGCCCCAAACCCTCTGTGTGACCCTAAGCAAGTCAGGTCAGGTCCCCGTGCCTTGGTTTCCCCACCTGATGTGTGTTCAGAGAACGGCCTCCCCCCAGCTGCAGCATCCGACGGCCCAAATTCCTACGGAATGTGAAGGACAATTCTCGTATTTCACTGCTGGGGTATCAGCCCCCCTCCTCCCCCCCCCCCGGTATCTAAGGGCTCGTTTCATTTCTACCGTCGAGCACACGCACGGCGCGGCTCTCGGTGAAACCAGCGCCCTGCAGCTAAAGAACATCTCTCGGAACGTGATTCATCAGAGTTTCTCGTCGATCATTCCTGAGCCACTGTGACCCGGGCCAATATCTGTCTATCTATCTATCTATCCCCATCCACCGCATCTATCTATCTATCTATCTATCTATCCCCATCCACCGCATCTAATCTATCTATCTATCCCCATCCACCCCCTCTATCTATCTATCTATCTATCCATCCCCAGACACCCCCTCTATCTATCTGTCTATCCATCCCCATCCACCCCCGCTATCTATCTATCTATCCCCATTCACCCCCTCTATCTATCTATCTGTCTATCCATCCCCATCCACCCCCACTATCTATCTATCTATCTATCCCCATCCATCCCCTCTATCTATCTATCTATCCATCCCCATCCACCCCCGCTATCTATCTATCTATCTATCCCCATCCACCCCATCTATCTATCTATCTATCCCCAGACACCCCCTCTATCTATCTATCTATCCCCAGACACCCCCTCTATCTATCTATCTATCTATCACTGTCAGAACTAAAATAATCTCTCATTCAATTCTCTTTTACCACTTCCAATATTTAGTGACCTCCAAGTCCGGCTTAACAAAGTTTTTTTGATCAGGGAATTTGCTAAGTTTTTCAAATAAAAGTTGATATTTACAGTCTGATAGCTACAGATACTTTCTGTAACAAATGTTTTCATCTGGAATATCTTTAGTTTCTCACCTTTAACAGATGTAAAACTAAGGATATCCCATTTTTTTGTCGGGAAGTTTATTTTTTTCATATGAAAGTTGCTGATACTTTCCCGGTCTTCACAAAGGTTTGGGTTTGGTTTTGCCTGGGCATTTCCTCAGTTTTTGTGTGAAATTCCTTGTCTTTATGTATCGATTTATAATGACTGATATTTTGTCAACGTTCACAACGTTTTTGGTTCGGAATTGTCTTAGTTTTTCATATAAAAGTTTATATTTATTGATTTAAAGTTACTGATACTTCCTCGGCCTTAACAAAGTGTTTTGTTGAATGTCCTTAGTTTTTCTTATGAGCATCTGTAATTATTGATTTTAAATTACTGCTACTTTCCAACAAAGTATTTTTCTCTGGGGATTTTCTTTGTTTTTCATGTGAAATTGTACAGTCACTGATATTTAGGCAACATTCACAGGGTTTTTGGTTTGGCCTCATCTTTTCAGACAAAAGATTGTATTTATGGATTAAAAACTACAGACACTTTCTGAATCTTAGCAAAGCTTTTGTTTGAATATTGTCTTAGATTTTTTTATGCAAATCTCTTGATAAATACTTTCTCTGTCTTACCAAAGATTTGTTTGTTAATTGCTGGAGTTTTTTCATACAAAAAAACCCTGTATTTATTGATTTTAAATTACTGGTACTTTCTCCATCCTAACAAAGTTTTTGTTTGGGAATTTCCTTAGATTTGTTTTAATGAAAATCTCTTTATTGATTCAAAATTACCGATACTTTCTCAGGCTTACCGAAGATTTGTTTGGGAGTTGCTTGAGGTTTTTCATACAAAATTCGATATGTCCAGAGTTAAAAGGTCCCGGTGCTTTTGCTTAGCCTTAAGGAAGGTAATAAGGGAGGGCTTCCTCCTGGCCGGTGAATAATCTACTTTCTGTCCTTTCTTCGGCCCCCCCATCCCTGTATCCCTCCGGCCACAGAACCGCAGCTGAAGGGCATCGTGACCAAGCTCCTCTGCAGACACGGTTTCTACCTCCGGATGCACCCAGACGGGAGCATCGACGGGACAAAAGAAGACACCAGCAGCTTCAGTGAGTGATGCCCGGGCAAGGCCGAGGGGTTATGCAGGGTTAGGCCAGTTGGGGGACCTCCCAAATGGCAGGGAACGGGATGAGGGGCCTGCGGGGGGCTCTGTACTGTGGGGGGCAGAGGAGGCTCCCTACGTCCTGGCCCTCCCATGCCACCTTTCCCCTCTAGGACCCAGGGCGGGGACTGGCTGGCTCAGGGGGGCGGGGAATGGGGCAGGGGCCTGTCCCCTCTAGGGGGCGCCGGCTCCCACCCAGCCCCAGGGCGGGGACTGGCTGGCTCAGGGGGCAGGGAATGGGGCAGGGGCCTGTCCCCTCTAGGGGGCGCCGGCTCCCACCCGGCCCAAGGGCGGGGACTGGCTGGCTCAGGGGGCAGGGAATGGGGGAGGGGCCTGTCCCCTCTAGGGGGCGCTGGCTCCCACCCGGCCCAAGGGCGGGGACTGGCTGGCTCAGGGGGCAGGGAATGGGGGAGGGGCCTGTCCCCTCTAGGGGGCGCCGGCTCCCACCCGGCCCAAGGGCGGGGACTGGCTGGCTCAGGGGGCAGGGAATGGGGGAGGGGCCTGTCCCCTCTAGGGGGTGCCGGCTCCCACCCGGCCCAAGGGCGGGGACTGGCTGGCTCAGGGGGCAGGGAATGGGGCAGGGAATGCTGTCCCCTCTAGGGGGCAGCACATTATGTGCATAGAGGAGATGGGTAAATTCTGCCTTGATCTAATCCCACCCATCCCCCTCCCGCTCCCAGCTGTCTCCGGTCAGGGCGAGTCCTGAATATTCATCTGGGATTGCAAAGAAGGGGATTAACGTCTAGGAAGCGGAGCTCGCCTGCCCCCGAGAAGGGATGACGGGGAGGAAAAATAAATCCGGCTCTAAAGCGGAATGGGGGAGGGGTTCGGTGTGGGGAAGAACCCAGGAGTCCAGGCTCCAGGCAGAGCTTCTGGAAAATCAGGCAGTGGGGATCGGAGCCGGCGCCCCCTAGAGCGACAGGCCCCGTGTCCCATTCCCCGCCGCCCTGAGCCAGCCAGTCCCCGCCCTGGGGCTGGGTGGGAGCCGGCGCCCCCTAGAGGGGACAGGCCCCTGCCCCATTCCCTGCCCCCCTGAGCCAGACAGTCCCCGCCCTGGGGCCAGATGGGAGCCAGCACCCCCTAGAGGGGACAGGCCCCTGCCCCATTCCCACCTGCTGCTTGTGCGAACGCTGACGCCTCGCTGTCTGTCTCTCTCATCTCCCACAGCTCTCTTTAACCTGATCCCCGTGGGACTGCGTGTGGTCGCCATCCAGGGTACCAAGTCGGGGCAGTATATCGCCATGAATGCAGAGGGCTACCTCTATACCTCCGTGAGTGTCATTCCCCCCCGCCTCCGCCCGGCCCTCCCTCCTGACTAAACTGACCGTTGGTGTTAGCAGTGGGATCTCAGGGTTGTGTATGCGCCCTGGGTCCCAGCGTGGTGGAGTGGCCAATAGGGTGCATGATCCTCTTTCTTCCAGCAAGGGGCGCTGCCTGCAGGGTGGATTTAGTGGTGGGTCATGACAGTGCATCCCTAGGGAGGCAGATCAGAGCGTCCATTGGTGTTAGCAGTGGGATCGCTGGGTGAGCCCTGGAGGGGCGGGCTGGTCGTAGCTAATGGGGTGCAGTATCCGCTCTCTGCCAGTAGGTGGGGCAGTGGAGAGGGGTCCCTCCATACTTGTCAGGTATCCCCGCCCCCGCAAAACAGCCCCCCACTTTTCCCCATGTGGGGTGCTCTGGAATAGGAGTGCCCTCTCCTAACTCTGCCCCACACAATCCCCTTCTTCAGGCCCCATGGTACCAGGGCCCTTCCTCCCCCTTGGTGTATCCTCCCCCGCCTCCTGCCGATGCTGAATTAAATTTAGCAGCTGGCCTGATTTTTAGGGAACCCCTGGGAGAGACCAAGAAAATCCCCACCCGCAACCAGGGAGAGAGATGCACCATCAGCCATCCCAGTACGCTGTTCTGTCTGCCTGTCCCCCATGCACATCTGTCTGTCTGTCTAGGCCCGAGCACGCCTGTCTGGCCATGTCTTTCTGACTCGCTTTCCCTGTCACTCTCCATCGCACAGGTGAAGGCGTTTCTCCCGCCAGGCCCCCCGCCTCTCCCCAGCCATGGTGCGCTGCGGAGGTCGGCGAAAGCTGGGGAGCAGGCCACGGGCGTGCTGAGCTTTCAGTGTGGGCAGGGGATAGCGGGACGGGAGGGAAAGCAACAGTGAACGTGGCACCGTGACACCGACAGGGAAAGTAATGGTGACTGTGGTGCTGGTAGTGAAAATAATCGTGAATGTGGTGCTGACATGGAAAATAACTGACCGTTGTGCTTATAGTGAAAATAATGGTGAATGTGGCACAGATAGTGAAAATAAGACTGAACCTGGTGCGGATAGTGAAAATAATGGTGAAAGTGGAACTGATATGGAAAATAATGGTGTCACGGAGTCGCCGGGCGATGCTCTGGAACTGCTCCCCACAAAGCCAGGCAGGACTCTGGGGAGCCTCCTCTCCCTCGGAGCAGACTGTCTTCAGGGCAAGAAGCTCACACGGCTTCACCTCCTGGGTCTCTCCTGGGAGCATTCAGCATATGCCCCTCCCTGCGCTTCCCACAGCGAGTCCGCCCAGGCGGGGTCCTGGGGAAGCCAGAAGACCTGCACGCACCCCCACTTTGCAGTCAGACGTGACTCTCAGCCAGCCAGTAAAACAGAGGTTTATTAGACGACAGGAACACGGTCTAAAACAGAGCTTGTAGGTACAGCGGCGAACGGGACCCCTCGGCCGGGTCCATTATGGGGTTCAGAGAGCCAGACACCCACGTCTGCCCTCACTCCTCGTCCACAGCCAGCTCCAACTCTCCAACCCCCTCCAGCCCCTCCTTCTCTCGGCTTTGTCTCTTTCCCGGGCCAGGAGGTCACCTGATCTCTTTGTTCACCTTTAGCTATTTCCTTGCAGGGGGCGAAGGGGCCCTGGCCATTTGTTGCCAGGGAGACAGAGTGTCAGTGATTGATGCACACTGGCCTTTCCCCACCACCTAGAGACTTAAGAAATGCATAGGGGAAACTGAGGCACCCACACAGTATTCAGAGGAAACATTAAGAACAGTCCCACTTTGTCACAAATGGTGAACCTGGTGCTGACGGTGAAAATAACTGTGAACGTGGTGCTTCTAGTGAAAATAATGGTGAATGTGGTGCTTCTAGTGAAAATAATGGTGAATGCAGCACTGATAGTGAAAATAACAGTGAACATGGTGCTGATAGTGAAAATAACTGTGAACGTGGTGCTTCTAGTGAAAATAATGGTGAATGTGGCACTGATAGTGAAAATAACTGTGAACGTGGCACGGATAGTGAAAATAACAGGGAACATGGTGCTGATAGTGAAACTAATGGTGATCGTTGTGCTGACAGGGAAAATAACTGTGACTGTGGCGATGATAGTCAAAATAATGGTCAACGTGGCCCTGGTAGTGAAAATCATGGTGAATGTGGCGCTGATAGTGAAAATAATGGTGAACGTGACACTGACAGGGAAAATCCATCCCCACATACCCCTTCTATCCAGCCAGCCAGCCCCATACACCCCCATCTACCTAATTATCCATCCAGCCCCATAGATGCCTTCCCCATCCATCCATCCATCCATCCATCCATTCTTTCTCCCTTCCCCATACACCCCTCTTTCTTTCTTTCTTTCTTTCTTTCTTTCTTTCTCTGAAATCACACCCCCTTTCTCCTGCATCTCTCACACACAGACGGACTGCATAATTCACAACCCCTCAAACCCAGCCGCCCTTAATTGTTCCCAACGGGCCACCCCCCCAGGTCTGTGGAATATTCATCTCACTGACCGCGAGCCAGCCCCCCCCCCCCCCCCCGCTGCAGCCCGGACACCCCAGCGCAGTCAGGACACTTCGACCCTGGCCCCAGGCCATGATGCAATAGCCGGGCTCTTCCCAAAGTTAATTGGGGTCAAAGTAGCTCAGAGCTTCCTTTCGAGGGCAGCAGGGGGCGCTCTCCCCTGGCAGGCGGTGCTGGCCCCAGGGCGGCGCTAGGGGGCGCTGTGGGGCAGGGAGCGGGGCGGGGGCTCAGCAGGGGGCGCTCTCCCCTGGCGGTCAGCGGTGGCCCTGGTGAAACCCAGGCGTCCGAGGCAAGGCGCAGCTCTGAGACCCGTCGCCTCCCTGCTGAAAGACAAGAGCGGGGGGCACTGCCCTCTACTGCCCACAGTTGGTCATTACACCCCCCACCACACACCGTTCTTTCTTTCTTTCTCACTCACACCCCATTTCTCTCCCTCCCTCCCTCTCCCAGGCTCACTTCACCGCCGAGTGCCGGTTTAAGGAGTGCGTCTTCGAGAATTACTACGTCATGTACTCCTCCACCCTGTACCGCCAGCGCGAATCCGGCCGCTCCTGGTACCTGGGCATCAACAAAGAAGGCCAGCCCATGAAGGGAAACCGAGTCAAGAAGACCAAAGCCGCCGCCCACTTCCTGCCCAAGCTATTGGAAGGTGAGTGGGGGAAGCAGGAACAATGGGGCGGGGGCTAGGGGAAGCAATGGGGGATGTAAAATAGAGACACCCCCCCACACCCCCGGTGTCTTTCTGTGTGGTAGGGTGGCTGGAGCAGCCAATCCTGTGCTATCCCTCACTTCTTCCTTCTCCGTGTGTCTCTCTCCCTCCCCACAGTGGCCATGTACCGCGAGCCGTCGCTCCATAACGTGGTGGACCCCTCGGCGCCCCAGAAATCAGATGAGGCCGGGGCCCCCAGCAAAGAGACAGCCAAGCCCCGCAAGGCGACGTAACCCCGAGGGCGGGGAGGGGCATCGGCACCGCTCCAGCAATGCCCCTCCCTCGCACGTTCCCGCTCTGCCCCCTTCTGCTCAGGACGCCTGCCTACCTACATTCAACCTCTGGACCTCAGAAAAAAATGCCATCGAGGGTGTAATACCCTTTGCCACCACTGGGAGGGCGACATTGCCCTGCTGGAGAAAGAATTAGGGGTGTGCGTGTGTACATATATATATATATGGTCTTCCATGCCAGCTGAGAGCGTGATTCCCTGTTCGGCCAACAAGTGGTGACATTGGGAAAGGTTCTGATCTATGCCAGCTTCCTTTGCAGCAATAAGGGTGCAATGCCTTTTCCCACCAGCGGAGGGCGATATTGGGAAAGCGTCTGATTGTCGCAATAAGGGCGCGATGCCTTTTTCTACCAGCGGAGGGCGACATTGGGAAAGACTGTTAGAAACATCCCCTTCCGTTGCACAATGGACGATACGCTTTTCAACCGCTGGGTCGCATCGGGGAAGGATGTTCTAGGCGAGACCTTCCATTTGCAATAATTAAAAAAAAAAGGGTATCCTGCCCTCTTCCAGCGGAGGACGGGGACATCGGGACATCGCCCCCTGGCGTGAGACCACCGAGTGGTGACACGGTCACATTGGGAGAGGCTATTACATACGCCACTTTCCCTTGCAATAAAAAGACAGCGTGTTCCTCTTTCCCACCAGCAGGTGGTGACGTTGTCACACTGGGGGGGAAAGATGGGTCTATCTGCCGCCATCTACTTGATACCCTTTCTCCCCACTAGGGGGCAACACTGTTGCATCAGGAGAGAGTGTTCTAGACGTCACCTTCTCTGGCGTCGTACCTTCTTCGACCACTAGGGGGGTGACATTGTCACAAAGGGGGGGAAAAGAGAGCCAGCCGTTCCGGATTTCTTCCCTGTTTCGATGGGGGGGAGGAGAAGTGAGGGGCAACCAGAAACTCCGCCCCCTTTTCCCACCAGCCCCTCCCACTCCAACATGCCAAATACTGTAGGATGTAGCCCTGCAACAACAGGAGACAAAGCCAGTCACGAGGAATCTGGATCCAGACTCCAGGACAATCGCGCGGGGGGGAGGGGGGGGATACATGCTGGGGGGGTGGGGTCGATGCTTGATGGACACCTGTTGTATTTTATTGTTTAGTGGCAGAGGGAGGGGGGAATGTGTGTGGATGGAGCGGGGGGTCAAAGCCACTTTCTGTTCCCCTTAGGCCAGGCGTTGGCTGAGGTTTTTAATTCTCTGACTCGGGTCCTCTGCCATGTGTCGCCTGCCTGCCAGAACCAGGGAGGGAACCCAGGAGTCCTGGCTCCCAGCCCACCCTGCTCTAACCCACCAGCCCCCACTCCCCTCTCAGAGCCGGGGAGAGAACCCAGGCGTCCTGGCTCCCAATTCTCCCCACCTCTAATCAACAGACCCTGCACTCCTCCCAGAGTTGGTGACGGAACCCAGGAGTCCGGATTCCCGGCCCACCCATCCCCCACTCCTGCTATAACCCACTGCACCCCATTCCCTTCCTAAAGTCAGGACTCCTGGGTTCTCTCCCCGGCTGTGGGAGGGGAGGGGGGGCTGGGAGCCAGGACTCCTGGGTTCCCTCCCCGGCTCTGGGAGGGGAGGGGGGGCTGGGAGCCAGGACTCCTGGGTTCCCTCCCCGGCTCTGGGAGGGGAGGGGGGGCTGGGAGCCAGGACTCCTGGGTTCTCTCCCCGGCTCTGGGAGGGGAGGGGGGGCTGGGAGCCAGGACTCCTGGGTTCCCTCCCCGGTTCAATATTTTCCTAGCCATGGCGGGAGGAGCGTCACCTGGCTACACCCCGCTAGCCAATCTGGGCACCAGCCATATCCGGGATAACTACCTACAGCCCCCCCCCCCCCCGTGGGGTGGGGCGGAAGAGAGAGCCATAACTAGCTGCAGAGGGGGGGTCTCCCATCCCCTCCCCTCTCCCCTTGACAGGCAATAACAGGGGTTTGGAAGAACTCGGGAATATTGGGGGGGCCTCTGCCCCCCTCCCAGGGCAGTTGCCCCTCTTGAGGGCTGGGTGGAAGGTCCGTGGGGAGGGGGGGTCTACAGGGAGGCCACAAAGTGGCGATGGGGGGGCCCATGACATACAGGAGCGGTTGTGAGTCCGTCTAGTATGCGAGAGGGAAGGGGGGGATGGAGCAGCCAGCAGGGGGCAGCAAATACAGAGAGAGACACACACACAGAGACAGACACACACAGAGACACGCAGACACACACACACACAGAGACAGACACACACACAGAGACAGACACACACACAGAGACACGCAGACAGACACACACACAGAGACACGCAGACACACACACACAGAGACACAGAGACACAGGCAGACACACAGCGACACGCACACACACACACACACACACAGAGACAGACACACACAGAGACACGCAGACACACACACACACAGAGCGAGAGAGACACACACACAGAGAGACACACACACACACAGAGACACAGAGACACAGGCAGACACACAGAGACACAGAGACAGACACACACAGAGACACGCAGACACACACACACAGAGCGAGAGAGACACACACACACAGAGACACACACACAGAGACAGACACACACAGACACACACACACACACACACAGTGGCCTCTATCGTCTCCCTTTCACTGGTGCCTGGGGTGGGCTCAGCAGGGGGCGCTCTCCCCTGGCAGGTGGGGCTGGCCCCAGGGCGGCGCTAGGGGGCGCTGTGGGGCAGGGAGCGGGGCGGGGGGGCTCAGCAGGGGGCGCTCTCCCCTGGCAGGCAGGGCTGGCCCCAGGGCGGCGCTAGGGGGTGCTGTGGGGCGGGGAGCGGGGCGGGGGGGGCTCAGCAGGGGGCGCTGGCCCCACTGGATCATGCCACATGGGGCGGGGGACTCAGGTCACATGCATGGCGGGGGGGGGGGGCTCCGGAGATCGGGGAGGGGGGTTTTACGTCTCTCTCTCGTGTATTTTGTACAACAAGCCGACACTGTGTATATCTCTGTACAGCTCTGACCCCCCCCCCCGGGCCCCAACCTGCCCCCAACCATGTGTAGTGGGTGGGGGAGGGGAACACGGGACCCTCATGTGCCCGCCCTTTCCTCTGGCCATACCCCCTAGGCCTCCCCCCATTCCCTTCCCCACCCCCACTGACCCTTCCCCCCCATCCCCGGTCCCTCTTACTGCCCCTCCCCCTCCTTTCTTACCCCCTACTCCCTCTCCGGCTCCTGCCTGCCCCTCCCGATACTGCCCCCTGGTTCGTCCCCTACAGCCGCTCCCCTTTTCTGGCCCCTCCCCTCTTCGGCCCCGCCCCTTTGTAGCTCCTCCTCCTTCCTGCCCCTCCCCCACCCTCTCCCTGCACAGAGAGCAATAAGGCCCCCAGCCTGCACCCTGGGGTCCCTGCATGAGTGCCAGCCCCTCCCTCTGCAATAAACCCCCCAACCTTCCACCCCCCCAGTGCAAAGGGGCCAGGCCCCCCCCGACCTGCAAAACCAAGGGAATAAACCACATTTCTATGATTCTACCTGGCTCCAGGTGGCTGTGTGGGACTCCGAGCCGCAATCTGGCCCCGGGATTTCCCCGTCTCCAGGAGGGGAGTAGGGGGCTGTTCTGACTCCGTTCCCGGGCTCTGGATCTGGGATTTACCCAATTCCCGGGGGGAGGGAGCAGCTACCCTCCAGGAGGGGGCTGTGATCCAGCTCCGGGATTTACCCGCCTCCGGGACAAGTGGCTGCCATTTAACTTCATTCCAGGCCACACCAGGATCCAGTTCCAGGCCTTTTCTCTCGCCGGCGAGGGGGACACGATCCAGCGCCGGGTTTTCCTCAGCCCCGCAGGAGAACCTGCCCCAGGGGCCATTCCAGTGCCCAGGGGAATCCGGATCCGGGCCTTCCCCGTCTCCAGGCGGCCTCAGCCCCTGCTATCCGCCCCCCCACCCCTCCGTCTGTCCCCCATCCCTGACACCCCCATCTACCCTCCATTTATCCATCCATCCCCATCCACACCCCTCCATGCATCTCTCCATCTATCTGTCTATCCCCATCCACCGCCTCCATTCATCTATCCATCTATCCCCATCCACCCCATCTATCTATCTATCTATCTATCCCCATCCACCGCCTCTATCTATCTATCCATCCCCATCCACCCCCTCTATCTATCTATCCATCTATCCCCATCCACCCCCTCTATCTATCTATCTATCTATCTATCTGTCACGGACTCACAGATCGTGCCCACTCGTGGCCCCGTGCGGTCCGTGGGGGGTGCCCCTTTCAGTGCGACAGCCCTTCTCAGGGGTCCACTCTCTCTCGGGGTCAGGCCCCTCCACCTCCTGGAGCCGCACCTCTCTGAGCCTTAGCACGTCTGTCTCTGCTGTGGGCCCCCTCCGGGAGTCCACTCGCTCTGGACCCCCGGGGCCTCCACCCCCAAAGGGGTAGATGCAACCCTGTTCTCTAGACCGGAGTGACTCTCAGCCAGCATAAAACAGGAGGGTTTATTGAGAGTTGAACACAGCACAGGAAACTCTCAGGGCCTCAGGCCTGGCCTCCCTCAGCCCAGCACATCCCAGTCTCTCTGCATCCAGGTGGGCTCTGCCTGCTCCCCCTCTCCAGCCCAGAACCCCCTGCTTCCCAGCTGGGCATCTGAGCTCCCAAGCCCCGCCTCTGTCCATTGTCTTCTCTCCAGGTAAACAGGGTTGTAAACCGGGGCCTCCTCTCCTCGCTTCTGTCCTCTGGCTGGAACCGGCTGGTTAGGTCACTGGGTCCTCACTCTGCAGCCCATTGTCCGCCCACTGGCCAGAACCGGCTGCGTCTCCTCAGCTGAGTCTCCGGGTCACCAGGTCGCCAGGTCACCGGTCGCTGGGGTATCCATCCTCCCGGCCATCGGCTGGGTTCCCAAGTCCTCTCTCCGGTCCTCTGTAACAACAAACTCCCTCTCACCTCACCTCGTTAAACCAGTAACACCCAGGGACACTGAGTCCCACCCCCTCTGCATGCAAACCATTGAAACTCCACAGAAAACAAGAAAACCCCCCACTTCGTCACACTATCCCCATCCACTGCATCTATCTATCTATCTATTCCCATCCACCCCCTCTATCTATCTATCTATCTATCTATCTATCTATCTATCTATCCCCATCCACCCCCTCTATCTATCTATCTATCTATCCCCATCCACCGCCTCTATCTATCTATCTATCTATCTATCTATCCCCATCCACCGCCTCTATCTATCTATCTATCTATCTATCTATCTCCATCCACCCCCTCTATCTATCTATCTATCTATCTATCTATCCCCATCCACCGCCTCTATCTATCTATCCCCATCCATCCCCTCTATCTATCTATCTCTCTATCTATCTATCCCCATCCACCGCATCTATCTATCTATCTATCCCCATCCACCCCCTCTATCTCTCTACCTAACTATCTATTTATCTATCTATCCCCATCCACCCCCTCTATCTATCTATCTATCTATCTATCCCCATCCACCCCCTCTATCTATCCCCATCCACCGCCTCTATCTCTCTTTCTATCTATCTATCTATCTATCTATCCCCATCCACCCCATCTATCTATCTATCTATCTATCTATCTATCCCCATCCACCGCCTCTATCTATCTATCTATCTATCTATCCCCATCCACCGCCTCTATCTATCTATCTATCTATCTATCTATCCCCATCCACCGCCTCTATCTATCTATCTATCTATCCCCCGCAGAGGGCCGTGGGTTCGAATCCTGCTGGGGATCCTTCACCTCTCCTAGTGGGCTGTGGGTCCCAAAGGGTTAAAGATCCCTGCTTCCCCCCCCCCCAGTCCAGAACAGGTGGCGCCTCCAGACTTCCCATGGCAGCTGTGGAACGTGGCCCCCTCCCCCGCCCCGGAACCGTCCTGCCCTCCCCCCCCCACACACACACACTCCAGTGACAGCTGGTGGGACCAATGGGGTGGCTGGTGGGGGGCGGGCAGGCTGGGTGGCAGCTGGGCCTCAAGGAGACAGACGGACAGACGGACGCAGCCATGGCGCGGGCGGCCCCAGTGCTGGTGACCCTCTGGCTTCTCTCGACAGTGGGTAAGCTCAGCCCCCCCCGCCAAAGCCAGGCCCCAGCTAGAGAGCTGGGCATGGGGCCAGAGTGGGGGCCTTCCGGGCGGACAGATGGGGCCTCAGGTAGAGCAGATAGAGCCATGGGCACTGGGGCGAGATATGGGAACAGAGATTGGATGTAGATGTGGGGGTGGTGGAGGGATAGATAGAGGGCGTGGGGGAGATGGACGGAGGGGGTGGATGGGGATGAATGGGAGGGTTGGGGGATGGATGGATGGATGGGGATGAATGGGTGGGTGGGGGGATGGACGGGTGGGGGGGATGGATGGATGGATGGGGTGGATGGGGATGAATGGGGGGGATGGATGGATAGACAGAGGTTGTGTGGGGATGGATGTATGGGTGGGAGTGGATGGATAGATAGAGGGGTGTGGGGTCAGACAGATTGAAGGCTGGGGGGGACGGATAGCTGTGTATGGGGATGAAGGATGGAGGGATGGATAGAGACATAGAGGTGTCTGGGTGGGGATGGATAGAGGGAACGTGTGGGGATGGATGATGGATGGATAGATAGCCAGCTCACTAGTTAGCTATGTCCCATGGGGCAGTACCAGTCTGCAGGGGGGCGTGATGGGGAACCACACACACACACACAAACACACACATACATTCTCTCTCCCGGCAGTGGCAGGCGGCTTGGAGACCGAGGAGCGTCTCCTGGAGAAGATGTTTGAGAACTACAACCCCAACGTCCGCCCCGCCCGCACCCTCACCGACAAGGTGTTTGTCCGGGTGGGCATGTCGCTATCCCAACTCATCAGCCTGGTGAGGAACCAGAGTTCTAGATCAGTCACCAGCACCCCCGGAATGTTCTAGACCAGGTTCTAGGTCGCCTACTGGGACAGAGCTCCTGGTCCTTTGCTGGCCAAAAAGAGACCCCATTCTAGAGTAGTTTACGCGTGGGATGGTGGATCAGCCACTCATACTGTTCTAGACCATGTTCTAGACCAGTCTAATGCCTGTAGCTCCTGGTCCTCGATGGCCCCAAAGGGATTGCAATCTAGATTGGCTTTGGGGGGGGGCGTTCTAGGCTGCGCAACCATCAAACCTTTTCTAGCTCAGCTGTATGGCACGGCCACTCGCGCTGCCCAGAGAAGACTGTCCTCTAGGCTTGCTCCCTGGCGACGTTCCGGACTGGTTACCGAGGCTATTTCAGGCTGGGTTCTAGAGTGGCCTAGAACATAGCAATTCCTGATCGATACTGGCCAGTGAGTGCTGTGTTCTGAGATGACTTCCCTGGCGGCAGCCTAGAGCAATCACCCCCCAGCGCTATCCTATACCTTGCTCTAGAGCAGCCTAGAACAGGACCCTGTGTCCTAGATGTTTTCCCCAATGACGTTCCAGAGCCATTCTAGCCCATGTTCTAGAGCGGCCTAGCTCTCCTGTGCTGCACTGACTGTGTTCTAGATTAGATTTCCGGTAGTTTCTTTCCAGGCCAGGGCCCAAAGCCACGCTAGAGCGACCTAGAACGCGGTTGCTTCGGCTGTGACACCTGGGCCTCTCGTTCTAGATTTCTTTCTTGAGGCAGCTAGCGCCTGTGGGGGGTGGGGAGGGCAGCAGGACCCCCCGCTCTGGCAGGGAGAGGGTTAAGGACCTCTCGCCCGCCCCCTTGGCCCGCGGACAGAGACAGCAGCTGTCAAGGAGCCCGTCCCGGGCGTGTTATAAATAGCAGTAGACGGGGAAGAGGGGGAGGAAATGGGGCTGGAGGGGGAGGGGCAGCTGGATACGTGCATGGGGTTGGCACCCCAGGCGGGAGTCCATCTCAGCCCCATCTGCCCCCCCCATAAACCCACCCCCACTGTCCGGTGCCCCCCAAAAGGGCCCTATCCCTCCCAAGATCCCCCCCACTGGGAGGGGCATTCTCAAGGGGGTTACACAGGGGGGAGGTACCGATCCTGGGGAGGGGGCAGGATTCTGGAGGAGAAGGGGGTATCACCGAATGACTTTTTAACCTTTTCTCACACACACCCCAGAATGAAAAAAACGAGGAGCTGACCACAAAGGTGTATATGGACCTGGTGGGTACCTTCCCCCCACCCACCCCAAAATATTTCCATGCCTACTGGCCCCCTCCCCCGTACCCCATCCCAGATGGGGGGCCTGGGGCTGCGTTCGCACCTGGGCAGGTAGCTGGCGCCACCTGGTGGCCGCTGGGGGGAAGTGCAGAGGTAGATTTCTGGTTGGGGGGGCTCTGTGGGTTATAAAAGGGGGGGCCAATGAGGAAAGGGGCCCCAGTTCTGCTTCCTTATTTATAACAGGAGCCGGGGGGGGGGCTGGTCCATTCCCAGCTCAGCCACAGAAGGCGGGCAGGTCACTGCGTGCCTCAGTTTCCCCATTTGTGCCATGGGGCAAACAGCCCTGCTCAGCCTCACATGATGGGGTGAGACTGGGAGGACAAACACAGGGGGAGGAGCTCTTTCTTTCTTTCTTTCTTTCTTTCTTTCTTTCTTTCTTTCACACTCATCTTTTCTTTTTCTTTCTTTCACACTCATCCATTCTTTGTTTCAAGCTTTCTTTCTTCTATTCACACTCATTCTTTCTTTCTTTCTTTCTTTCTTTCTTTCTTCACACTATTCCCTTTTTCTTTCCTTCTTTCCCACTCACCCCTGTCTCTTTCCCCTCTCCCTCCATCCCTCCCTCTCGGCCGTACCCAGGAGTGGACGGACTATCGTCTGAGCTGGAACGTGTCCGACTTCGACGACATCACGTCCATCCGGACCTCGTCCGACAAAGTCTGGCTCCCGGATATCTACCTCATGAACAAGTGAGCCGGGCGGGGGGGCAGACAGAGGCCCTGGGACGAGCTGGTGGCCTTCGCCTGCGTGGCGCCTCTTCTTTCTTTCTTTCTTTCTTTCTTTCTTTCTTTCTTTCTTTCTTTCTTTCTTTCACACTCATCCCTTCTTTCTTTCTTTCTTTCTTTCTTTCACACTTTCTTTCTCTTTCACACTCATCCTTTCTTTCTTTCTTTCTTTCTTTCTTTCTTTCTTTCTTTCAGTAACGATGGGAATTTCGACATCGCCTTGGCTGTGAATGTTTTGGTGTCTCACGTTGGGACCGTTCGCTGGCTTCCCCCAGCCCTCTACCGCAGCAGCTGCAGCATCCAGGTGAGCTGAGCACCGGGCTGGGGGCGCGGTGCTGCAGGGGCCAGAGGGGGCCAGCAGGGGGCGCGGTGCTGCAGGGGCCAGAGGGGGCCAGCAGGGGGCGCGGTGCTGCAGGGGCCAGAGGGGCCCAGCAGGGGGAGCGGTGCTGCAGGGGCCAGAGGGGGCCAGCAGGGGGAGCGGTGCTGCAGGGGCCAGAGGGGGCCAGCAGGGGGCGCGGTGCTGCAGGGGCCAGAGGGGGCCAGCAGGGGGAGCTGTGCAGTGGGGGGCCCAGCAGGGGGCGCGGTGCTGCAGGGGACAGAGGGGGCCAGCAGGGGGCGCGGTGCTGCAGGGGCCAGAGGGGGCCAGCAGGGGGAGCTGTGCAGTGGGGGGCCCAGCAGGGGGCGCGGTGCTGCAGGGGACAGAGGGGGCCAGCAGGGGGAGCTGTGCAGTGGGGGGCCCAGCAGGGGGCGCGGTGCTGCAGGGGCCAGAGGGGGCCAGCAGGGGGAGCTGTGCAGTGGGGGGCCCAGCAGGGGGCGCGGTGCTGCAGGGGACAGAGGGGGCCAGCAGGGGGAGCTGTGCAGTGGGGGGCCCAGCAGGGGGCGCGGTGCTGCAGGGGACAGAGGGGGCCCAGCAGGGGGAGCTGTGCAGTGGGGGGCCCAGCAGGGGGCGCCGTGTCCACGCCGTCTCTCCCCTGCCCAGGTGACCTACTTCCCCTTCGACTGGCAAAACTGCAGCATGGTGTTCCAGTCGTACGCCTATGGCGCCGCCGAGCTCGGCCTGCTGCACCCGCTGGACGAGGACGGGCACGAGGTGCGGGAGATCATTGTCTTCGACAACACCTTCATCGGTGAGCCGGGCACGCCGCACACACACACATACAACTACACACACACAGGGCTATGCACACACACAGCTACACACACGCACATACAGAGACCTACACACGCACAGCTACACACAGACACACACAGAGACACACACAGCTACACATGCATACAGACACACATACAGCTACACACAGCTACACACATACACACAGCTACACACAGAGGCACACTCACAGAGCTACACACGCACACAGTTACACACAGAGACACACAGCTACACACAGCTACATGAACACACAGAGCAACACACACACACCGCAGAGCCATGCATGCACAATCACAACACACACATAGAGCTACAAACACACACACACAGAGCTACAAATGCACAATCAAAACACACCTACACAAACACACAACCACAACACACACACAGCTACACACAAATAGAGTTACACACACACCCCTACACATGCACAGCCACGCACACAACACACCGTCATCTCAAACACGCACAGAGCTACACACACATGGCCATCTCTCTGTCACACACACACAGCCAGGCATGCACAACCACAACACACACAGAGCTACACAGAGAGAGAGAGGTACACACACAGAGCCATATCTCACAACACACCGAGTAACACACACACCCAAACAGAGCTACACACATACATTGACAACCACAACACACACAGAGCGATGCACACAGGAACAACCACAACACACAGCTACACACACACGCAGGGTGTCACACACATGACCACAACACACACAGAGCAACACACACACACACAACTGTCATGCACACAGCAAAAAACACCCACAGCGATACACACACAAAGCCACAGCACACACAGGCAGAATGACACACAGCCGCACCACAAACGCAGTGACGCACGCACAAAGCCAACACACACACAGAGTGACACACACGGAGCGACACACATACAACATGACACACACAGCACCACCCACATGCACGCAGTTACTTGACACACAGACACAACCTGCACAGCATCACACAGTCAATCCCTGCATATTCTGGGTAGTGATCCCACTACTGCCACCAATTGTCTCTGGGCCCCACTCCCCTGCCACTCCTAGTGGAGTGACTCCGGATTGGCACCCCTTTGCCCCTGACCCGCTTCTCTGCCCTCCAGACAACGGGCAGTGGGAGATCCGGCACAAGCCAGCGCGGCGCAACACACTATCTGGGGATCCACAACACGAGGACCTGACCTTCTACCTCATCATCCGCCGCAAGCCGCTCTTCTACATCATCAACGTCATCATCCCCTGCATCCTCATCACCATCCTGGCCATCTTCGTCTTCTACCTGCCCCCCGACGCCGGTGGGTGCTGGGCAGACGGGCACAGGCTGCCCCGGTGCAGTGGGGGGCGGGGGAAGGGCCGGACCCATTCCGGGGGGGGGGCAGGAATCCGGTGCCAGGTTTTCCTCTCCTCCCAGGAACCGCCCCCCCTTTCCAGGGGGCTGAGGAATCCAGTGCCGGGACTCTGGTCTCCCTCAGCAGACCTGAGTCCATGCTAGATGGGCCCCTTGGCAGACCAGAGGCCAGGTTAGATGGGCCCCACAACCCCCTGTCTCTGGGGACAGACCAGAGGCCATGTTAGATGGGCCCCAAAACCCCGTCGCTGGGGAGAGACCAGAGGCCATGGCAGATGGGCCCCACAACCCCCTGTCGCTGGGGTCAGACCAGAGGCCATGGCAGATGGGCCCCACAACCCCCTGTGCCTGGGGAGAGACCAGAGGCCATGTTAGATGGGCCCCACAACCCCCTGTTGCTGGGGTCAGACCAGAGGCCATGTTAGATGGGCCCCACAACCCCTTGTCGCTGGGGACAGACCAGAGGCAATGTTAGATGGGTCTCACAACCCCCTGTCACTGGGGAGAGACCAGAGGCCATGGTAGATGGGCCCCACAACCCCCTGTTGCTGGGGACAGACCAGAGGCCATGTTAGATGGGCCCTACAACCCCCTGTCGCTGAGGAGAGACCAGAGGCCATAATAGATGGGCCCCACAACCCCCTGTCGCTGGGGAGAGACCAGAGGCCATGGCAGATGGGCCCCACAACCCCCTGTGCCTGGGGAGAGACCAGAGGCCATGTTAGATGGGCCCCACAACCCTCTCTCCATGGGGAGAGATCAGAGGCCAGGCTAGATGGGCACGGGTCTCCCAGTCCTCCCCGGGCCTGGCTGACACCCCCTCCGCGGTCTCCGCCCAGGGGAGAAGATGACCCTGTCCATCTTCGCCCTGCTCACCCTCACCGTCTTCCTCCTGCTGCTGGCGGACAAGGTGCCGGAGACCTCGCTGGCGGTGCCCATCATTGTCAAGTACCTCATGTTCACCATGATCCTGGTGACCTTCTCCGTCATCCTCAGCGTGGTGGTCCTCAACCTGCACCACCGCTCACCCAACACCCACGACATGCCCTTCTGGGTCAGGCAGGTAACGCGCCCCCGCCACCCCCTTCCCCTCCCCACCCCCGGCTCCCACCCGGCCCCAATGCGGAGACTGGCTGGCTCAGGGGGCCGGGGAATGGGATATGGGCCTGCCCCAGGGCCGGGGCTCATGGAGGGGTTCTGGATTCTCTCTCCTGGGCAGATTTTCATTCACCGGCTCCCACGGTACCTGGGGCTGCAGCGGCCAAAACCGGAGGCCATCCTGAAACCTCCCCCAGCCCCCAGACGGGAACTGGGGGTCAAGAGCAACCGAGGCACAGACGAGTATTTCATCCGCAAACCCACCTGTGACTTCCTCTTCCCCAAGCCCAGCAGGTCAGATGGGGGGCGCTGTGGGGCAAGGAGCAGGGCGGAGGGCTCAGCAGGGGGCGCTCTCCCCTGGCAGGCAGGGCTGGCCCTGGGGCGGTGCTAGGGGGCGCTGTGAGGCAGGGAGCGGGGCGGGGGGCTCAGCAGGGGGCGCTCTCCCCTGGCAGGCAGGGCTGGCCCCAGGGTGGCACTAGGGGGCGCTGTGGGGCAGGGATTTTCAGCGTTTTCTTCTGTCTCTCTGAATTCCCCTGTGGCGTTTCAGCCAGATGCGAGGTTCCCCTTTCCTTCCTGGCCTAAAAGGCTGTGCAGGTGTTAAGCAGCCCTCGCGCCCCACCCCAGAGGTGGCCGCATCTCAGCGCCGGGTGAGGGGTCCCCAGGTAACCAGCCACCCCGCCCCAGAGGTGGCTACATCTCACGGGCCCCTGTGGAGGTCTTCACGGCTCTTTCCGGTTCTCCCTTCAGGTTCTCCCAGGACCCCTTCTCGCAGGACCTGCGGCGGTTCATCGACGGGCCGAGCGAATGCCTCGTTCTGCCACCCGACCTCAAGTCCGCCATGGACGCCGTCACCTACATCGCCCGGCAGCTGCAGGACCAGGAGGACTATGACACGGTGAGTGGGGACCGGCCAGCTGCCCGTCACCTGTGGACTCTGGCTCCGGCCCCAGCCAATGCCCCCTCACCCCCGGTCCCCAGGATCGGAGCTTGTCTGTCTGTCCAGCGCCAAGCACAGTAGGCAGGTTTGGGAGGGTCGGTGGGGGAGGGTTGGGGGGTCCCTATGGGTCAGGGTTAAGGGGGCCCAATGAGGCAGTCTTGGAGGGTTGGGGGAGGTTTATGGGGGTCAGTGGGGCAGGGTTGGGGGCCACAATAGGGTAGGGTTATGGGGCAGCCAATGGGACAGACTTCAGGGGGTGGGGAGGTTTATGGGGGTCAGTGGGGCTAGGTTAGGGGTCACTAGGTGCACCTACTCAGCAGAGCGTTAGGGGGCCGCAAGGAGCAGCCCCCCATGTCACTCCCCCTGCCCCCCATCTCCCCCCAGCTCAAGGAGGACTGGCAGTACGTGGCCATGGTCGTCGACCGTCTCTTCCTCTGGACCTTCATCACCTTCACCAGCGTCGGGACCCTCACCATCTTCCTCGACGCCAGCTACAACCTGCCCCCCGCGCATCCCTTCCCGTGACGGGGCCACGCCGTGAATCCGGAGTCACCCCGCCGGGGATCAGCGGAGTGACTCCGGATTGACCCCCCCCCGCCCCCCCGGAGCTGGATGGAGTCAGTTCTGCCAGTGACCTCCAGAGGGCGCTGTGAGGTGGTGGTGGCTGTTTTCTGGGGCTGAATAAATCCCACAGTTTGGTTCACAGTAAAAACGGGTCATTCGGCTTCATTGAATCTGGTGTCTAGTGGGTTAGAGTTGGGGAGGGGGGCACCGCTGGGAGCCAGGACTCCTGGGTTCTCTCCGCGGCTCTGGGAGGGGAGTGGGGGCTGGTGGGTTAGAGCGGGGGGGGGGGGCTGGGAGCCAGGACTCCTGGGTTCTCTCCCCAGCGCTGGGAGGGCAGTGGGGGCTGGTGGGTTAGAGCAGGGGGGGCTGGGAGCCAGCGTTGGCCCTGAGATTTGGTCCTTTAATGTTAATCATCAGCTAAAGTTTTACATCGGAATCTGCTGATGCCTAAATGAAAAAGATTCACAGGGCAGAGACTGGGGGGCAGGGAATGGGGCAGGGGCCTGTCCACTCTAGGGGGCGCTGCCTCTGGGGGGCTGTCTCGCTCGGCAGGGGGTAAGAATTCCTAGCCGCAGTGGGTCCTTTGCCTGTGGGGCGGAGGGTGGGTGGAGGGGTCAGGGTACAGAGCAGACATGTCCCGTGACGCTCAAGAGCTCTGCATTCCCTGAGACTCACCCTTGGTCCCCATTCGGGGCCTTACACATTAATGGGGCTCTCCAGCTAATGGCCAAGAGAAGCCAGGACTCCTGGGTTCTCTCCCCGGCTCTGGGAGGGGAGTGGAGGTTGGTGGGTCAGAGCAGTGGGGGCTGGGAGCCAGGACTCCTGGGTTCTCTCCCAGGCTCTGGGAGGGGAGTGGGGGCTGGTGGGTCAGAGCAGTGGGGGCTGGGAGCCAGGACTCCTGGGTTCTCTCCCCACCGCTGAGAGGGGAGTGGAGGCTGGTGGGTCAGAGCAGTGGGGGCTGGGAGCCGGGACTCCTGGGTTCTCTCCCCGGCTCTGGGAGGGGAGTGGGGGCTGGTGGGTCAGAGCAGTGGGGGCTGGGAGCCAGGACTCCTGGGTTCTCTCCCCGGTGCTGGGAGGGGAGTGGGGGCTGGTGGGTTAGAGCAGGGGGGGCTGGGAGCCAGGACTCCTGGGTTCTCTCCCCGGTGCTGGGAGGGGAGTGGGGGCTGGTGGCTTAGAGCAGGGGTGGCTGGGAGCCGGGACTCCTGGGTTCTCTCCCCGGCTCTGGGAGGGGAGTGGGGGCTGGTGGGTCAGAGCAGGGGGAGGCAGGACTCCTGGGTTCCATCCCCCGCTTGCAGCCATTGTGTGTTTTGAATTCCAGCTCCCCTCTGACCTACTAAAACCCCCTCCCACAGCTGGGGAGAGAACCCAGGAGTCCTGAATCCCACCCTACTCCCCTCCCAGACCTCAGACCATAACCCAGGAGCCCTGGCTCCATTTTAGTTCCCCATCTGTCCACACACGCTCACCTTCCTCGCTCCCCATAATCCCCGGTGTAGGCCAGTGCCACCCTCAAACCCGGCCCTATTTCCTCCATCCCAAACCCAGTTGTGCCTGCAGACCTGCTCCCCCCACCCCCAGGTCCCCTATTACTCCCTATGCGGGGAGACGGAGTCTCCTTCCCTCTGGCCCCAAGCTCCTTTGCAATCAGAGGTTGCTTGGTGTTAGCGGTGGGATCCCCTCTGTTTGGCACTAGCGGTGGGATCCCCTGTTTGGTTTCGGCGGTGGGATGGCTCCTTCCTGCCAGGTGCCCCCTCCTGCCACTGGAGCGAACTGATTCGCAGCCACTTGAGACTCAGGGGTGGGACACAACTCCAACCTGTGTAGCCCCACCCCCATCTCGCCCCGGTAGCTGCTCTTAAAGGGGCAGCAGGAGTCCAAGGGCCGGGAAGGGAAAGAGGCAGAGGAGGGAGCCAGCACCATGAACTGCATCATCCGACCGTGCACGGTGAAAGACTGCAAAGTCATCCTGCAGCTCATCAAGGTAAGGGAGGGGAGGGGTCCTGGCTTCCAGCCCCCCTGCCCCCCACTCCAACCTACCAGCCTCCACTCCCATCTCAGCACCGGGAAGAGAACCCAGGAGTCCTGGCTCCCAGTCCCCCCTGCTCTGACCCACCAGCCCCCCTCCCCTCCCAGCGCCGGGGAGAGAACCCAGGCGTCCAGAGGTTGGGGCAGGGAGAGGCTCAGGATGGGGGTCGCAAGGGACTGGTCCTCGGGGGCGGGGGGCTGGGGCTCAGGGGGCGCTCACGTGGGGGCTCTCTGTTGCAGGAGATTGCCGTCGATTACAAGGTGCCCCCCACTGATGTGAAAGTCACCCTGGAAGGTAAGAGCCTTTGCGGGGGGCGGGGGGAGGGATGGGGGGCAGAGGGGGAGGGGTCCTGGGCAGAGGGAGGTCCTAGCAGAGGGGGAGGGATGGGGGAGCAAGGGGAGGAGGTCCGAGCAGTGAGGGGCGCTGGGTGGGGGGTCTCCGGCTCTGCACACCGCTTGCCCCACGGCTCTGGCTCCCTCCCATTCAGCAGCGCCCCCCCCCCGCGGTGCCCCACTCCGGTGCCCCTCCTTTCCCACACCCTGGGGGGGGGGCGTGCTGAGCCCTGACGTGTGTCTCTCCTTCCCCTGCCCAGCGCTGAGAGAGGACGGGTTCGGGGCGCGACCCCAGTACGACTGCTACCTGGCAGAGCTGCCCCCCGGGGAGACAAACAAGGAGGGTAGGTCTGTGCGCTCGTGCGACGCCGCCCCCTGCTGGTGTGTGCGCTCGTGCGACGCCGCCCCCTGCTGGTGTGTGCGCTCGTGCGACGCCGCCCCCTGCTGGTGTGTGCGCTCGTGCGACGCCGCCCCCTGCTGGTGTGTGCGCGCTCGTGCGACGCCGCCCCCTGCTGGTGTGTGTGCGCATGTGCAACACTGCCCCCTGCTGATGTGTGCGCATGCAATGCTGCCCCCTGCTAGTGTGTAATCACACGTGCAACACTGCTCACCGTTGGTGTGTGCACCCGTGCAACGCCGCACCGTGCTGTTGTGCGCGTTTCTGCCCCAAACTGGCTAGGATGCCGACGGCTCCCTGTGTGTCATGGGCCCCGTACAGCTACTGGCTGCTGGCGCTGGAGGCGGGTGGGTCCTGGGGTGACGCCGGCAGATCCTGCCCCCGCCCAAGACTCTGCCGTTCCCCCAGCAGGTGGCAGCATCGTGGGTTACGTCCTGTCCACCTACACCTACAGCGCCTGGAAGGGCAGGAACCTCTACATGGACAATCTGTACGTCCAGCCCCAGTTCAGAGGTACGGCCGGGCCAAGCCCAGGGGGTGAACCCAGGCGTCCGGGCTCCCAGCCCCCCTGCTCTGAGTCACCAACCCCCACTCCCCTCCCAGAGCCGGGGAGAGAACCCAGGAGTCCTGGCTCCCAGCCCCCCCGTTCTAACCGACTAGCCCCCACTCCCCTCCCAGAGCTGGGGAGAGAACCCAGGAGTCCTGGCTGGCTCCCAGCCCCCCCCCCCCCCGCTCTAACCCACCAGCCCCCACTCCCCTCCCAGAGGTGGGGAGAGAACCCAGGAGTCCTGGCTCAGTTCTGTTGTTCCCACAGGCCGGCGGATCGGGAAGCAGCTGCTAGAGAAGGCCGCCCAGGTGAGTTTCGGTCACTGGGGGGGGGGGGGGGGCTGCTCATCTCTAACCCCCCCCACCCCACCCTGAGCCCCCCAACTCTGCCCTAGGGAGCAAAGCCCTCTTTGCTGGGGTCACCAGCCCCACCCCCCACCTCTCTGACCAGTCCCAACCTGGATCAGCTGAGGCTTTGGCACTTCGTCACTTCAGCGATGGGCCAGGATTGGGGTGACTCGCCTGTGTGTATGAGAGACACCCCAGCCCTCTGACCCCCACCATCACGCACCCCTCGCCGTGTGTCCTATGCCCCGCACTGCTGCCAGGGAGCAGAGATTCCCCCTACAGCAGTGGGTCTAACCCCTCTCTCTGCTCCTCCATGTGTCCTATGCCCTGCACTGCCCCCTAGTAGCGGAGATCCTCCCCTGCAGCAGTGGCTCTAACCCCTTTCTCTGCTCCTCCACGTGTCCTATTCCCCGCACTGCCCCCCAGTAGCGGAGATTTCCCCCCCCCCCCGCAGCAGTGGGTCTAACCCCTCAGTTTTTGCTGCCCCCTGCAGGCAGCCATGGCCAAGGGCTGTTGTCAGCTCCGCATGCACGTGGGCAACTGGAAGGCCAACGAAATGGACTTCCTGGCCCACTATGGGGGCGAGGACCTGACGGCCAAGGAGTGCTGGACCCTCTTCCGCTTCGACGAGGACGCCCTGCGGAGACTGGCAGCCCGCAGCACATTTTAGGGGCCTCGGGGGGGGGGGGGACAAAGCCCAGATGGGTTGAGGGGGGATGGGGGGTTCCCCAGAGGAGAGAGAGCATCTGGGGGGAGGGTTTCCCAGTGGGCTGGGAGGAAGAGGTTGTCTCCATAACTCCCAGGGGATGGGGGGAGGTTTCAGGGGGCTGAGGGGTCCCCAGAGGGGGGAGGGGTTTAAAGAGGGGATGGGGGGTCTGATGGGGGGCAATAGGGATGGGGTTAACCCTAGCCCTGGTGTGACTCGGGGAGCTCGTTTTCCCAATGCTCCAACCCCCCAAAAAATTACTGGGGGGCTGGTGTGGGCCTGGCTGAAAGTGGGGGTGATTCTTGCTGGGGGGCCCTAAAAATAGATGGTTAATGGATATGAGGAATTGTAGTCAGGACTCCTGGGTTCCCTCCCCAGCTCTGGGAAGGGAGTGGGGGCTGGTGGTTAGAGCACGGGGGGCTGGGAGCCAGGACTCCTGGGTTCTCTCCCCAGCTCTGGGAGGGGAGTGGGGGTTGGGGGGTTAGAGCAGGGGGGGCCGGGAGCCAGGACGCCTGGGTTCTCTCCCCGGCTCTGGGAGGGGAGTGGGGGCTGGTGGGTCAGAGCAGGGGGGCTGGGAGCCAGGACTCCTGGGTTCTCTCTCCAGCTCTGGGAGGGCAGTGGGGGCTGGTGGGTTAGAGCAGGGGGGGCCGGGAGCAACGACTCCTGGGTTCTCTCCCCAGTGCTGGGAGGGGTGTGGGGTCTAGTGGTTAGCAATCAGTGACTCTATTCCCAGGCCTTAACCATTAAACCATCTAGTTTTTGGGCTGGGTAATTTTTACCTTCCTTTCCAGCCTGCCGCGCCCCACGCCAAGCGAGATCTTTGCCCCACACGGATCGCTTCCCCCCAGCATGTGATCAGCGAAATCTGTGACCCGACAAATCCCCCTCCCCCGATGCCCCCTGAGAGGCAGCTCCTCAGCCGAGCAGCGATGGACCCCGACCCCCAGCTTAGTGATTGGGTGCCCTCTGCCCGGGGGCCCGCCCCTCTCTGCCGCCAGGGGACTGAGAGTCAGACCAGGGATAGGAGGGAGTTGGAATCTGTCCCCCCCCCCGTGACAAAGTGGGAATGTTCTTAATGTTTTCTCTGAATACTGTGTGGGTGCCTCAGTTTCCCCTATGCAGTATCTAGGTGGTGGGATCAGGGGGTGTGATTGTTGCAGAGGCCTAGGGGGCCAGTGCGCTGGTGTTTGCACAGAGAATGGCCGACACCCTGTCTCCTGGCCACTGATGGCCTGGGCCCCTCCCCGGCAAGGTGCCAACTGAAGGTGTTGGAGAACAAAGAGATCAGGTGACCTCCTGGCCTGGGAAAGAGACAAAGGCTGGAGGAGGGGCTGGAGAGTTTCAGTTTGGAGCTGGCTGGGGAAACTGAGGGAGGCCCAGGGCTGGGGTCTAAGCTCCCTGCCCCCAAGATGGACCTGACTGAGGGGGTCCTGTTGTCTGTACCTACAAGCCCTGTGTTGGACTGTGTTCCTGTCGTCTGAATAAACCTTCTGTGTTACTGCCTGGCTGAGAGTCGCGGTGAATCGCAGGAAGTGGGGGGTGCAGGGCCCTGACTCCCCCACACTCCGTGACATCACCCCCACCCCGTGGCCCCAAGCCAGCCCACGGACGTGCCCAGCGGGCGGCCTGGCATTAGCCCACCTGCTGCTGGGCTGAGCCTGAGACCAGGCAGAGCTAGCCCAGGGCACCAGCGAGCCCCCCCAGCCCATCCATCCATATCCATCTTCCCATCCATCCATCCATCCATCCATCTCTATCCATCCGTCCATCCACCCACCCATCCGTCCATCTCTATCTACCCATCCATCCATCTATCCACTTCTACCTTCTACCCATCCATCCATACACACACACCTCTATTCATCTTCCCCCACACAGCTATCCATCCATCCGTCCGTCCATCCATCCTCCTACTCACTCATCCATCCATCCGTACATCCAATCCCCATACACAGCTATCCATCCCCATACATCCCCTCTATCCATCCATCCCAATACACGTCATCTATCCATCCATCCATTCACCCATCCATCCATCCCTTCATCCACCCACACGTCCATCCGTCCGTCCAGCCATCAATCTGTTCATCGAACCCCATGCATCCCTGTCCATCTTTCCATCCATCCATCTACCCATCCATCCAACCCCATGCACTTCTGTCCATCTGTCCATCTACCCATCCATCCATCCAACCCCATGCACTTCTGTCCATCTGTCCATCCACCCATCTACCCATCCATCCAGCTATCCACTTCTACCTATCTGTCCATCCAAATCCACATCCCTCTGTCTGTCCATCCCTCTGTCCACCTATGTATCCATCCATCCATCCATCCTTCCTCCTACCTACCTATCCATCCCCATACACACCACTCGCCTATTTATCTATCCATCCGTCCGTCCATCCATACACCCACCCATCTATCCATCCTCCCACACACTCCTCTATCCATCCCTCCCCATACACCTCTCTCTCTCGCTGGATCCATTCTCCCCCACGGGTACAGCACCCAGCTTCTCCTGGGCCCCCCATCTTTGACCCGAGGGCTCAGTTCCATGCTCTCATCACACCCTGTCCCCACGGATGCACACTGGTCTCTGGGCCAGGAGTGCCTGTAGCTGGGGAAACTGGCTCCTTTTACCTGGCTACCCCTGCCCCACTGGCTCGGAGGGAGAGGTGCTGTGGCTAATGTGTCTTGGATTCCGATTGGTGTCAGGAGTGGGATCCCGTCTGGTTGGTGTTAGCGGTGGGGTTGCCTCCTACTTGGTGCCCCCTCCTGGCTCCATAGGGAACCGCAGCCACCGAGGGCTCTCGGGGTGGCCAGGACTCCTCCTCCTGCTCCTGGATATCTGACCGAAAGGGCAGGAGTCCAAAAGCCGAGAAGGGCGAGAGAGGAGAAGAGAGGCCAGCAGCCATGAGCTACGTCGTCCGACCCTGGGCTCTGAGGGACCTCAAGGATGTCATGCGACTGATTCGGGTGAGCAGCGGATGGAAGCGTAATCGCACCCTGAGGGAATGGAGCTGCCCAGGGGTGGTAGCAACAGGTGGAGATAGAACCCAGGAGTCCTGGCTCCCAGCCTCCCGCTCCTCTGATCACTAGTTCCCCCTCCCTTCCCCTCTCCATGCCAGGATAGAACCCAGGAGACCTGGATTCAGCTGGAAAGTTCCCCATTCCCAGGGTAGCAGAGCTGTGGGCATGTTAACAAGGGGCGTTGAGATGCAGCCACTTCTGGGGCAGGGCGGCTGGTTATACAGGGTCTGTCATCTCTTAACAGGAAGGGGCAACATTTCACAAGGCTTTGGATCAGGTCAAAACTACCCCCGAAGGTAAGTTTGTGGGGCTGTACCATGAGCAACGTTCAGGGTTGGATTTCTGTGCTGGGGGGCAGCTCGGAGTTTCTTCACCCCACTCCTTGTCCAAATTCCAGCCCCCCCTGCTCTAACCCACCAGCCCCCACTCCCCTCCCAGAGCCGGGGAGAGAACCCAGGAGTCCCGGCTCCCAGCCCCCCCTGCTCTAACCCACCAGCCCCCACTCCCTTCCCAGAGCCGGGGAGAGAACCCAGGAGTCCCGGCTCCCAGCCCCCCCTGCTCTAACCCACCAGCCCCCACTCCCCTCCCAGAGCCAGGGTGAGAACCCAGGAGTCCTAGCTCCCAGCCCCGCCCTGCTCTAACCCACCAGCCTCCACTCCCCTCCCAGAGCCGGGGAGAGAACCCAGGAGTCCTGGCTCCCAGCCCCCCCCGCTCTAGCCCACCAGCCCCCACTCCCCTCCCAGAGCCGGGGAGAGAACCCAGGAGTCCTGGCTCCCAGCCCCCCCTGCTCTAACCCACCAGCCCCCCCACTCCCCTCCCAGAGCTGGGGAGAGAACCCAGGAGTCCTGGCTCCCAGCCCCCCTGCTCTAACCCACCAGCCCCCACTCCCCTCCCAGAGCTGGGGAGAGAACCCAGGAGTCCTGGCTCCCAGCCCCCCTTGCTCTAACCACCAGCCCCCACTCCCCTCCCAGAGCCGGGGAGAGAACCCAGGAGTCCGGGCTCCCAACCCTGCCTGGATCCAGCCAGGTTCTGTTTATTCTCTCTGCCTGCAGTGCTGAGGGAGGACGGCTTCGGGATGGACCCCAAGTTTGGCTGCCTGGTAGCTGAAGTTCCCCCTGACCAGAGGAGCAAAGACGGTGACACATGGGAATTTGGGCGGGGGGGAGGGCTAAGCAGGGAGGGAGCTGGGCAGTGTTTGGATGGGAGACTCACGTGCCCCCACGGAGCAGGGCGGGAGGCTCAGCAGGGGGCGCTGTTCTGCACAGAGTGAGGTGTTTGACTCCACACCAGAGGTGGGCGCATCTCAGCGCCAGGCAAGGGGTCCCTGGGTAACCAGCCGCCCCGCCCCAGAGGTGGGCGCATAGCAAGCCATACAAGGGGCTAAATCTTTGCTGGCAGATGTGCCCTTGTCTCTGCCTTCAACGCTGGTTTCTCCAGGGCACACTGTCGTCGGGTACCAGTTCCATTATTTCAGCTACTGCACCTGGAAAGGGCGGATTGTTTTTGGGGAGGATCTGTACGTCATGCCGGAGTTCAGAGGTAGGGGGCGGCGCTAGGAGGCTCTGTGGGGCAGGGAGCAGGGCGGGGGCAGCAGGGGCACTCTCCCCTGGCAGGCAGGGCTGGCCCGAGGGTGGCGCTAGGGGGCGTTGTGGGGCAGGGAGCGGGGCGGGGCGGGGGCTCAGCAGGGGGCGCTCTCCCCTGGCAGGCAGGGCTGGCCCCAGGGCGGCGCTAGGGGGTGCTGCGGGGCAGGGGGATTCAGAAGGGGGTGCTCTCCCCAGACACTACACTAATATCATTAGACTGTCCTGCCTTTCATGGAAACAATATTAAGACACATGCAATTTTATGCAAGACCCACAGGGTCAGGGTTTGAACCCACACATCATCTGTGCCGGGCGAGGGGTCCCTGGGTAACCAGCCGCCCCGCCCCAGAGGTGGCCGCATCTCAGCGCCGGGCGAGGGGTCCCCGGTAACCAGCCACCTTGCCCCAGAGGTGGCCGCATCTCAGCCCCGGGCGAGGGTGAAGTTGGTAGATCCGTATTGATTTATGTGCTTCTCCGCAGGCAAAGGAATTGGCACCAGTTTACTGAGCCAAGTGGCCAAGGTGAGATTAGCTCCGAAATTCAGTCTCTCTCCCTTCCTGGACTGTGTGGGCCAGATCTGGGGTCAATGGGCCTATTGCTATGTCGGAGTCTATGGGGGCCAGACCCCCCAGGTCACTCCTCTGGGGCCAAGCCCTGCCTTCTGGCATCGGAGCAGATAGGACGCTGCTGGTCCCACTCCGATGGGTGAGTCAGTAAAACAGCTCTGCCCCTCTGTCTCTCCCGCAGCTCGCGCTGGCCCACGGCTGCACCCAGTTCCGGTTCGTGTCGGCCAACTGGAACCAGCCGGCCACGGCACTGTACGAGAAACTGGGGGCCGTGGACGTGACGGCGAGGGGACAACTGGGTCGTCTGGCACATCGAGGGGCGGGCCGTGCGGGAGCTGGCGGAGCGGGCGACACAATGAAATGCTGCTGCCAGGAGGCAGCCGGGGAGAGAACCCAGGAGTCCTGGCTCCCAGCGCCCCCCCTGCTCTAACCACCAGCCCCCACTCCCCTCCCAGAGACAGCGCCCCCTGGGGTGCCACAGGGCGTGACCTGCCACACGGCTCGGGACCCTTGCCAATAAACAACTGTGTCAACCTCGCTTGTGCATGACTCTGTGCCTGGGAGAGGGGGGGTTGTATCTTTCCACCCCTTCAGGGCTGCTTTAGGAAGTGGGGGAGTGGGGGCTGGTGGGTTAGAGGGGCGGGGGCTGGGAGCCAGGACGCCTGGGTTCTCTCCCCGGCTCTGGGAGGGGAGTGGGGCTGGGTGGGTTAGAGCAGGGTGGGCTGGGAGCCAGGACTCCTGGGTTCTCTCCCCGGCTCTGGGAGTGGAGTGGGGGCTGGTGGGTTAGAGCATGGGGGGCTGGGAGCCAGGACTCCTGGGTTCTCTCCCCGCTCTGGGAGGGGAGTGGGGGCTGGTGGGTTAGAGCATGGGGGGCTGGGAGCCAGGACGCCTGGGTTCCATTTAGTTATTTCCGTGTTGAAAGCGGGAGGTCGGGCCTCTTTCACAGGGGGGGGATTGTGCCCCATAGAAAGTAGGGTGGGGCAGAGCCAAGTGCATGCTGGGAAATGCAATATATTCTCTCCAATCGGCGGCTCTCCCAGCTGAGCTCCGAGAGCCGCAGGGAGAGGCGGGGTGCTGCTCCCTCCTTCCGTGACTTTGAACCCAGGCGATCGGCGAAGGAGGTGGAATGGAGTGTGTTCTCCGGCCCTGCAGGGCTGAAGACTGCGCGGAGGTCATGCGGATGATAAAGGTAAGGGGGCGGCAGAACCCAGGAGTCCTGGCTCCCAGCCCCCCATGCTCTAACTCACCAGCCCCCACTCCCCTCCCAGAGCCAGGGAGAGAACCAGGAATCCTGGCTCCCAGCCCCCACTGCTCTGACCCACCAGCCCCCACTCCCCTCCTGGAGCTGGGGATAGAAGGGGGGAACCTGGGGAGCTTTGGTGTGCAGAATGTGGGGCTGGGAGCAGGGAAGGGAATTTGGGGGGCTAGGAGGTGGGGATTGGGGTTGGGGAGAAACGGGAGGGCTGGCTGGAGAAGGGATTTCTCGGAGGCTGGAGAGAGGGTTTGGGGGGCTGGGAGAGGAATTGGGGGGTGGGGATGGAGAGAGGATTGGGGGAGATTTTGGGGGACTGATCCAGGGGGGTCCGTTTCTGCCCCCAGGAGCTGGCGGAGTTTGAGAAGCTCCCGGACCAGGTACAAATCAGCGACCAAGGTGAGCTCTTCCCCTCCCCCCCATACCTCCCTCCCCCCTTGGGACCTGGGCGCACACCCCCTCTTCCAGGGCAGGAGAGGGGCTTTGATGGTTCCCCAATTTGGGAGGGGGGGGTCCTGCCTGCGAGTGACAACGGGGTTCTCTCCTGTCCTTCCCCCCATGTCTCCCCCCGCCTCCCAATATCCTCCCCCAGTGCTCAGGGAAGACGGTTTCGCCAATGACCCTTTCTACAGATGTCTGGTGGCCGAGGTCCCGCCCGAGCATCGGAGTCGAGACGGTAATGCCCCCCTCCCCGCAATGCCCCAGGGGGGTACCCCCCCAGACACCCGTGGGGTCCAGAATCCTGGCACAGGAATAATTTGGGGGACCCCAAAAGGCCGAAGCCGGCCCAGCCCCACCCCAGCTCAGCCCTATGGCAGATTGGGGGAACCCAGACCCCCAGTTTTCCCTGATACATGTAGCTCCCCCCCCCCGCAACCCCTCAGGGCCATCCCTGACCCCAGCTCTGTATCCCGGTGGGTCAGAAGTGGAGGTCGGGGGTCGAGCAGTGAGGATGGGGGGGGTAAGTTTGGGGGGGGAAGATGGAGGGGACCCCCATAAAACAGCACCAGGCCCCTCACTCAGCCAGGAATAGAACCCAGGAGTCCTGGCTCCCAGCACCCCCCTGCTCTAACCCACCAGCCCCCACTTCCCTCCGAGAGCCGAGGAGAGAATTGGGGGTGCCTGGGGAGCTTTGGGGATGGAGAATGGGGGCCTGGGAGCAGGAAGGGAATTTGGGGGGCTGGGAGGGGGGGAATTGGGGGCTGGGTGGAGAAGGGATTTCTCAGAGGCTGGGGAGAGGTTTTGGGGGGGCTGGGAGAGTATGAGGAATTTGGGGGGGCCTGAGGTGGGGGCAGTCGTTGGACTTTGTTCCCCGCCCCAGGACACACCGTCGTGGGGTACGGCCTCTATTTCTTCACCTACAGTACCTGGAAAGGCAGGAACATCTACATGGAAGACCTGTACGTCATGCCTGAGTTCAGAGGTAGGGAACAGGGCGGGAATGGGATTATTTTGGGGTCCCCACCGTAGACAGCCCCTGCGATGCCTGTAAGGCAGTCACCCCAGGGGAAGAGCTAGGACACAGAAAAGTGGAGCAGAACCCAGGAGTCCTGGCTCCCAGTCCCCCCTGCTCTGACCACCAGCCCCCGCTCCCCTCCCAGAGCCGGGGAGAGAACCCAGGAGTCCTGGCTCCCAGCCCCCCCCCGCTCTGACCACCAGCCCCTGCTCCCCTCCCAGAGCCGGGGAGAGAACCCAGGAGTCCTGACTCCCAGCCCTCCCTGCTCTAACCCACCAGCCCCCACTCCCCTCCCAGAGCTGGGGAGAGAACCCAGGAGTCCTGGCTCCCAGCCCCCCCTGCTCTAACCCACCAGCCCCCACTCCCCTCCCAGAGCCAGGGAGAGAACCCAGGAGTCCTGGCTCCCAGCCCCCCTGCTCTAACCACTAGACCTGCTGTTAAATTACTGATTTCTCTCCCCACGCAGGTAAAGGCATTGGCAAGAAGCTTATGAGTAAAATTGCAGAGGTAACAGGACATTGGGCCCTTTCCCCTTTCTGGTCACTTCCTTTACTTGGTCTCAGATTGCAAGGCAGCCCCCCAGGGGGTATCATTGTTCCCACTTATACCATGGGGGAAACTGAGGCACTGACCTGGCTCCCAGCCTCCCCTGCTATAACCACCAGCCCCCACTCCCCTCCCGGAGCCAGGGAGAGAACCCAGGAGTCCTGGCTCCCAGCCCCCACTCCCCTCCCAGAGGTGGGGAGAGAACCCAGGAGTCCTGGCTCCCAGCCCCCCCTGCTCTTACCCACCAGCCCCCCCACTCCCCTCCCAGAGCTGGGGAGAGAACCCAGGAGTCCTTGCTCCCAGCCACCCCCTGTTGATACTTCTCAGATCGGCGTGGAGAACAGATGCACCCAGCTGAAGTTTGTGGTGCTGGACTGGAATCGAACGGCCATCGACTTCTACCAGGGCCAGGGGGCGGTGGACCTCACGACCGCGGAGGGCTGGCACTTCTTCCACGTCGAGGGAGATGCCCTGGAGCAGCTGGCGCAGGGGCACCTGGGACACTGACATGGCCACCAGCCCCCACGCCCCTCCCAGAGCCAGGGAGAGAACCCAGGAGTCCTGGCTCCCAGCCCCCCCAGCTCTAACCCCCCAGCCCCCACTCCCCTCCCAGAGCTGGGGAGAGAACCCAGGAGTCCTGGCTCCCAGCCCCCCCTGCTCTAACCCCCCAGCCCCCGCTCCCCTCCCAGAGCTGGGGAGAGAACCCAGGAGTCCTGGCTCCCAGCCCCCCCCCCCCTCTAACCACTAGACCCTCCTTCCAGGAGGCCTGGCCAGGGAGATCACAATCATCTGTCCTGGCCTTGGCATCTAGAAATCTACCCATGTATTTATTAAATAAAACCGTACCAAAACAATCCCCTGCAATGCATGCCTCTCTTTCTCCAGGAGAGGACAATCACGTGTCCGATACGGGGCCTGGTTGCTTAATGGCCTGCGGGAAGGAGCTCGGGTACTCCCTGGATCAACCAGGCGGGAACCCCAGGGAAGTCCTGTGGCCCCTACAGGACCACAGATTGTGACCTTAAAATGTATACATCTAAGGGGGACGAGGGCACAGTAGAAGATCCCATAGTGAGAAGAACCTATAGAGAAGAGAAGAACCCATAGAGATGAGGCTATAGAGAAGAGCCCATATAAAAGAACCTATGGAGAAGGACCCATAGAGATGAGAAGAGCCTATAGAGAGGTGAAGGACCCATAGAGAAAAGAGCCCATAGAGAAGACCCTATAGAGAAGAACCTATGGAGAAGGTGTCACAGAGTCCCCAGGCGATAGGGGAAACTGAGGCACCCCTACAGTATTCAGAGGAAACATTAAGAACAGTCCCACTTCATCACATCAGGACCCATAGAGAAGAGAAGAGCCTACAGAGAAGGACCCATAGAGAAAAGAGATCATAGAGAAGAGCCTATAGAGAGGCGAAGAGCGTATAGAGAAGAACCTATGGAGAAGGACCCATAGAGAAGAGAAGAGCCTATAGAGAAGCACAGCAGCAAGGTGTCTAGACGCTGGCACAACTGCTGTATATATATTTTCCCCCCTTCCTACACAGATGGGGACCCAGAAGTGGTGGCATTCCAAGCGGACAATCTTTCCAGACCTCATCTCATCTCATCTCAGAAGCGGCCCTTCTGTATGAAGATTGTGAGTCAAGGACCCCAAATCCTGAAGTGCTGACAAATTGGAGGCGGGGGTATTTGCCTTCTGAATTTATTTTATTTTATTTTATTTGTTTTTTTGTTTTGAGCTTCTAGGGGGAAGCTGCTAGCTCCTAAGAGCGGTTAGTTTCAGGTACAAACTTCATGTGCCGAAAGTTTCCACTGTGCATACAAAAATCTGTAAGTCATCTCAGACCATTGTAGGCCATGGAATCTCTTCCCGGTGCTCCTGGACTGTGAAACCTCCAACCATCTAGCTGGGCAAGAGCAGGGCAGCTCCGCAGGGGTTGTGATCCTGGAATGGGTTCCCTAGGGAGGTGGTGGAATCTCCATCCTTAGAGGTTTTTAAGGCCCGGCTTGACAGAGCCCTGGCTGGGATGATTTAGTTGAGGTCCTGCTTTGAGCAGGGGGTTGGACTAGATGACGTCCTGAGGTCTCTTCTAACCCTAATCTATGATCCCAAGCGGCGGACCTCTGTCTCCCCACACACCCTGGAGGCGCATGCACGCCTCTCCGCATTTCCCAAGGACCCTCTCTTGTTCCCTGTCCGTCATAGCTTTATAACGCCTCGTTCTTTCAGGCAAGGAGTCACAACCTCTGCATGGGTTAGTTAACGGGCGTCATGACCTCAAGGATAGTGGCCATCTTGGCCAACGCTAGGGACCAAATCAGGGTGCATTCTCCCAGCACTTGGGGTCCTCAAAATGGCCATCAGAAAGTGTGACCAATTGTGATGAAAGCTCTCACTTTAGTCATCCAACAGAACATCTCTCCAAGTCTTATTAAGACGCAACGTGTTTCCCACAGCATCTTCCAACACAACCTCACAAGGATGTTCCAATTAAGGTCAAAACGTTCCGTTTCTACCTTAGTAGAACAGAACATTTTGTGTGTGTGGCGGGGGAGTGGTATTATAAAATCAAGGATCCAGAACAAAAATTGTGGACATTGTGTGTTGCGGGGGAAACATCCATGAATAAACTTAAGTTGGAAGGTCTCTAACAAACCGAGTGGGTGTATGAGAATAACTCCTAATAGAAGTAACAAGGAGAGCAGAGGGAAACCTAACAAGACTTCAGATGGATCTTGATAAATTGATGACCGGGGTTAAATTGATGCCATTGCCTGGACTGGATGACCCAGGAGACCTTTCCAGTCCTATATAAATATTGGGATTTCTCAAAAAAAATTCTGAGGTTTCAACTTGCACTCCTAAATCTGGCTGGAGTGCCTGGTGGGCGAATTTTGGCAGCCTAAGTTATCAAGGCTGTCTGAAGTCATAGTGGCTCCTTTGGGCCTTCGGCTGTGAATCTGCTACTAGCCCCAGTGGCTAGCAGATATTCTGGGCCTCACAGGGCTGCCTCTATGAGGAGACAGGGGTGATATGAATCAGGTGTACCCTTGTTTATACCATCTACAAAGTTCTGCTTCCCTGAATGCAGAAAGAGCAACCGGTGCTCTGGCTTTCTGGCCTGGAGTGCCCAAAAGGCAGTGTGGGCTAGTGAATAGAGCACTGAACGGGGACACGTGAAAGGTCACCCAGATTTTCCAAGTCCCTTTACGTGCCTCCATTTTCCCATCTGTAAAAGGGAGATGATATTGATCTTCTCTAAAGCACCTGGAGATCTATAGATGAAAAGAGCTAGGTATTAAATTCCTTCTCCTGGCTTCCTCTGATTACAGGCTGAGGCAAACTCCAAGCAGCAGATTGCCTTGGGCAGTCATCTCCTCCAAGTTCTATCGCTCTCTCACACTTTAAAGGGGCTTAATTGCTCCTTCTGAGCCTGAAAGACCACTTGGCACAGCCATGGGCCGTAAGACGGGTCTGTGGATCCAAGACTCCACCGTGTCTGGTTCTATCCCCCTTCTTCCTCTTGCAGGTGGTGAAGACCCACCTGAGATGGTGCTGGCATTGATTTTGCTGGTGGCAGCGGCTGTCGTGGCTGTCTCCGCCCTGGGCGTCGTCTTCGTGGTCAAAAGACATGGCCACTCAGCCCCACAACTGGGCGTGTGATTTCTGTCTTTCTGCGCAATAAAGAGTGAGGAGAAACCAGCTCCGATGTCTGATTTCAATAGACTGTTTTGGGGGGGTTCACTTTGGAATGGGTTGGGAACTGGTGTGGAAGCTCTATGGGAAATTCACACCCGGAAGGGAGACAAGAAACAGATTTGGACAAAAAGCTGAATCCCCCCCCCCCCCCCCCCAAAAAAAAAACAAAAAACCCAGCACGTGGTGGGAGGGGACTGGATTGTGGGCGGATCAGAGTCCTGTTAACAAGGTGGTGATGGGTGTCCAGCTATAGGGAAGAGGCTGGGTTGAAAGTCCCTTTGTTAACCTCTGTAAAGGAATCTACCATGGAAGGGGTTGACCGCTCTAAAATGGTTTGACTGGTAGATCACAATGGCCATAGTGGGTCAGACCAACGGTTCATCTAGCCCAGTATCTTGTCTTCCGACGGGGGCCGGTGCCAGGTGCTTCCAAGGGAAGGAACAGAACAGGGGCTGGGTCAATGGAAAGTTGCCGTTGTCCAATCCCAGCGGTTCGGGGCCACCCAGAGCATGGGGTTGTCCCCCTGACCATCTTGGCTAACAGCCATTGATGGACCTACCCTCCAGGGGCAGAGCTGGCTTTTTCTAACCATGTTATACTTTTGGCCTTCACAACATCCCCTGGCAAGGAGTTCCCCAGGTTGGGTCAAGCACTTCCTTTGGTTTGGTTTTAAAGCTGCTGCTTATTAACTTGAGCAGGTGTCCCCCTGGTTCTTGGGTTATGTGAAAGGGGAAATAAATATACTTTCTCTGCACCATTCATGATTTGAAAGACCTCTATCATCTCCTTCCCAGCAGTCCTCTTTTCCAAGCTGAACAGTCCCGCCTTTTAAATTTCTCCTCGTACAGAAGCTGTTCCATACTCCAGCCAGCACAGTCCCAATACCGATCCTTGAGGTACCGCTCTCCGTTCTGAAAACTGACCGTTTATTCCTACCCGTTGTTTCCTATCTTTTATCCAGTTTTTGATCCATGAGACGACCTTCCCTCTTATCCCATGACGGCTTGCTTTGCTTAAGAGCCTTTCGTGAGGGACCTTGTCAAAGGCTTTCGGAAAGTCCACGGACGCTAGATGCGCTGTCCACGTGTTCGTTGACCCCCTGAAAGAATTCTAATAGATCAGTGAGGCGTGATTTCCCTTTCCAGCAGCCGTGTTGCCTCTTTCCCCAACAAATCACGTCCAGCGCCGTGGAAGGCCAAGTCCTCGCTGCAGTAAGTGGGGAAGTGGAGGCAGGGCGGCCCTCATCTCCAAGCCTGGCTACAGCTTGGCCATTGGGTTTTGTACGGGGTGGGGGGAGGTCCCAGAAGGGAGTCATTGGGTCACCCCTCTCAGCTTCTGCACGTGACAGCATGTGTTGCTGTTAAGCTGTTAGGGGACGCCTCGAGGTACTGGAGGGGCTGCCTTGCCCGAAAAATGTTCTCTGCCAGCCCTCCATGACAGGAGGTGGCCTTGTGCCCCAACCCATCCTGTCAGGCGGTGTCCTGACCCACAATGCCCTGGGGCCCATGGGGCGGCCTCCTGTCCCACAATGCCCTGGGGCAACCGGCTGTGTCCCACAATGCTGTGGGGTGGCCTCCTGTCCCACGATGCCCTGGGTCACATGGGGCGACCACGTGTGTCCCACGATGCCCTGGGGCAACCGCCTGTGTCCCACAATGCTGTGGGGTGGCCTCCTGTCCCACAATGCCCTGGGGCAACTGCCTGTGTCCCACAATGCCCTGGGGTGGCCTCCTGTCCCACAATGCCCCGCGGCCTCACAGGCTCCCTCTCCCAGCCCCTCCCTCCCACGGGGAGGATCAAGCCCCGCCCCCTCCCTCTGCCTGACGCACGCCGTCGCCGTGACGTAACAGCGCCAGGAGCGAGGCGTGGCCCCGCCCAAGAGGGGGCGGGGAGGCAGCGCGGTGACGCCGCGCGCCGGAGAGCCGGGGACGTGACGCTGCGGCTGCGTCGGGGGGCGGGGCGGGGGTGACGCGGCGCTCGCGGCCCCTCCCTTTTTTTCGGGCGCGCGGGTTGATGACGCCATTGGGCGGCGCCGGCGGCTCCTTGGTCCTGGGAGGCGGCGGCGGCGGCGCAGGGAGCCGGAGCGAGGCCCCGCTCTCCGGGGGGGTGAGTGACCGGCCCCGCCCCGCCCCGCCCCGCCCGGCCTGTTCCCACCCGGGTCCGCCTCCTCCTACAGCACCCAACCCGCCCGCCCGCTTGTTCCCTCCGGGGTCCGCTTTTCCCTCCCAGCTCCCCCCCGGCCTGTTCCCTCCGGGGTCCGCCCCCTCCTACAGCACCCGCCGCCCGCCCGCCTGTTCCCTCCGGGGTCCGCTCCTCCCCCCCCAGCTCCCCCCGGGCCTGTTCCCAGCCGGGTCCGCCCCCTCTTACAGCACCCCCCCGCCCGCCCGCCTGTTCCCTCCGGGGTCCGCTCCCCCCCCAGCTGCCCCTCGGCCTGTTCCCACCCGGGTCCGCCCCCTCCAACAGCACCCCCCCCCGCCCGCCCGCCTGTTCCCTCCGGGGTCCGCTCCCCCCCCAGCTCCCCCCCGGCCTGTTCCCTCCGGGGTCCGCTCCTTCCCCCCCCAGCTCCCCCACGGCCTGTTCCCTCCGGGGTCCGCTCCTCCCTCCCTACACCCTCCCCCGGCCCTGCTCCCTCCCGGGTCCGCACCCCCCGCCCTGTTCCCAACTGGGTCCGCCCCTCCCTCTAACACAGCCCCCCCCCACCGCGGCCTGCTCCTAACTGGGTCCGCTCCCCTCGGATTTCCCCCCCCGAACCTCCTGCCTCGCCCCTCCCCCGAGGCCCCCCTGCTCTGGGGGGGTTAGAGGCTTTGTCCCCTCTCCCCAGTTCCCCTTTCCTCCCTTCATCTTCTCCTGATTGGGGTGGGGGGGGCTGATGGGATCTCGATGCCGAGCTCCTCCCCCCCTTCACCAGCTCCCCCCCCCCCCCCCCATGGGTGGTTTGCCTGGAATCTGAGGCACTTTCCCCTCTGGCCCCTCCCTTCCCCCCACACATACCCAGGCACTGAGGGGCCCCCAGAGCAGCCGCCCGCCCCGCGCTCCCCATAGCGGCTAGCGCGTTGCCCTCTGTGTGCAGGGCGGACGGGCTTCCCCCTCCCCAGGTGCTGCGACAAGGGGAGGAAGAGGTGTGGCGCCCCCCCCCCCCCGGTCCACCCGTTCCCCGGATCGCCAGGGAGCCCGTTGCCGCCATCGGGGGCTTTCGGGTTTGGACTCAGGCCTCTGCTCCCCCCACCCCAGGCTGTCTCTGAATCTGGCCGGGGGCCCAGGGGTGTGGCCCACACTGCGGTGTGGGCTTAACTCGGGCTCAGGTTCGCTAATCCACCCCCCCCCCCCAAAACTCCAGGCTTGACCCCTGAGTTAAAAACCAAGCTGCTGTTCCCACCCAGAGTCCTGCAGCGTAGACGTGCCCTGAGCTGTGCGGCCTTTCCCGGCCCTCGCTCAAACGCGTTTCATTTCCCGTCAGGGCCCCCGTCTCTGATCTGGGTGTGTACAGCGCCTGACATCCCGGTCTGTGCCCGGGTCCCTAGGTGCTACGGCTCTCTGTGCTCCCCATTGCTCCCTTCCCCCATACAGGGGTCCCTCAATCTCCCCCATGCCAGAGGCTCTTTGTCTCCCCAATTTTCTTCCCCCATGCCAGTGGTTCTGTGTGCTCCCCGATTCCCTTCTTACCCCCATATCAGGGTGCCCCATTCTCTCTCCATTCCGCCTTTTCCCATGCCAGGGCCCCCCAATCTTCCCCCGTGCCCATGGCTCTGTGTCCGCCACCCCATTGCCTCTTTCCTCCATGGCAGGAAGGTCACATCTTTGCTGTGCCTACCTGGGGAAAGCTTCCTCAACGGAGACCCTCTATTTCAGCAGCAGATCTTGTTTACACTAGGCACGTTTTACCGGCATAAGGAATACCACAAAGTGCTGCTGCTTTGGATGCAGCTTTTCTGGCAAAGCCCCACTTTATACCGGTACGGTACGCTCCCGATTATCCGAATTGCCTGCGGGACCCGGAATTTATTTGGGTAAGCGAGAGGGCAGAGAAATTGAATCAGCACGAGGGGCTGTCGTCTTCAGTCCTGCCCCAGGGCTCTCCGCTTTATGATCTGAACCTCCGCGTTCTCCAAATCCCTTCCTTGGGTAATGCAGAGGTTCGGATAAAAGGGTTTTGGAGAAACGGGAGTATACCGTCTATTAAAAACACCCTCTTGGAGTGAAACAAGCTATACCGGTAATAGTACGTTGTAGCCTAGTGTGACACAATTATATTGGTAGAAAGGTGCTTACGCCAGCTTTGCTTTCAGCTTGTTAGATTTAAGGACAGAAGGAACTTAAGTATATCCCCATTAAATGTTACCCGCTAGCTTGTGTTGGACTATGGACCGTCTTCCGGAAAGGCATCTGGTCTGGCTTGGAAGAGTTCAATCGATGGAAAATCCACCATGGGGGAGTTTGTTCCAACGGCGACTCCCCCCTCACTGTTACAGATTGGCCCCATAGTAAGGGCCCTACCAAATTCACGGCCATGAAAAAAGCGTCACAGACCGTGAAATCTGGTCACCCCCTGTGAAATCTGGTCTCTTGTGTGCTTTTACCCTATACTCTATAGATTTCACAGGGGAGACCAGCGTTTCTCAAATCGGGGGTCATAGAATCATAGAAGAGTAGGTTGGACGAGACCTCAGTTGGTCATCTAGTCCAACCCCCTGCTCAAAGCAGGACCAACACCCACTAAATCATCCCAGCCAGGGCGTTGTCAAGCCAGGCCTTAAAAACCTCTAAGGAAGGAGATTCTACCACCTCCCTAGGGAACCCATTCCAGTGCTTCACCACTCCTGACCCAAAAATGGTTGCAGGGGGTCACAAGGTTATTTTAGAGGGGAGGGTCATGGTATTACCATCCATACTTCAGAGCGGCATCTGTTGGCCAAGTGCCCAGCTCTGAAGGCAGCACCCCACCAGCAGCAGCACAGATGGGTGGCAACCCCAAACCATGTCATCCTTACTTCTGTGCTGCTGCTGGCAACAGTGCTGCCTTCAGAACTGGGCTCCCGGCCAGCAGCCGCCACTCTCCAGCTGCCCAGCTCTGAAGGCAGTGCCACCGCCAGCAGCAGCGCGGGAGGAAGGGTAGCAGTACTGTACCCCCCCACACACACACAATAAGCTTGCTAACCCCCCTCCCCCCATGACTCCTTTTTCGGTCAGGACCTCTACAGTTCCAATACCGTGACACTTCAGATTTAACTAGGTGAAATCATGAAACTGATGATTTTTAAAATCCTATGACCGTGAAAATGACCTGTGAATTTGGTAGGGCCCTACGTCTCGGTATTTGCCTGGCTTCAACTTCCAGCCGTTAAAATCTTGATCTGCCTTTCTCTGCTACTTGAAAGAATTTAGTCCCCGTAATTTTCTCCCCAGGTCTGTAATCAAGCGATCTTCTAAAAAGAATCTTCTTCGAAAGGAGATAAATAAGAGGGGAGATGCTAAAAGTCCATAAAATAATTAGACTTGGGACGATTAAGTAAAAGTCGATTTCACTGTACACATGCAAACCGATGAGAAAATATTTTCATCAGTGATCACTGAAATTTACGGCTAGGCGAAGGAAGAAAAATACCGCTTGACAACTAAAATTCGACAAAGCCAATATCCTTAAATCAGTTTTGACATGTGCTATTGACAGTCTGTGTTTTAAACGGTTGTAAGTCGTTAGCTTTTTGGACCTCGACTTTTACTGTCATTAAATTATTGCCCAGCTGTGAACATTTGAAATGGATAAAAAAAAATTTAAAAACGTAACCCATCATTTTGCACAACTGTGAAAATGTAAATGGCTAAAACTCATGAGAGAGGCTAAAAAATAAACATCGATATATCCATCGGAATGATAAAAAAGAAATCAAATTCTGCTATGCCTCAACATATTGGGATAAAGAAGACAGATTGGGAACTTTTGTTGTATCTGTCTTGAGACAAGAACAAGGGGACAATCCATGAAATGAATTTCCTTTGATCAGGTTTGAATTTGCCACCTTTTCATTTGCACATATTGTTTAACCTTGGTTAACCGGTGGAACTCTCTGCTTCAGGCCAACAATGTAACAAGATTCAAAGAAGGATTGACCGTCTCTATGGAATATCCAGAGTTAGGATAATGAATATTAACGAGTTTTGGAAGGGCAGTTAAACCTACCTCATGCTTCAGGATTTAAGTCAATCTCTAATTATCGGCGATCAAGATGAGACATTTGTCGGGGGTAGTTTATCCCCCATCTGTAGGGTTTTTACGCCTTTGTTTGAAGCGTCTGAGGATGGTCAGATCTGGTCTGGCGATTCCAGCACTGCACAGACGAACAACAGAACTGGAAGGGACCTCTTACGCCATGGAGACTAGATCCCCTGCCGTATCGGGCAACCCCGTCAGATAATCCCGTTCTTAAACTGCTGAAGCAGTTAGGTTCTCCCCCTCCTCTGAATTCCCAGCCTCCGATCTTGATTTAAACGTTGTCGGTGCCAGACAATCCACCACGACCCTTGGTCAGTTGGTCCAGTGTTTAATTATTCTCATAAGAACGACCATACTAGGTCAGACAAAAGGTCCATCTGGCCCAGTATCCTGTCTTCCGACGGGGGCCAATGCCATGTGCCCCACGAACAGAACAGGGAATCATCAAGTGATCCATCCCCTTTCGCCCATTCGAAGCTTCTGGCAAACAGATGCTAGGGACGCCATCCTGGCTAATAGCCATTGATGGACCTATCCTCCATGAACTTCTCTAGTTCTTTTTTGAACCCTGTTCTAGTCTTGGCCTTCACAGCATCCCCTGGTGAGGAGTTCCCCAGGTTGACAGTGCGTTGTGTGAAGAAATTCTTCCTTTGGTTTGTTGGAAACCTGCTGCCTATTAGTTGCATTTGGTGACCCCTAGTCCTTGTGTGAGGAGGAGGAGGAGTAAATAACACTTCCTGATTTACTTTCTCCACCCCAGTCATGATTTTAGAGACCTCTCTCATATCCCCCCTTTGTCGTCTCTTTTCCAAGCTGTAGGTCTTTTTTCCCCTCTGATTGTCTCTAGCGTCATCTTCCAGCCATTGGATGGTGGTAGACTTTTCTCTGCTAGATGGAAGAGCCCGTTATGCAGTATTTGTCCCCCAGGTAGATACTTACAGCGATCAAGTCACCCTTTCACCTTCTCTTTGCCAAGCAAAATCGATCGAGCTCTTTGAGTCTCTCAGTCGAAGGCGGATTTTTGAATCATTCTTACGGCTCTTCTCTGACCCCTCTCCGACGGATCATAGAAGAAGATGATTAGGGTTGGAAGAGACCTCAAGAGGTCATCTAGTCCAACCCCCTGCTCAAAGCAGGACCAATCCCCAACTAAATCATCCCAGCCAGGGCTTTGTCAAGCCGGGCCTTAAAAACCTCTAAGGGTGGAGATTCCACCACCTCCCTAGGGAACCCATTCCAGTGCTTCACCACCCTCGTCCTTAAGTTGTGGGCACCACAATGAGACGCAGGATTCAGAGAGCTTTCAGTCAGACACACGCACACGTTGTGATTTAATATAGAGACAAGTGGGGGGTGAGACAATTTTATTGGACCAATTTCCGCTGGCAAAAGAGACGGGATTTCGAGTGTACACCCGGACACTCGTTGGGTCCCCGAGAGCTCGTCTCTCTCACCGATAGGTATATGACCTCCTCCAGCTCGTCTCTCCCGTGTCCTGGGAGTGTCGAGGCTACAAATGCCGACGGAAGAAGCGGGGAGGCTCCCAAAATTGGTCCAGAATCGATGGATCCCTGTCCGGGAGCGAAACAAATTTGACCAAACCGGCCCCAAAACTGATTCAAGAGAGTCCATGCTGGTCGCGCCTAGGAATTCGAACTGGGCGGGGACTTACGCTGAGTGCTACGCAGGCCCCGTCCGACCGGGATTGGGGTCCCCCTGGCATTGAGGTGTCCGTCCGTCCCCCCTGCCACCAAGATAGGGATGTTGGCCCAGACGCCCCGACTGGATTTGAACAAGGTCTGGTCAGATCCCGACCGAGGTTCCCCCATTGTGCCAGGTCCCAGCTGGGATCAAGGGTCCCCCGTTACGCTCTCAGTGATTTCCCCTATTGTGGGCTATATTGTTACCTGTCCTCTCTCAGTACCCAGCAGAGTGGGGGAAACTGAGGCACAGAAAGGGGGTGGTGTCGTGAGTTGAGGGTCTCTCTGGCATCCGTGGCAGCCCTGACCCTTGTCCCCCCGCTCCCCACAGGCACGTCAGAGCCATGAAGGAAACCATCCAGGCCAAGAAGCTGTGGGGCCCCGGGCTCCGTGAGCCCCACAAGCGGGAGAGGCTGCGCCTGGCGTCCCGGGACTGGGAGGAGCCCGACCCCCCGGCCCCCAAGCACGGCGGCTGCTTCGAAGGCGGACGCCGGCTGGCCTACACCAAAGAGCAACCCCCAGGCTTCGAGAGCGAGGAGGAAGGCCACTCCGACGACTGGGACTTGCCTCGCGTCTCGGGCTGGGCCCGCAGCAAAACCACCGGGGAGAAGGTGGCCAGGAGCGGAGGCCCGGACTGGCCCTTCACTGGCGGGGCCGAGGGGCGGCCGCCGCTCCTGGGGGCCACCCGGCGGCGCTGCCAGCTGCGGCGGCGCCAGCGGGCCCGGCGGGCTCTCCGCATGCTGCTGTATTCCAAATGCTCCTCCCTGGCCTTCCCCTGGAAGCTGTGGGGCAAGCTGGCCGGCCGGGGGCGCCGGCGGGGCAGCGCCAAGCAGACTCGCTCCTCCCTCTCACCCGGCTCCCAGCCCGATGACGACCTGAAAGGCTGCCCCCTGGAGCAGGAGGAGGAGGACTGCCAGGGCGGGGCCAAGCCGGGGCCCTGCCCCTTGCGCTTCCGGCCCCGCCCCTCACCCCGATTGGACTACCACGTGGGCGGGGCCTTCGCCCCCTCGCCCCCCCGGCTTAGCCTGCTGGGGGCGCTGATGGGCGAGGAGCCCGGCTCCACCCCATACCTGCAGTACGCCCAGCTGCAGCGGGCGGACGGTGCCATGGAGGTGGGAGGGGAGGACGGCGCCCGGCTCCCAGCAGAGCGGTCGCCCCCCGGGAGCAGGAGAGAGGCGCCAACGCTGGACGGGGATTCAGGTAACCAGGAGGGGGCAGGAAGGGGCTACGGCCCATAGGGAATCTCCTTACACCCATCCTCCGCCCCCACCCAGCGTAACGAGCCCCGTGTCTCCTCTTCCGCCCAGGCCCCGCGGGCGCCCTGCCCAATGGCTTTGCCTCCCTGGACGGCGACCTCAGCGCCCTGGCTGCTGCCGCCTCCTCGGACCCCAGCATTGTCATCAGCAACGTGTGCAGTATCGGTGGGGCCCACGCGGTCGAGGAGTTCTTCCAGGCCAAGGACGGGCCCGGGGCCCCCCAGAGAGAGGCGCCCCCCGGAGAGAAGGCGGCACAACACAGCCCCCTGCGGGAGGAACACGTCACCTGCGTACAGAGTGAGGCGCTAGGGCGTGGGAGGGGGTGTCCCCCATATAAAGGGGGGGAGAAGGTAGGGGAGGGGCTAGCGCAGGAGGACATCGTGCCAAAATGGGTGTAGCATTGACCTCCTGCCACAAGGTGTCAGGCTTCATTCAGCAGCCTCGGGGGGGGCGAAAGGGAGGGATTAGGACAGGACGCAGCCATGCCCCCCACATGCGGCCGGGCAGTGCCGCTTTCTGGCTTCCTCCCCTTTGGCAACCCTCAGTGCTTCCCTGCTCAGCTAAGACCCAGAGATAACCAGGCGGCATCACTAGGTTTCAGAGTTAACATCCCATTTGGTTTGTCCGGGTTTCAGGCTCCCTGCCAACTCAGGCAGACAGCCTGCCACGCGGTGCCATGGGGGAGGGGTTTTGGATGAGGATCAGTGATGGCAACACGATTGCTTTTCGTATGCAAGCTAAGACGAATCGCAGTCTCTGAGCAAAGCATCAATGTATAACCAGCCGTCCCACCCCAGAGGTGGCTGCATCTCAGCGCCGGGCGAGGGGTCCCTGTGTAACCAGCCGCCCCGCCCCAGAGATGGCCGCATCTCAGCGCTGGTCGAGGGTTCTCCGTGTAACCAGCTGCCCCGCCCCAGAGATGGCTGCAGCTCGGCACCGGGCGAGGGGTCCCTGTGTAACCAGCTGCCCCACCCCAGAGTTAGCCGCATCTCAGCCCCTGACACTGTCACCTCAGCTGTTCTATCCTGCTGCTTTCGCCCCCCCACAGGCATTCTGGATGAGTTCCTTCAGGCCTATGGCAGCCTGATCCCCGTCAGCACAGACGAGGTCGTGGAGAAGCTAGAAGACATTTTCCAGCAAGAGTTCTCCACGCCACAGAGGTACCCGGGAGGGGTTAGAGCAGGGTGGGGGAGGGCTGGGAGCTAGGACTCCTGGTTTCTCCCCAGCTCTGGGAGGGGAGGGGGGCCTGGTGGGTTAGAGCAGGGGGGGCTGGGAGCCAGGACTCCTGGGTTCCATTCTCGGGCCTGCCTCACTCCCCCCCCCCTCCGCAGGAAGGGCACAGTGCAGCAGCTGATCCAGTCCTACCAGCGCATGCCAGGCAACGCCATGGTGAGGGGCTTCCGGGTGAATTACAAGCGCCACGTGCTGACCATGGACGACCTGCAGACGCTCTACGGCCCCAACTGGCTCAACGACCAGGTGGGGCGCTCAGCAAGGCCACAGGGGGCCACTGCGCTGCTGGGAGCGGGGCAGGGGGCCCTCCCCTGGTAGACACCCCGGGGCTTGGGGGCCAGTACAAACTCAGCGCCGGGTGAGGGGTCCCTGGGTAATCAGCCGCCCCGCCCCAGAGGTGGCTGCATCTCAGCGCCGGCCGAGGGGTCCCCGGGTAAGTGGCCGCCCCGCCCCAGAGGTGGCTGCGTCTCAGCGCTGGGTAACGGGTCCCCGTGTAACCACCCACCCCGCCCCAGAGGTGGCCGCATCTCAGCGCTGGCTGATGGGTCCCTGGGTAACCAGCCGCCCCGCACCAGAGGTGGCCACATCTCAGCGCCGGCCGAGGGGTCCTCGGGTAACCAGCAGCCCCGCCCCAGAAGTGGCCGCATCTCAGCACCGGCCGAGGGGTCCTCGGGTAACCAGCAGCCCCGCCCCAGAAGTGGCCGCATCTCCGCGCCAGGCGAGGGGCCCGGAGGGGGGTGTGGTGTCCCTAACCCGCTGTCCTTTCTCACTGTTGCGTGCGCAGGTCATGAACATGTACGGGGACCTCGTCATGGATACGGTGCCAGACAAGGTAAGACCCGTTCCCTTAGTTTAGTGATGGCGTCATTCTAAGGAACTGCCACTAGGTGGCAACCCATATCTGATCGGGACTCACCCCTCACTCCGGACCCATGGCCCCTGCTACCCCTGGGCTCCCCCCCAGCCCTATCCCGTAACCTCCACTGGTGTAAATCGCTCCTGCCCCACCACTTCAACAGAGCCTTGATATGAGTCCGAGAACCCCCGGCTCTGGGAGGGGAGTGGGGGCTGGTGGGTTAGAGCAGGGGGGGCTGGGAGCCAGGACTCCTGGGTTCTCTCCCCGGCTCTGGGAGGGGAAGGGGGCTGGTGGGTCAGAGCAGGGGGGGCTGTTGGTGTCTAAACGGAGGCTCCTTCCCTCCCCAGGTCCATTTCTTCAACAGTTTTTTCTACGATAAGCTACGAACCAAGGGGTACGAGGGGGTGAAACGCTGGACCAAAAACGTGAGTGCGTCGGGGGGCGCCAGGCTGCAGGCTGGCAGGCATGGCTGGCCCCGGGGAGGCGCTAGGGGGCGCTGTGGGGCAGGGAGGAGGTGGCTGGCCCCAGGGAGGCGCTAGGGGGCGCTGTGGGGCAGGGAGGAGGGGGCTGGCTGGCTAAGTGCGTGTGGCGCCCCCCGCAGGTCGACATCTTCAACAAGGACCTGCTGCTCATCCCCATCCACCTGGAGGTGCACTGGTCCCTCGTCTCCGTGGACGTGAAGCAGAAGAGCATCACCTACTTCGACTCGCAGCGAACGCTGAACCGCCGCTGCCCCAAGGTAACCGGGCAAGGGGGCGGGAAATGGGGCAGGGGCCTGTCCCCTCTAGGGGGTGCTGGCTCCCACCTGGCCCCAGGGCGGGGACTGGCTGGCTCAGGGGGCTGGGAAGGGGGCAGGGACCTGTCCCCTCTAGGGGGCGTCGTCTCCTATCCAGGGCAGGGACTGGCTGGCTCAGGGGGGCGGGGAATGGCTCCCATCGCACCCTGAATTCCTGGCAGTCCCATCAGGTGGCTCCTTCCCCCCCCTCTTGAGTCACCCCCTTTGTGCTCCTCCTCCCCGCCCTCCCCCCCAGCACATCTGTAGGTACCTCCAGGCTGAAGCAGACAAGAAGGATCGGCCGGACTTCAGAGATGGCTGGAGGGGCTCCTTTAAAATGGTGAGTCAGGACTCCTGGGTTCTCTCCCCGGCTCTGGGAGGGGAGTGGGGCTGGTGAGTTAGGGCAGGGGGGGCTGGGAGCCAGGACTCCTGGGTTCTTTCCCTGGCTGGGAGGGGAGTGGGGCTGGTGAGTTAGGGGGGGGGGGCTGGGTTTCTGAGCCAATGGCAGAGCTCTGTTCTCACGTGGGGGGTGGGGGGGGTTTCTGGATGTGGCTCACCCTTCCCTCCCCTCTCCCCAGAACGTGGCCAGGCAGAACAACGACAGCGACTGTGGAGCCTTTGTCCTGCAGGTGAGCGGCGGCTGGGGCTGGGGAGGAGCCGGGGGCTGTGTGACGAACTGGGACTGTTCTTACTGTGGGCTTTGAATGCTGACAGGGGAGTGTGGCTAGCATAGTCTGCATTGGGGGATGGGAGACTGGCCGACGGAGAATACCTGAGCATGTAACATGAGAACCCAGGAAGGGGTTAGAGGCCAAGTGACACCTTTGCCCGGGAAACTGAACAAAGGCTGTGGGAGGGGTCGCTGAAGGGAGAGTTTCAGGAGCCGGCTGGTAATATGGCTGGGAGGCAGACGGGGCTCTGACCTCCCCAGGGGGCTGGGGTGCCCTGGGACCCCAAGATGGACCTAACTGAGGGGGATCCTGTTGTCTGTGCCTGCAAGACCTGTCTTGGACTGTGTTCCTGTCATCTAAATAAACCTTCTGCTTTACTGGCTGGCTGAGAGTCATGGTGAATCGCAGGAAGCCGGGGGTGCAGGGCCTGGTGTCCCCCCACACTCCGTGACAACTGGTGGCAGCGCTGGGATCTACTGCACCTTGTGGACAGCGCTTCCTGCAGTAAGTGACTGGGAAGCAGTAAAACGAAGGGGGATCGACGGGGACCAGGTGGGCTGAAGAGTCAGAGAGAGACGCTTCAGGGGGCGATTAACCCTGGGAGTGTGTGACCAGAGAGAAGGACTGTTGCAGTAACAGGGTCCCCCGGGGGATCGCAGTGAGCGGTCCCGGGGCGGAGGAGTCTGCAGCTCGACCCTGGCAGAGAGGGGGTGACCTGAAGAAGGGCTGGCACACTAGGGGTCCCCCTGGAACGGTGGAAAGCGGAGAGCACAGGCCGGCGAGTGGCCAGCAGGAGGATGTATGCTAAACGCCTTAAGAGCGACCTGGTGGAGCTGTGCAGGCAGAGGGGGCTGCGCATTGGGAGGTCCACCAAAGAACAGCTCATTGCCCAGCTGGAGGAGAAGGGTCGCTTAGATGAACCGAGCCCCCTCCCTGAGGGAAGCCGCCCGGCGGATGCAGCGGGGGCCCCGGGGCCTGACATGTCTGGGAGGGGTCAGACTGCTGCCGAGGACATCCCGAGACCCTGCCTACCTATACCTAGGGGAGGGGTTGGGGGAAGCCCAGCGAATACCGAGGGCACCCTGACCCCAGCGGCCAGCAGGGGATTGTCCCGGCAGAGCTCCCCGTCCCTGGAGCGGATGCGACTGGAATATGACAGGGAGCTGAGACTGAAAGAGCTCGAGTTAAGGCAGCAAGAACTGAAGCAGGAGCGGGAAGAGAAGGAGAAACAACGTCAGCATGAGCAGGAAGAGAAGGAGAAACAACGTCAGCATGAGCAGGAAGAGAAGGAGAAACAACGTCAGCATGAGCTGGAACTGGCCAGGCTGAGGAGCAGTGGGGCCCCGGCTGCGGTGAGCGAGGGGGGACCCAAGACTGCAAAGAGCTTTGATAAGTGCTTCCTGGCCCAGCGTAAGGAGGGGGAGGACATGGATACCTTCCTGAGGGCCTTTGAGAATACCTGCGAGCTGCTCCAGGTTGACCCTGCAGACAGGCTCCAGTTTCTCATCCCCTCACTGGACTCCACAGCCAGGGAGGTGTACAGTCAACTGAAAGGGGCAGAGACAGGGGACTACGAACTGTTCAAAAAGGCCCTGCTCCGCGAGTTTGGGCTGACCCCTGAGATGTACCGGAAAAGGTTCCGGAGTCAGCGTAAAACCCGTGAGGTCACATACCTACAACTAGCCAACCGGGCGCAGGGGTATGCCCGCAAGTGGACAGCTGGGGCCCAAACTAAAGAGGACCTGCTTGACCTATTCGTACTGGAGCACGTGTATGAGCAGTGCCCACCCGACCTGAGGCGATGGTTGATGGACCAAAAGCCAGAGAACCCGCAGCACGCAGGCCAGTTGGCCGACGAGTTTGTGAACAGTCGGGCAGGGGATAACAGGGAGGAGTCCCAAAGGAGCAGGCCCGCCACAACGCAGAGAGAGAGTCACTATGGAACCTCCCAGCGGGGAAATATGGAGAACCCCCACCAAAGGGGAACATCCAGCGTCAGGTCCATTCAACCCGCTCGAGGGGACCCACGGGACATGGGCTGCTATCACTGTGGCCAGAGAGGCCACATACGGGCCCAGTGCCCCAGGCTCAGGGACAGACTGAGCAGACCGAACCCACAGAGGGTTGACTGGGTAGAGACCCAGCCAGATGAGGGGCAGCATTCCCAGGGAAGGGGGGCTGGCAGAGTACCACCTGCTAAGGAGGGAGGAGAGCTCCAGGCCAGCTCCTCTGGGGGGCTGGATGCTCCAGACTCAGGGTTTTTGGTTTATACGGTGGGCGCGAGTCTGTCCCTCCGGAGCGAGTACCTTGTTCCCCTGGAGGTGGATGGGAGGAAGGTCAATGGATACTGGGATACGGGCGCAGAGGTGATGCTGGCCCGGCCCGAGGTGGTGGCCCCAGATCGGGTGGTGCCCGACACCTACCTGACCCTGACGGGGGTGGGTGGGACCCCATTCAGGGTGCCTGTGGCGAGGGTACACCTGAAGTGGGGGGCCAAGGAGGGCCCCAAGGACGTGGGGGTACACCCGTATTTGCCCACTGAGGTGTTGATGGGGGGGGACCTGGAGGACTGGCCAAGCAACCCCCAGGGTGCCCTGGTTGTGACCCGGAGTCAGAGCCGGCGAGGGGCACGGCGCCCTGGCCTTGGGGAGGGTGCCTTGCCCGAGGCACAGGACCCTAACCTGGTGGGGAGGGAGTGCCCAGGGACACGGCTCAGAGAGGCTGCGGCCTCAGACTCAGCCGGCGAGAGAGAGCAGGTGGCCATCCCTGTCCCAGCTGCTGAGTTCCAGGCCGAGGTGCAGAAAGATCCCTCCTTGCGGAAGATAAGGGACCTGGCCGACTCGGTGCGGTACAGACCATGGGGAGGGGTGGCCGGAAAAGGTTCCTGTGGGAGAAGGGGTTCCTGTACCGAGAATGGGCTCCCCCAGGGAAGATGGGGTCAGGGGGGATCAGGAGGCAGCTGGTGGTACCCCAGAAGTATCGCCGCCAGCTGCTGGGCCGGGCCCATGACACCCCCCTCTCAGGGCACCAGGGAACCTGGCGTACCCAGCAGAGGCTGCTACGGAGCTTTTACTGGCCTGGGGTCTTTGTTACTGTCCGGCAGTACTGCCAATCCTGTGACCCCTGTCAGAGGGGGAGGAAGGCCCGGGACAAGGGGAAAACAGCCTTAGGACCCTTGCCCAGCATAGAGGAGCCTTTCCAAAGGGCGGCCAGGGTTAAAAGGGGGGCTCTGAACCAAGAGAGCCTGAATCACCGACCTCCAGACTGGAGTGCTGGGAGAAGACCCCAGGCCAGTAAAAGCTCCGTAGCAGCCTCTGCTGGGTACGCCAGGTTCCCTGGTGCCCTGAGAGGGGGGTGTCATGGGCCCGGTACAGCAGCTGGCGGCGATACTTCCGGGGTACCACCAGCTGCCTCCTGATCCCCCCTGACTCCATTTTCCCTGGGGGAGCCCATTCTCGGTACAGGAACCCCTTCTCCCACAGGAACCTTTTCCGGCCACCCCTCCCCATGGTCTGTACCGCACCGAGGTCGGCCAGGTCCCTTATCTTCCGCAAGGAGGGATCTTTCTGCACCTCGGCCTGGAACTCAGCAGCTGGGACAGGGATGGCCACCTGCTCTCTCTCGCCGGCTGGGTCTGAAGCCGCAGCCTCCCTGAGCCGTGTCCCTGGGTGTTCCCTCCCCACCAGGTTAGGGTCCTGCGCCTCGGGCAAGGCACCCTCCCCAAGGTCAGGGCGCAGTGTCCCTCGCCGGCTCTGGCTACGGGTCATGACCAAGGCACCCTGGAGGTTGCTTGGCCAGTCCTCCAGGTCCCCCCCCATCAACACCTCAGTGGGCAAATATGGGTGTACCCCCACGTCCTTGGGGCCCTCCTTGGCCCCCCACTTCAGGTGTACCCTCGCCACAGGCACCTTGAATGGGGTCCCACCCACCCCCGTCAGAGTCAGGTAGGTGTCGGGCACCACCTGATCTGGGGCCACCACCTCGGGCTGGGCCAGCATCACCTCTGCGCCCGTATCCCAGTATCCATTGACCTTCCTCCCATCCACCTCCAGGGGAACAAGGTACTCGCTCCGCAGGGACCGCCCCGCGCCCACCCTGTAAACCAAAAACCCTGAGTCTGGAGCATCCAGCCCCCCAGAGGAGCTGGCAGAGGCTGCTACGGCGCTTTTACTGGCCTGGGGTCTTTGTTACTGTCCGACAGTACTGCCGATCCTGTGACCCCTGTAAGAGCGGGAGGAAGGCCCGGGACAAGGGGGAAAACGGCTTTAGGACCCTTGCCCAGCATAGAGGAGCCTTTCCAGAGGGTGGCCAAGGTAAAAAGGGGGGCTCTGAACCAAGAGAGCCCGAATCACCGACCTCCAGACTGGAATGCCGGGAGAAGACCCCAGCCCCGTTGGAACCCCAGGGGTATTGGGGTGGGAAAAGGGCACAGGCCGCATAAACCTTTGTCACGGAGTGTGGGGGAGACACAAGGCCCTGCACCCCCGGCTTCCTGCAATTCACCATGACTCTCAGCCAGCCAGTAAAGCAGAAGGTTTATTTAGATGACAGGAACACAGTCCAAGACAGGTCTTGCAGGCACAGACAACAGGACCCCCTCAGTTAGGTCCATCTTGGGGTCCCAGGGCACCCCAGCCCCCTGGGGAGGTCAGAGCCCCGTCTGCCTCCCAGCCATGTCACCAGCCAGCTCTGAACTCTCCCTTCAGCGACCCCTCCCACAGCCTTTGTTCAGTTTCCCGGGCAAAGGTGTCACCTGGCCTCTAACCCCTTCCTGGGTTCTCATGTTACATGCTCAGGTATCTTCCCTCGGTCAGTCTCCCAACCCCCAATGCAGACCATCCTAGCCACACTTCCCTGTCAGCATTCAAAGCCCACAGTAAGAACAGTCCCAGTTCATCACAGGCTGCAGCGGTTCCTCGCTGCGTGCCCCCCCCCCCCCCCCCATAGCCCTGATCTCCCCCTGAGCTCACTGACAGCCACTGGCCCTCCCCAGACCCGCCATCCCCACCCATAGCGGAGGCTGCAGGGGTGCCATTAGCATTTTTCCCCCCACAATGCATCTTCCCCATCATATTGCCGGGCAGCGGCTCGCTCCAACCCCACTGGTGATGGGCCAGGAACTGGGCTGAGACCCGACAAGCTCCCCTCACCGAAGGCTGGGGCCGGGTGGGAGCCGGCGCCCCCTAGAGGGGACAGGCCCCTGCCCCATTCCCCGCCCCCCTGAGCCAGCCAGTCCCCACCCTGGGGCCGGAGGGGAGCCGGCGCCCCCTAGAGGGGAAAGCTTTTCTCTTTGCCCCTGATTAACTCTGCTTCTTTCCCCCCCCCCCGCAGTACTGCAAGTTCCTGGCGCTGGGCCGGGCGTTCAGCTTCACCCAGCAGGACATGCCGAAGCTGCGGCGACAGATGTACAAGGAGCTTTGCCACTGCAAACTCAGCGTGTGAGTCGCCCGCCCACACACCCACCTCTTCCCTTCCGGACGGGGCCACGCCGACACCGCCTCCTCCCCCCGCTCCTGGGGGGGAGCACCCTGAACCCCAGACGGACGGGCAGCGGGAAGGGGCATTAACTCTGTAGCATTGGAACTGTTCAAACCGGGGTGAGGGAGGCAGCTAATCCCGGCTCCCCCCGCCCTCACCAACCAGACTTTTGGGGGACCTTTTTTTACTTGTGGGGGGGGCATCTCCCTCTCCCCCTGGTTCTGTATTATTTTTTTCATATTTAAACCCAGTTTCCCTTGTTGCATTTTGGGGCGGGGGGGTGGGTCACGGTAAATACACCCCCTACCCCTGAATTTTGGGGACACACCGGCTTTGGGGGGGGAGGGGTGTCACTACGGGGGGAGGGGGGAGGAGCCATTTCTACCGGGGGCGGGGGGCGGAGGGGAGATGAGGTTGGAATCTCCACCCCCCACCTTTTCTTCTCCCGAGGGGGTTATTTGTGTTAGTGAAGTTGTATGTTGGGGGGTGGGGTGGGGGGACAAGTTTATACACTGGGCTGTGAAATGAGAAACAAGCATTTTTTTTTTATATATATATATATATATTATATATATATAATGCGGCGGCAAATTGTTCTGGGCAATAAACTTCCTTTCTTTGGAGAATCTTCTGGGTTTGAAATGTGGGTCATGCAGGGAAGCGGTGTCCTTGCTCCTGGGTCACCCCCTCCGAGCGGGGCCGATTTTCTCCCCGTGTTGGCCATTGGAGGAAGAATGACCGCTAGGGGGCGCCGGGGTGGGGAATGGGACACGCCTCCTCCCCGAACGAGAATGGGGTCCCCCATTGTGTCGGATGCCGCACAGACACCCACCCCTGCGAGATCGGGGTGCCCACAGTGCTGAGCACAGCATGGACCCCTTCCCCCTGAAATCAAGAAGGAAATGAATCCAAGCCAAGGCCGCGTTGAGCTCCTTCGGAGTTTTAAACAACTAACAAACTCAGCCGAAGGGCGGGACTTGGTGGCCATGGGGGATTTCGACAACCGCGCCGTCTGTCGGGAAAATAATGTGGCAGGGGACGGCTGATCCGACCAATTCTTGGACTGCCCTGGAGACCGTTTTTTTCATTCAGAAGGTGGAGAAAGCGAGTCGGGGCTGATTTTGACCAACGGGGAGGAGCGGGTTGAGAATTTGAAGTTGGAAGACGTGATCGAGTTCGTGATTCTAAGGAAGGGTAGGACGGAAGACCACATAATAAAGACAATGGATTTCAAGGAGGGAAACTTTAGCAAACTCAAGGAGGTGGTAGGTAAGCTCCGGTGGGAAGCAAGTCCAAGTTCGAGAGAGTTGGCAGTTTTTTGGAGACGTTATGAAGGGCACAAAAGCAAACTATCGTAGAAGTATGGCAAGCGACCACCCTGGCTTAACCGGGAGATCTTCAAGGATCTGAAACACAAGAGTGGAAACTAGTGAAATGACAAAGGATGAATATAAACCAATATCTAGGGACAAAATTAGAAAGGCCAAGGCCCAAAATGAGATCAAACTAGCTAGAGACATAAAGGGTAACAAGGAAACTTTCAGCAAATCCATTAGAAGCAAGAGGAAGACCAAGGAGGGGGTAGGCCCGTTACTCAACGAGGGGGGGGAATGATAACCGAAAATGTTCAAATGATGGAAGTGCTAAATGACTTTTTTGTTTGTTTTCACCAAAAAGTTTCACGGTGATTGGACGTCCCGCGTAGCGAACACAAGGTAGGAGCAGAGGCTAGAATAGGGAAAGAACAAGTTAAAAATGACTCAGCCGTGTTAGATGTCTTCAAGTCATCAAGGGCCTGATGAAATCATACAATATCAGGGTTGGAAGGGACCTCAGGAGGTATCTAGTCCAACACCCTGCTCAAAGCAGGACCAACCCCAACTAAATCATCCCAGCCAGGGCTTTGTCGAGCCGGGCCTCAAAAACCTCTAAGGATGGAGATTCCACCATCTCCCTAGGGAACCCATTCCAGTGCTTCACCACCCTCCTAGTGAAAAAGTGTTTCCTAATATCCAACCTACACCTCCCCCACTGCAACTTGAGACCATTGCTCCTTGTTCTGTCATCTGCCACCACTGAGAACAGCCGAGCTCCATCCTCTTTGGATCCCCCTTTCAGGTAGTTGAAAGCAGCTATCAAATCCCCCCTCACTCTACTCTTCTTCTGCAGACTAAATAACCCCAGTTCCCTCAGCCTCTCCTCGTAAGTCTCATGCCCCAGCCCCCTGATCATTTTCGTTGCCCTCTGTTGGACTCTCTCCAATTTGTCCACATCCTTTCTGTAATGGGGGGCCCAAAACTGGACACAATACTCCAGGTGTGGCCTCACCAGTGCCGAACAGAGGGGAATAATCACTTCCCTCGATCTGCTGGCAATGCTCCTACTAATGCAGCCCAGTATGCTGTTGGGCTTCTTGGCAATGAGGGCACACTGCTGACTCATATCCAGCTTGTCGTCCACTGTAATCCCCAGGTCCTTTTCTGCAGAACTGCTTCCTAGCCTGTCGGTCCCCAGCCTGTAGCAGTGCCTGGGATTCTTCCTTCCTAAGTGCAGGACTCTGCACTTGTCCTTGTTGAACCTCATCCGATTTCTTTTGGCCCAATCCTCCAATTGTCTAGGTCACTCTGGACTTAATCCCTACCCTCCAGCGTGTCTACCTCTCCCCCTAGCTTAGTGTCATCTGCAACCTTGCTGGGGGTGCAATTAATCCCATCATCCAGATCATTGATAAAGATGTTGAACAAAACCAGCCTCAGGACCGATCCTTGGAGTACTCCGCTTGATCAATGGCTGCCAACTAGACATGGAGCCATTGATTGCTACTCATTGAGCCCAACAATCTAGCCCAATTTCTATCCACCTTATAGTCCATTCATCCAGCCCATACTTCTTTAACTTGCCGGCAAGAATACTGCGGGAGACCGTATCAAAAGCTTTGCTAAAGTCAAGATATACCACATCCACTGCTTTCTCCATATCCACAGAGCCAGTTATCTCCTCATAGAAGGCAATCAGGTTGGTCAGGCATGACTTGCCCTTGGTGAATCCATGTTGACTGTTCCTGATCACCTTCCTCTCCGCCAAGTGCTTCAAAACAGATTCCTTGAGGACCTGCTCCATGATTTTTCCGGGGACTGAGGTGAGGCTGACCGGTCTGTAGTTCCCCAGGTTCTCCTTCTTCCCTTTTTTAAAGATGGGCACTAGATTTGCCTTTTTCCAGTCGTCCGGGACCTCCCCCGATCACCACGAATTTTCAAAGATAATGGCCAATCACATCAGCCAACTCCCTCAGCACCCTCGGATGCATTAGATCTGGACCCATGGACTTGTGCATGTCCAGCTTTTCTAAATAGCCCTTAACCTCTTCTTTCACCACTTAGGGCTGCTCATCTCCTCCCCATACTGTGCTGCCCAGTGCAGCAGTCTGGGAGCTGCCCTTGTCTGTGAAGACCGAGGCCAAAAGAGCATTGAGTACTTCAGCTTTTTCCACATCATCTGTCACTAGGTGGCCTCCCCCATTCAGTACGGGTCCCACACTTTCCCTGACCACCTTCTTGTTGCTAACGTAAGTCCATCCTAGACCACTCAAGGAGCTGAATGAGGAGATAGCTGGGCCATTGGCCATTATCTTCGAAAGTCATGGAAGACGGGAGCGATTCCAGAGGGCCAATCTAAGGATTACCCGGGGAATTAAAGACGGGTCAACTTAACTTCTGTACCTGGAAAGATAACAGAGCAAAGAATTAAGCAACTCATTTGCCAACCCCTAGCAGATAATCAGGTGATCAGTGACAGTCAGCATGGATTTAGAGGTTTTTAAGGCCCGCCTTGACGGAGCCTGGGCTGGGATGGTTTAGTTGGGGATTGGTCCTGCTTTGAGCAGGGGGTTGAGCTAGATGACCTCCTGAGGTCTCTTCCAACCCTAATCATCTTCTTCTATGATCCATTGGAGAGGGGTCAGAAAAGAGCCGTAAGAATGATTCAAAAACCCGCCTTTGACTGAGAGACTCAAAGAGCTCGATCGATTTTGCTTGACAAAGAGAATGTGAAAGGGTACCTTGATCGCTGTAAGTATCTACCTGGGGGACAAATACTGCATAACGGGCTCTTCCATCTAGCAGAGAAAAGTCTAACACCAGCCAATGGCTGGAAGATGACGCTAGAGATTTGCAGCGGGTTGGACTTCTACCCCTGAGAGTCTATTATTCTGATTTGTCAAGAACAAATCGCAGCAAACCAACCCGATGGCTTTCTTTGACAGGGTAACAAGCCTTGTGGACAGGGCGGAAGCCGTAGACGTGGTCTATCTTGACGTTAATAAGGCTTTTGATACGGGCTCATGTGACCTCATAAAGTAGGGAAATGCAACCTCGCCAGAGCTACTATGAGGTGGGTGCAGAACTGGTTGGAAAACCGTTCCCAGAGAGGAGGTATCAGCAGTTCACAGTCATGTTGGGAGGATATAACGAGTGGGGTCCCGCAGGGATCAGTTCTGGGTCCGGTTTGGTTCAATATCTTCATCAATGAGTTAGATAATGGCGTAGAGAGAACACTTCTAGTTTGCAGTCGCCACCCAAGCTGGGAGGGGTTGCAAGTTCTTTAGAGGATGGGCTTAAAATTCAAAATGATGCGAAGAACTGGTCTGAAGGAAAGAGGAGGAAATTCAACCAGGACTGATGCAGAGTACCCCACTTCGTAAGGAATAATCGGTTACACAAAATGGGCACTGACTGCCTAGGCAGGAGTACTGCGGAAAGAGATCTGTGGGGTCCCCCCCTGCTCTAACCACTAGCCCCCGTTCCCCTCCCAGAGCCAGGAAAGAACCCAGGCATCCAGCGATTCAGCACACTCTTCGTTTACCAGCCTGGCCCCGTTGGGTCACCTGTCGGCTAGACCAACGCCAGCGCTACCACGGTGGGCACGGAGCCGGAGGGCGGCTGGAGACGGGCGGTTTTTGTGTCTCACGTAACGTTAACGGCCTGGGACAGGCGATCCGAAAACAGCATCACCTCGCCCAAGGGGCTGCGACGCATCGGTTTTCACCCAAACGGGCCGGAAGCGTGTAAACACAAACGCATTGGCTTTGGAAATATTTCACCTAAGCGGGGTGGGGGGTGGTGGTGGTTATATTTGATTCACTTTCCTGGACTTTTCTGCCTTGGCGTCCAGCAGACGCCTGGCGACCTCTGAGCGCGTTTGGCCCGTGGGTGGCGGCTAATGTACCCCCCCGATTTATAATCCATCTATGGGCTCAGCCCGGCCGGAGCAGGCAGCCCAATGGTGGCCCACGGTAATCGCCTGGCGCCGAATCCGCCGGCAAGCCAGGGACCCGGTTTCTAACCCAGCTGGGGTGGGCACCCATGTCTGTGGGGATACAGCAGGTGAACTGATGGCTTCCGGGATGGGGGTGATGGTGGCCAGTGGCCGGGCCGCGCTTGTGTCATTCTTCTCAGCCACCAGCGTTACCCAGAGCTGGTCCCTCCTTCCCACCCTGTGACAGAGATGGGTGGGGAGGAGGGATAGCTCAGTGGTTTGAGCATTGGCCTGCTAAACCCAGGGTTGTGAGTTCAATCCTTGAGGAGGCCACCTAGGGATCTGGGGCAAAATCAGTACTTGGTCCTGCTAGTGAAGGCAGGGGGCTGGACTCGATGACCTTTCAAGGTCCCTTCCAGTTCTAGGAGACAGGATATCTCCATTAATTCTTTTTTTTAATTTTTTTTAAACGCTCGGGGACGGGCAGCTCATTCCAGGAATTCAAAGGCACAGGCCTAATTTATAAAGCCGTCAGCAGACCAATCCAGGGTGACACACACACCCCTCCCCCCCTGCGGTTGTTGGGTCCTCTCTGCTCTTGGCCACTAACTGACCCCGGAGCCGGTAACGGGAGCAGGCTGAGAAACGCCAGTGGGCGGGTCACTGATCTCAGCTCCATTCCCCTTTCCCTAGGGGGACGCACCATGAGGCTGCTGGGAGCCGGTCCCAGGGCAGAGTTGGCTGTGGGGGGTGTGACTGTAGTCTGGCTGGGGTGGGGGAAGCTGTTGGAGGAGGGAAACTGAGGTGGACAGAGGCACCTGTGGAAACCCAGGGTGGGGAATGAGTTGGGGGGCCCCCTCTGGTAAGTCACAAGCCTGGGGGGGGGGAACAGATGGGGGAGGCTCTCAGCGAAGCTGGCCCTAGCTGAGGGGGGGCCCTGGCTGGGACAGGGCTGGTAGGAGGGGATCCAATGGGGGGCAGGGCTGTGGCTTGGGGGACCCTGTGGCTGGGGTGAGGCTGATATGAGGGGATGTGAGGGCTGGGGGAGGGGATCCGGGGGGACCCTGTGGCGAGGGGGCTGGTAGGAGGGAATCCAGGGGGGACCCAGTGGCTGGGGTGAGGCTGATATGAGGGGATGTGAGGGCTGGGGGAGGAGATCCAGGGGGGACCCTGTGGCGGGGGGGCTGGTAGGAGGGGATGTGGGGGCTGGGGGAGGGGATCCAGGGGGGACCCTGTGGCGGGGGGGCTGGTAGGAGGGGATGTGGGGGCTGGGGGAGGGGATCCAGGGGGACCCTGTGGCTGGTAGGCGGGGGGGCTGGGGAGGATCGGGGGGACCCTGTGGCTGGGGTACGGGTGCCGGGAGGGGTCACGACTCCGGGAGCGAGACGCGCACAAAGGGAGGCCACAGCCAGTCGCCACCCACGTGTGCGACCCCTGCCGGCCTCACTTCCGGAACGCAGCCCCGCCCCTTCCTGCCGGCCCGCCCGCCCATTGGCTCGCCGAGTCCTGACGGGCGTGCGCTCCGGCCAATCGCCGCCCGGCGTGTTGGCGCCTGACTCACTCCGCTCGCGGGTGGGGCCGCCGCCCAATCCCCTGGGGAGCAGGGCGCCCTGACGTCACACGCCTCTTTTCAATCGGCTTCGACGTCACCGGCCGGGAGCCGGGCGCCGGGCGGCCAATGGGAGCGGGGCCGGGAGGCGGGTCCTCTGGGGGGAATGAGCCAATGGGAGCGGGGCCAGTGGGCGGGCGGCCAATGGGAGCGGGGCGGGGGCGGGGCTTGCCGAGGGGTTATAAGGCAGGGCGAGGCGGGTGGGGGCAGGATCCTGCCCAGGATGTCTGCGAGTCTGGAGAGCCGGTGAGTGCGCGCGCGGCCCCGGCTAGGCCTCACCGGACCGTACCATTTCCCAGCTCCTGAGAGGGGGGACCGGCGGGCGCGACCACCGCGGCGTTCTACTACCTGCTCGCGGGCCGTTCCACGGGCCGAACCATCCTGCGGCAGCGGGGAGTTGGGCGAGCCCATTACAGGAAAGCAGACTTTAGGCCGCGAATCGACCCCCCACGCACGCACACGCGTTCCATGCGCGGTACCATCCATTTTGGTGGGGGGGGGGTGAGTCCATTCTTGCGGAGTGGGGGTGTCATCCCCGTTTGGATGGTGGATGGGCCAATCCATTCCCCTATTTTTCTTATTTTCTTTCTTTTTTGGGAGGCGGGGGTTGGATGGGCGAGTCCATTTAAACCCCCTCCCCAGAGGACACGAGCGGAACCATCCCGGCCCGGCGCGGTGAGGGGGGGGGGAGGAGAGAGAGAGAGAAAGGTGGGCGAGACCATTCCCGATAAGGGGGAGGGGGCGCAGTTTGAGGCACGGAGAAGGGGGCTGGATGGAACCATCCCCGCCCGAGTGGGGGGGGGTGCGACGCCATTTTGTGACGGTGGGAGATCTGGATGCGGCCTGGCTCCGGACGGAACCATCTGATCCTATGGCGGGGGGGGGGGAGTGGAAGAGTCAGTTCTACCCGTGGGGGGGATTCTGCGGGGGACGACGACGGTCTAGTCCAGTAAAAAAAATTTGGTGGGGGGGCACAGGACGGAACCATCCGGCCCGGGGGGGGGCGGTAATGCGGCCCGGGGATGCGGGTTGGTTTCTCCTGGGCGAATCCATCCTCGGGATTGGGGGGGGGGGTTAGCAAATGGGCGAACCCATTCCGCGGTACCCCTTCCCGGCCGAGCCCATTATCGGAGGGGGGGGGAGAGCAGTGGACGAATCCATTCTTTCCCCGCGGAGGTGGGGGGGAAGGCGCGACCCCGCCGGGCGCCCCCATTGTCCTGCCGCTCGGCATCCGGGGAACGCGACCATGACGTCACGCCGGCCTCGCCGCCAATGGGCAGGGCGAGGGGGCGGGACTTCCGGGACGGGACGCGAGAGGCCTGAGCACGTGGAGAGGCCTGGGCCGGGCCAGGCCCGGGGGCGGCAACGGCGCGCGCGGGGGGGTGGGGTCGGAGCGAGGCCACGGGAGGGGCCACTTCCGGGGCGCGGGGGCCACTTCCTGCTCCGCTTGACATGAGCCGGTCTGGGGGGGGTGGGAGGAGTTGGGGGACCCGGGAGGGAGGTGGGAAGGCAGGAGATGGGGGGGGGGGGGACCCGGGAGGGAGGTGGGAAGGCAGGAGATGGGGGGGGGGGGGGGATGGGAGGGAGGTGGGAAGGCAGGAGATGGGGGGGGGGGGGACCCGGGAGGGAGGTGGGAAGGCAGGAGATGGGGGGGGGGGGGGATGGGAGGGAGGTGGGAAGGCAGGAGATGGGGGGGGGGGGGGATGGGAGGGAGGTGGGAAGGCAGGAGATGGGGGGGGGATGGGAGGGAGGTGGGAAGGCAGGAGATGGGGGGGGGGGATGGGAGGGAGGTGGGAAGGCAGGAGATGGGGGGGGGGGATGGGAGGGAGGTGGGAAGGCAGGAGATGGGGGGGGGGGATGGGAGGGAGGTGGGAAGGCAGGAGATGGGGGGGGGATGGGAGGGAGATGGGGGGGGGATGGGAGGGAGGTGGGAAGGCAGGAGATGGGGGGGGGGATGGGAGGGAGGTGGGAAGGCAGGAGATGGGGGGGGGGGATGGGAGGGAGGTGGGAAGGCAGGAGATGGGGGGGGGGATGGGAGGGAGGTGGGAAGGCAGGAGATGGGGGGGGGGGATGGGAGGGAGGTGGGAAGGCAGGAGATGGGGGGGGGGGATGGGAGGGAGGTGGGAAGGCAGGAGATGGGGGGGGGGGATGGGAGGGAGGTGGGAAGGCAGGAGATGGGGGGGGGGATGGGAGGGAGGTGGGAAGGCAGGAGATGGGGGGGGGGGGATGGGAGGGAGGTGGGAAGGCAGGAGATGGGGGGGGGGGATGGGAGGAGTGGGGGACCTCAGGCTGGGGGTGGGCTGCCTAGGTAGGCAGAGTGGGGTTGAGGCACCCCCAGCCTCATAAGGAGAGGGGGATTCCCGGGGGGGGCAGAGACCCCCCTGGCTGTTTAGGCAGGGGATGTGAAGAGGAAGTGTTTTGGGGTTGGGGGGTGTAGAAAGGGGGGGTGGTTGTCCTGCCCAGGGGGAGGCCTGGGGTGGGGGATGGGTGCAGGGGGTCCAGGGTGAATAGTGGTGGGGGGACCCTCAAGCGACGGGTTTGGGGGGAGCTGCCCAGCGGGGTGAGGCCGGTGGGAACAATGGCCGGGGACCGTAGGGGGCACTGTCTGCTTCTCAGTAACCTTGTCTAACACCCCCCTCTCCCCCCTCTCCTTCCAGATCTAGAGACAATGGCCCCGAGGGAATGGACCCCGACGGCATCATTGAGGTGGGGGGGGGTGTGTGGAACAGGAAGATGAGTTGGGCAGGTTTTGGGGGGGCAGCTGTGAGGTGCGGGGGCTTGGATGGACTCATGGGGGGGAAGGGATAGGGCATGTGTGGGGGTGGCTGTGGCAGGGGCTCTCAGGTGCAGGGAGGGGGGTGGATAGGCTTATGGGGAGGTGGGAGGTGGCATCCACGGGCGGGGGGGCTGCAGGGAGGAGAGAGCTGCCTAATGGGGTGTCACGAGATGTTGGGGTCCCCAGAGATGATAACTTTTGGACGCAGTGAATTAAAGCAGTAGGCTCAGAAGAGGTTTTGGGGGGGGGGGGTCAAGACAGGCGTCTCAAGGGCTGTAGAGGGAATACAAGGGGGGGCCTCGTTGGGGGGTGTTAACCCTCTCCCCCCCCCCCCCCTGTTTTCAGAGCAACTGGAATGAGATCGTTGACAGCTTTGACGACATGAACCTGTCGGAGTCGCTCCTGCGGGGAATCTACGCCTATGGGTTTGAGAAGCCCTCTGCCATCCAGCAGCGAGCCATTCTTCCTTGTATCAAGGGTGAGTCGGCCCCTGGGGAGGGGGGGTTAGATCCCGGCGGGGTGGGGGGGGGACGACTCTTCCCCCTCCCCTGCTAATGGGCAAAGAGGCGTCCAGTTGGTGGCGCGGCTCTTGAATCTAGCAGGGGGAGAGCGACCAGCCCTCGTTCATCCCAGCGCAGGATCCCGGGCGGTGGCTGTCGCTGGTTCATGCTGGGGGCACACGGCTATCGGGGCTTCTCAAGATGCGCCCGCCTCTGGGGCGGGGTGGCCGGTTACCCGGGGACCCCTCGCCCGGCGCTGAGATGCGCCCACCTCTGGGGCGGGGTGGCCGGTTACCCGGGGACCCCTCGCCCGGCGCTGAGATGCGGCCACCTCTGGGGCGGGGCGGCTGGTTACATAGGGACCCTCGCCCGGCGCTGAGATGCGGCCACCTCTGGGGCGGGGCGGCCGGTTACCCGGGAACCCCTCGCCCGGCGCTGAGATGCGGCCACCTCTGGGGCGGGGCGGCTGGTTACATAGGGACCCTCGCCCGGCGCTGAGATGCGGCCGCCTCTGGGGCGGGGCGGCCGGTTACCCGGGAACCCCTCGCCCGGCGCTGAGATGCGGCCACCTCTGGGGCGGGGCGGCTGACCGGTGAGTCTCGTCTCCCCCAGGTTACGATGTCATTGCACAAGCTCAGTCTGGTACTGGGAAGACGGCCACCTTCGCCATTTCTATCCTCCAGCAGATCGAGCTGGACCTCAAGGCGACCCAGGCCTTGGTGCTGGCCCCAACCCGAGAGTTGGCCCAGCAGGTGAGTTGTCGGGGGGCCAGGACAATGCCCCACCCCCTCGTTTAAAGCGGTGACTCGGCCCGGTAACGATCCCTGCCCAGCTTTTTTCTTAACTGAGACATTAAGGGTGACAGAACCCAGGAGTCCTGGCTCCCACTCTCTGCTCTAACCCACCAGCCCCCACACCCCTCCCAGAGCTGGGGAGAGAACCCAGGAGTCCTGGCTCCGTCTCCCTGCTCCCCCCCTCCCTCCCCTCCTCCCCCCCCCCCCCCCCGTTGTGTAAGACTGTGGTTGCTTGGTAGGGATCAGCCCCACTTCCTCCCTTGCTACCTGGGCAAAGAGGCGTCTGATTGGTGGCGCAGCTCTTCAATCTAGCAGGGGGAGAGAAACGAGCCCCCATTCATCCCAGCGCAGGATCCCGGGTGGTGGCTGTCGCTGGTTCATGCTGGGGGCACACGGCTATCAGGGCTCGGTGCCAAGCGCTGAGATTCGGCCACCTCTGGGGCGTGGCGGCTGGTTACCCAGGGACCCCCTCGCCCGGCGCTGAGATGCAGCCACCTCTGGGCCAGGGGCGGCTAGTTATAAGGGGATCTTCCTCACTGCAGATCCAGAAGGTTGTGATGGCCCTCGGGGACTACATGGGGGCCTCGTGCCACGCCTGTATTGGGGGCACCAACGTCCGGGCCGAGGTGCAGAAGCTGCAGATGGAAGCACCCCATATCATTGTGGGGACTCCGGGCCGTGTCTTCGACATGTTGAACAGGAGATACCTGTGTAAGTTTTTGGGGGGGGGCAGTCCCCTCTCCGGGTGCCCCCTGGGCGGGTGGGGGGTGGACCTGCCCTGTGTCTGTTCGCTGATGATTCCCCATGCGTGTCAGCTGATCCCAGTGCCGCCTGGTGCCCCCTGCTAGGCGTTCTGCCATCCGGGCCTGGCACAGGGGCTTCTGGGTGTGATCAGAGCTCTCCCGACTGAGAACAGCTTCTGGCTTGAGCCCTTGTGGCCGACTACTCCCTCGCTCGGGCTAACGGCGCCTCTCCCCGCAGCTCCCAAATTCATTAAGATGTTTGTGCTGGACGAGGCCGACGAGATGTTGAGCCGGGGCTTCAAGGATCAGATTTACGACATATTCCAGAAGCTGAGCGGGAACACCCAGGTGGGCTTGGAATCTGGGCGGACCAAGAACCGGCCTCGCTGGAGGAGACACCCATAATTGAGGGGGAGCCTAGAACTGGTTGCAGGGGGGGGTTAAGTATGGGAGTCTAGGTTATTAGGGGCAGGGTGTGTCTGGAAGTGGCAAGACCAGATTAAGTGGTAGGACTAGAAGCTAAACTATCCGTGGGGAGTTGAACCCAGCTGCAGGGATCTAGAACCGAGGAGCAGGACTAGACCATAAGGAGATGGAGTTGTCATGACGGGTCTAAACCCAAGGAGCAGTGGAATGAGCCGAGTGGCGGAAGAGGAGCTCTGAACCTAGAGCCAGGACTGGTCCATGAGGAGTTAGAATTGGCAGTATTGGGGGGGGGGGGTCTAGAACCCAAAGGGCAAGTCAATTGTGGGAAGGGTAGGGCAGGGATTTAGAATCCATGGGCTAGTTGGTGGGGTGCTGCAGCTACCAGTAGAGGGGTCTAGAACCCAGGGGGCAGGAGCTAGTCGGTGGGTAACTAGAACCACCAGTGGAGCGGTCTAGGACCCAGGGGGAGATGCTACACCTGTGAGAGAGCAGAGGGATCTCTGGGTGGGCAGGCTGGCAGCAGCACCTCTCACTGCCCCCTCGCCCACCCCAGGTGGTGCTCCTGTCGGCCACGATGCCCATGGACGTGCTGGAGGTGACGAAGAAGTTCATGCGGGACCCGATCCGCATCCTGGTGAAGAAGGAGGAGTTGACCCTGGAGGGCATCCGGCAGTTCTACATCAATGTCGAGAGAGAGGTGGGGGTTGAGAGCCAGGACTCTTGGGTTCTCTTCCCACCCCAGCCGCATGGTCCTGGATTTATGGAGGGGTCCCTCCATGGCATCTCCATAGTGTACCCCATGCAAGAGCAATCAGCCCCCCGAACCATGGCCGCCCCAATGTCTCTGGGTCCTGGTCCCTGAAATGGGGGGCACACTGTAGGTCTGGGTTAGTGCTGTCTTGGGAGCAGGGGAGCTCTGAGCACTGGGGTGGAGTCTGGAGGCCCCGGTGGAGTGGGGAGCTGACTTTCCAGGGGTCCCCCAGATGGGTGGGGTGGGGGCTGTCAGCCCTAGCCCTCACCCCCACTGGTCCTGTCTCTTTCCCCCCCCCCCCCCCCCAGGAGTGGAAGCTGGACACGCTCTGTGATCTCTACGAGACCCTGACCATCACCCAAGCCGTGATCTTCATCAACACCCGCCGGAAGGTGGACTGGCTCACAGAAAAGATGCATGCCCGGGACTTCACCGTCTCTGCCATGGTACGGGGGGCGGGGAGGAGCCAGGACGCCTGGGTTCTCTGCCCGGCTCTGGGAGGGGAGTGGGGGCTGGTGGGTTAGAGCAGGGGGGGACTTGGAGCCAGGACACCTGGGTCCCACCCCAGCTGCATGGCTGTGGATTTATGGTGGGGGTCCCCCCATGGCCCCTCCATAGTGTACTCCATGCAAGAGCAGTTGGCCCCCCTGAACCATGGCCGCCCTAGTGCCTGTGGGTCGCGGTCCCTGAAATGGGGGGCACAGCTGTTTTTGGGGGTCCCACAGTTGTGTGTGCCAGGTTGAGCGCAGTGGTGGGAGTTGGGAGCCAGGACTCCTGGATTCCGTCCCTTCCCCCTTCAGTGGCTGCCGGAAGGGGCAGGATTCTCCAGGAGGGGGTTGCCCCAGAGATCTGGGGCGGGGGGGTGCAGTGTGAGACCCCCCCCCCCCTGCTAATGACCCTCTTTTTCTCCACTGCCCAGCACGGAGACATGGACCAAAAGGAGCGTGACGTGATCATGCGCGAATTTCGCTCCGGCTCCAGCCGCGTCCTCATCACCACTGACCTGCTGGTGAGGAGACTTGGGGGGGCTGTGGGGAAGTGGAGCGGGGAGGGGGCAAACCCTGGGGGGGTCAGTTATGGGGTGAGTTAATTTGGGGGAAGCTCCCTGCGGGCCGGTGTGAGGGAATTTGGGGGCTGGGGTTGGGTCTGCCCTGCGCAGGGGCACTGGGGGGGAGCCGGAAATATCCGGCCCCTCTTAAAATGGCTTCTGTCATGTGATGGCAGCCATCTTAGGTGTTGGTGAACCCAAGTGTCCCGGGAGGGGCCCCCCCCAAGGAGATTCCCTCTCCGCCCAGCCCCCCCGTGCTGTATGCGGAATGTAGCTCCTTGGCACACCAAGGGGGGCTGCTCCGTGTGGCGGGCGCCCCCACCCCCGGGCCTCGGCCGCGGAACGGCAGCCCACAGCCAGGGCACGGGCGCTGCCCCACATGTGGGGGGGCCGGGGCCTGAACGTTGGTGGTTCTTTCCCCCCACACCCCAGGCCCGTGGCATTGACGTCCAGCAGGTGTCGCTCGTCATCAACTATGACCTGCCCACCAACCGGGAGAACTACATCCACAGGTACCCCCCCCTCCCCTCTCAGCGCTGGGGAGAACCCAGGAGTCCTGGCTCCCAGCCCCCTACTGCTCTAACCCACCAGCCCCCACTCCCCTCCCAGAGCCGGGGAGAGAACCCAGGAGTCCTGGCTCCCAGCCCCTGCTGCTCTAACCCACCAGCCCCCCCTCCCCTCCCAGTGCTGCGGAGAACCCAGGAGTCCTGGCTCCCAGACCCCCCTGCTCTAACCCACCAGCCCCCACTCCCCTCCCAGAGCCGGGGAGAGAACCCAGGAGTCCTGGCTCCCAGCCCCCGCTGCTCTAACCCACCAGCCCCCACTCCCCTCCCAGAGCCGGGGAGAGAACCCAGGAGTCCTAGCTCCCAGCCCCCCTGCTCTAACCCACCAGCCCCCCCTCCCCTCCCAGTGCTGCAGAGAACCCAGGAGTCCTGGCTCCCAGACCCCCCTGCTCTAACCCACCAGCCCCCCCCTCCCCTCCCAGAGCCGGGGAGAGAACCCAGGAGTCCCAGCTCCTCCTAGCCAAGAGGCCCCAAGCAAGCCAGGGAGAGAACCCAGGCGTCCTGCGCTCACCCCTTCTCCCCTCCCCCCAGGATCGGCCGAGGGGGGCGCTTTGGCCGGAAAGGGGTGGCCATCAACATGGTGACCGAAGAGGACAAACGCACCCTGCGCGACATCGAGACCTTCTACAACACCTCCATCGAGGAGATGCCCTTGAACGTGGCCGACCTCATCTGAGCGCCCCCCGGTGGGCGCCCCGGGCGCTGCCCCCGCGAGCCACTGTCATGCGCTGGCTCCGGACACTTTTTTTTTAATTATTTTCCCTTTTTTTTTTTTTTTTTGGTTTTGTTCTTTTGAATAAATGTCACTTTTTGGAGGTGAAAAAAATCCAATTTAGTGTTTTGTGGCATTTCTCTTGTCTGTCCACTTCTCGCTCTCATGCCCGGAGGCCAAACCTGGGGGGCCCCAGGCTCCGGATCCTCCTTAACTGGAGTGGGGGCATCCTGGCCTGTGGGTCCCCCCCACCTCCCCGTTTCCTTCATGTTCCTAGAACAGGGTGTGGCCAGACTCCTGGGTTCTCGACAGCAAGCACAGAACCCAGGCGTCCTGGCTGTGATGGGCTAGAGAGACGGCGGGGAGAACCCAGGTGTTCCCTCCTTTAATTGGGGGCAGGTGGGACCCAGGCATCCTGGCTCCCCCTCCTGTCCCCTGTATCCGCTAATGCGCCCCCTACATCTTCCCTGGGATTTGCCAGGTTCTCTTCCCCGCTCCTGCATAGAACCCAGGAGTCCTGCTGTCCCAGTCCCCGAAGATTTGGCCATCTCTTAACGAGCCCCACCCCTTCCCCAAAGCTACACCACCCTGATCCTGGTGCTAAATCGAACTGCTTGCGAGTCGGACCTACCTCAGGGTTGGTAGCTGTCGGGGGAGGGAGCCCCCCAAATCAGTTGCCCCCAAAACATTAAGCTAGAAATTTCTCCCCCCTGCACTCAATTTTTCCCCCATCCAACAAAATTGTGTGCGACCTTTTTACTTTTTTTTGTATAGTATTTATTGAAAGGAAACGAACGTACCAAATAAAAATCTTCTTTCAAAATGGCAGCTGCTTTGGGTTGTGTTTGTAAAGGGGGGTGGCCCCTCCCCCCTGGGGGGGCTCAAGGCAGTTTGGCCGGCCCCCTCCCCCGAATCCCAGTTGGCTGGAGGAGGGGTGTCCTCTCTGTTCCTGCTGTCCTTTGCATGGCTAATCCTCTCCCGAATGCATTGGTGGGAGCGGTGGGATCCCAGTGTCTTGCATGGCTAATCCAGGTGCATGGGGCAGGATGGGGAGAATCCCTTACCACAGCAGTCCCCTTACGAGCCAATATGGGGGAGTTCACACTGCACTGAGGTGCTTTTTTTTTTTTTTTTTTTTTTTTTTTTTTTTTTTTTCCCTTCCCTGGCCTTGCTGAGTGACACCTGGCATGTAGCAGTCCTCCCTCCTTGCCTCAGTTTCCCCACTGACACATTGAGCTGATACCACCTTTTGTGGGAGGGCCTTGCAATCTACTGACTAGAAGAGCAAGGGGGGGATTATAGTGGAGGGGGTTGGTGGCAGAGGTGGGATCCCAGCTATTTCCCTGGCAGCTGGACTCATGAGTTGGGGGAAGGATGGTAAAGCTGCTCCTGCCAGTGTCCCCTGCTGCACAATGGGGCTAGGAGTTCACACTCCTTTGACTCACAGGGGCCCCTGAGGCTAAAAAAAAAAAAAAAAAGGGTGATAGGCTCCTAATGTGACTTGGGGAACATGGCTGCTGTCCCCCCCAAACAACACAGGAGGAAGGACAGGCTCCCGCATACAGCAGGGCCCATTCTTTACTTCCCTGTTTGATAGAGCTCCTCCAGGAGTTCTCCCATTGCTGAAATCTTCCGGCGGGGAGTTCCGCGGGTGAACAACCGGGTTTCCTGTTCTACTAGGCTGTCGCGATACTTCGACCAGCTGTACCTCCTCCTGCGTCATGGGTAGGAGACCCAGAAGTTCACAGGGCCTGGCCTCTGTCCCCCAGCTTGACAGCATCGAACCCAGGGGTCCGAGCCCAAATCCACTCGGGGAGAGGGCCGATAGAACCCAGGAGTCTGGGCTCCCAGTCCTGCCCGTTTATTTGCCTTGAATCCCCCTGTTGCTACAACAGAGGTTGTAGCAGGACAGCTGGGTTCTGCCCCGGCTCCTCTGTGTGACTATTAGCCTCCCTGTTCACTGAGCGTCCTAAGGAATCTCTCTTCCCCCTGGCAGCAGGGAGTTCCGCAGATCTCTCGGGTTAGGCTTTAATAAGCTGGCAATTGGCCGGCAAGGAGATGCAGTGGCGGAGCGTTCCCCAGGGCCGAAGGGGAGCACGAGCGGGGCCGTGAGGCTGCCCCCTGGTGGTGATAAGGCATAAGTTGCTTACCTCCACAGCACCCCCAGAGGGAGACAGGAGCAAAGCGGGCTGGGGCCCTGGTGCAGGTCAGACGTGAGTTGTGTGTGGGGGGTTGCAGCCAGTTCTGGGGTGGGTTCATCTCCTATCCCGCACTTTGCATCTAAAACCACTTGGGCTCCCCTGAAAGAAAACAAAGGCCAGCATGTGTCTCCCAGCCCCCACTCCCCGAGCCGGGGAGAGAACCCAAGAGTCCTGGCTCCCACCCACCCTGCTCTAACCCACCAGCCCCCACTCCCCTCCCAGAGCTGGGGAGAGAACCCAGGAGTCCTGGCTCCCACCCACCCTGCTCTAACCCACCAGCCCCCACTCCCCTCCCAGCGCCGGGGAGAGAACCCAGGAGTCCTGGCTCCCAGCCCCCCCTGCTCTAACCCACCAGCCCCCACTCCCCTCCCAGAGCCGGGGAGAGAACCCAGGAATCCTGGCTCCCAGCCCCCCTGCTGTAACCCACCAGCCCCCACTCCCCTCCCAGAGCCGGGGAGAGAACCCAGGAGTCCAGGCTCCCAGTGCCAACACACAGGGGGTGGGGTGAGGGGCTCACGCCAATTTCCACGGCAGAGCGGGTCTGACCCAGTTATGGGGCAGCCGGGACTCGCCCAGCCGGGGGGCCTGAAGGCTGAGAGGAAGAAGCGAGGGGCGTGGGCACTTTTGCAGGCAGCTCGGGCAGAGCCGCACCTGGAGCGGTTTGGGGGCTGGAGCCCGGCCACGCCCCAGATACCTGCTCGCCTCAAAGGTCGAGGGAACCTGCAACTATAAAGCAGGGCAGAGAGACACCCAGATCCGGGGAGAGAACCCAGGAGTCCTTGCTCCCAGCCCCCCCTGCTCTAACCCACCAGCCCCCACTCCCCTCCCAGAGCCGGGGAGAGAACCCAGGAGTCCTGGCGCCCAGCCCCCCCTGCTCTAACCCACCAGCCCCCACTCCCCTCCCAGAGCCGGGGAGAGAACCCAGGAGTCCTGGCTCCCAGCCCCCCCGGCTCTAACCCACCAGCCCCCACTCCCCTCCCAGAGCCGGGAGAGAACCCAGGAGTCCTGGCTCCCAGCCCCCCCTGCTCTAACCCACCAGCCCCCACTCCCCTCCCAGAGCTGGGGAGAGAACCCAGGAGTCCTGGCTCCCAGCCCCCCCTGCTCTAACCCACCAGCCCCCACTCCCCTCCCAGAGCTGGGAGAGAACCCAGGAGTCCTGGCTCCCAGCCCCCCCTGCTCTAACCACCAGCCCCCACTCCCTTCCCAGAGCCGGGGAGAGAACCCAGGAGTCCTGGCTCCCAGCCCCCCCTGCTCTAACCCACCAGCCTCCCCAGCTGCAGGCCAACCACGTGAAGGTCACAGGCCTTTCTTGGGGGCTGACTCAGCGTTGTCCACGGATCCTCATGGGGAACTGAAAGCCCTGAATCATCAGCCCCCTCTCCCTCCTGGCCTGCGGTCCGAGGCAGCCGGAGTCCGTCACAGGCACGAGCCCATCTTACGCGGCGTCCCGCCACCCCCAGCCCAGCCCCAGGGCCTATGTCATCTCAGCACCTGTAAAACCAGCCGCCCCGCCCCAGAGGTGGCCGCATCTCAGCGCCGGGCGAGGGGTCCCTGGGTAACCGGCCGCCCCGCCCCAGAGGTGGCCGCATCTCAGCGCCGGGCGAGGGGTCCCTGGGTAACCGGCCGCCCCGCCCCAGAGGTGGCCGCATCTCAGCGCCGGGCGAGGGGTCCCTGGGTAACCGGCCGCCCCGCCCCAGAGGTGGCCGCATCTCAGCGCCGGGCGAGGGGTCCCTGGGTAACTGGCCGCCCCCCCCCAGAAGTGGGCGCATCTCAGCCTCGAGGACTCGTTATCTGTGCGTGTTGTTGGAGCTGGGAGGCGGGTGCGCGACCTTGGAAAGGGAACTGGTTTCGTTTCCTTCAGTTTATCAGTTAAGCGCAGGACAGGACGAGAGGGAGGCACGGAGCGAGGGACGGACCCAGGGACGGACGGACAATCCAGCAGCCTCTCCAGCATGGGGACCCTGGGGACCCTGTCCCTGCTGCTCTGCCTGGCAGGTAGGTGCTGCTCTTTTCTACAGGTGGTATCTCTCTAACCCACCGCACCCCACTCCCCTCCCAGAGCCGGGGAGAGAACCCAGGAGTCCTGGCTCCCAGCCCCCCCTGCTCTAACCCACCGCACCCCACTCCCCTCCCAGAGCCGGGGAGAGAACCCAGGAGTCCTGGCTCCCAGCCCCCCCTGCTCTAACCCACCGCACCCCACTCCCCTCCCAGAGCCGGGGAGAGAACCCAGGAGTCCTGGCTCCCAGCCCCCGCCAACTTCCATTTAACTTTGTTCACCTGTGCGATAAAGTCTGTTTTGCTCCGGGGTCATTTTTAAACAATGTTGGTTTTCCGCAAAGATTTGGGTGGGAAAAGGGGCATTTCCTGCCGGGTCGGCACTCACCGAAGCTGAACGAGTTGGTGGAGGCGGCTAAACTGGGGGGGGCTAAGCTCCCTTCCCCCGCCCCCAGCCCCCCCAAAATTGAATTTCCATGTTATTGTTTTCAGCAGTCAGCAGAAAACCGGCCGGGCATTTGGGGTTTGCTTGAGATCTTGGTGGGGAACCAAATATTGCCCCCTCCCACATTTGGCACAGAAAAAACATGAAATTTGGACGATTCGGGTGGGGGGCACAAAGCCTCCGAAAATTTCACAGCAGAGAGGAGATTTTTATTTATTTTTGTATCGAACCAAAGGTTAACATTACGCAATTCTGACAGCGGAAATATTTTAAGATTTATAGTGCTCCGACTTGGCCACGAAAGCCTGAATTTGGGGTGGAAAAAAATGGGATTTTTTCTGTTTCCCCATCAGTTCCCCCCCCCCCCCAAAAACAGGGACAATGTTCCTTTTCCCTGAAATGTTGGGTGAAAAATGAGCAAGAAAACCTACTTGATTTCAAAACGTGGATTTCAATACACACATAAATCCATTATCCGCTAACAGATGTAACCCCACCCACCGTGTCTCGTGAATATCCCGGCAGCCAACAAGGTTATTTCAACATTTTCAGACCATCGCAATCTGTGGAGTTGTCCTCAAAGTCCATTTTTTTGGTCCCGAAGAGAATGTTAAGCGGCGTTAACTCTGAAACCTACCGAGGGCACAATTGGAAACGAGCCACCAACACTGCTGCTACATGAAACATACCATCAGAGTGGGTGGCTGGACAACAAGGCAGGAAGGATTTTGCGGGGAGCTGGGGTAGGGGCTTTGCCCCCACCTTTCTACCCCACAGGACCTATATTCTTAAATGGGGTGTTAACTCTGATGGTACATTTCATGTAGCAGCTGGTGTCAGCTGAGAGAGGATCACTTAGGGGGCAGGATTTGAGGGCACAATGTAATTGCGGGGCCCGCATCCTTTGGAATATGGAGGATTGAACCTGGATTTTTCGGGGGTGTTAATTCTGGACCCTAATGGTGGCAAAATGACTTGGTTCCCTAAAGAAGGCGAGTTAAAAGATTGCGCCTAACATGGGCGTGGTGGGCAAGGGGGCAGTCAGAGGGCAGAGGCTGTGGGAGGAGAGAAATTAGCAGCCGGGTTAGCAACGTGTGTGTTTACTCTGGACCCTAATGATGGCCACAGAAACACAACTAGCCAGGGGAGGCGTATTCGTGCCCTGTATCTACTTTGGAGGTCTAATTGTTCCTCCCCACCATCTTCCTCACCCCTCTAGTCTGCATCTCCACCCAGCCTGGCGAGGGGGCCCAGGAACTCACCACGCCCGGCTCCGGGATCGAGGCCCCGTGTGACGGCGACGGCTGCCCCCGCCATAAGAAATCGGCCACCCTCGTGCCGTCTTTCACCAAAACCACCGCCACCACCACCACGACCCACCGCACGAAGCCCCCCACCACGACCCACCCGGCCAATCACACCACGACCCACCACACGACGCCCCCCACCACGACCCACCACACGACGCCCCCCACCACGTCCCACCCGGCCAATCACACCACGTCCCACCCGGCCAATCACACCACGTCCCACCCAGCCAACCACACCACGTCCCACCCGGCCAATCATACCACATCCCACCCAACAAACCACACCACCGTGCACACGACCCCCCACCTCACCACGGCAGGCCCGCCGGGGCCCCCGGATGTGGGGGTCGGGAACTACTCGGTGCGGAATGGGTCGGACGTCTGCCTCCGGGTACAGTCGGGCCTCCAGCTCTGGGTCCGATATGAGAACGGCTCCAAAGCGCAGGTATGGGAAAAGGGAGGCTAGTGGTTAGAGCAGGGGGGGCTCGGAGCCAGGTCTCCTGGGTTTTCTCCCCGGCTCTGGGAGGGGAGTGGGGGCTGGTGGGCTAGAGCAGGGGGGGCTGGGAACCAGGACTCCTGGGTTCTCTCCCTGGCTCTGGGAGGGGAGTGGGGGCTGGTGGTTAGAGCAGGGGGGGCTGGGAGCCAGGACTCCTGGGTTCTCTCCCCAGGACTCTTGGGGTTCGGGGATGAAGGTGATACCAGGTCACCCAACTTCTTTCTCTCTTCCAGCTCTGGGGAGCTTTTGCCGTCCAGCCGAACCACACCAAGGTGTCGGGAAAATGCTCCGACGAGTCAGCCACCATGGAGCTCACCTTCGCTCAGGGCTTCCTGCACTTCACCTTCATAAAGGTACCGACCGGGGGGGCTGTGGGGCAGGGAGTGGGGTCGGGGCTCAGCAGGGGGCGCTCTCCCCTGGCAGGCAGGGCTGGCCCCAGGGCGGTGCTAGGGGGTGCTGGGGGGCAGGGAGCGAGGCGGGGGGCTCAGCAGGGGGCGCTCTCCCCTGGCAGGCAGGGCTGGCCCCAGGGCGACGCTAGGAGGTGCTGTGGGGCAGGGAGCGGGGCGGGGGTTGTATAAACAGCTGCTGTGCTGCACCCCAGAGGTGGCTGCATCACCGTGCTGGGCCAACGTTGAGGGTCCAAACGTCTCCTGTCCCTTGTGTCTCCCCAGAATAAAACCCAGAACTCCGTCTACCTGCATGAGGTCCGAGCCAACCTGAGCATCCAGTTCCCTGGGGCCACACGTGAGAACCGGGGGTCGAGGCTGTGGGGGGGAAGGTTGGGAGGAGTTGGGGGAAAGGTTTAGGGCAATGGAGCAAGTTCAGGGTCTCGGGGTGACATTGGGAGTTCAGGGTTGACTTCAGAGGCGTCAGGGTGACTTTGAGGGGTTGGGGTGACTTTTGGGGGCTCGGGGGTGATTTTGGGAGTTCAGGGGGTTGGGGGTAACTTTGGGGATTTGGGGGAGTCGAGGTGACTGGGCGTCAGGGTGACTGGGTATTTGGGGTGACTTTGAGGGGTTAGGGTGACTTTTGGGGGGTTGGAGGTGACTTTGGGAGTTCAGGGGAGTCAGGGTTATTGGGCGTTCGGGGTGACTTTGAGGGGTTGGGGTGACGGGGGTCAGGGTGACTTTGAGGGTTTAGGGTGACGGAGAGGTCAGGGTGACTTTGAGGAGTGGGGTGACTTTGGGGGATCAGGGGGTTGGGGTGCATTTGGGGAGTCGGACGGCTTCGGGGTGACTTTGGGGGGTCGGGGGTGATTTTGAGGAGTCGGGACGACTTTGAGGAGTTGGGGTGACTTTGGGAGGTCTAGGGGGTTGGGGTGACTGGGGGTTTCGGTTGACTTTGAGGAGTCAGAGTGACTTTGAGGGGTTCAGGATGACTTTGGGGTCTCGAGGGTGACTTTGAGGAGTTGGAGTGACTTTGGGGGATCGGAGGGTTTGTGGTTACTGGGGGTTTGGGGTGACTTTGGGGGGCTCGGGGTGCCTTTCAGGGAAGGTTCGTGGCTCGTGGTCGGTGAGGTGGGTGATTTGGGGGCTGGCTCTGATCTCTGCCCCCCTTGCCCCCCCAGAGAGGCAGTTCGCGGTGCAGAACGCCAGCCTGCGAGAGTTCGAAGCCCGGCTGGGGCACTCGTACCAGTGCCAGAACCGCAGCCTGGCGCTGGGCCCGGCCTTCCACCTTGACGCCCTGCACGAGCGGATCCAGGCCTTCGCCCTGCCCGGGGGCGGCTTCGGGGAAGGTACCGGCCCCCCTCGGCCCCAGATCTGCCCCCCACAGTCTCCCTCCTGGCCCCCCATTCCTGCCCCTTCACAGCCCCACACTCAGCTCCCTCTCCCAACCCACATCCCCTCTGCTGCCCCATAAACCTCTCTCCCCCTGCCCCATTTCCCCCTATCTGAGCCCTGCCCCGCCCCATAGCCCTCTTATCTCCCCCCTGCCCCCCCACCTCCCAGCATAGCCCCCCCCGGTCTCACCCCCTGCCCCTCCTCTCTTGCAGCTGAGCTGTGCCCAGAGGAGCGGCACAGCGCGCTCGTGCCCATCATCATCGGGGTGGTTCTGCTGGTCCTGATCCTGATCATCGTCATCGCCTACTTGGTGGGCCGGCGCAGGGCCCGGGGCGGCTACCAGACCCTCTGAGGGGCCGGGACACTGGGGGGAAGGAGGGGAGAATGGGGCCTGTCCCCTCTAGGGGGCACCGGCTCCCACCCGGCCCCAGGGCAGGGACTGGCTGGCTCGGGGGTGGGGGCAGGGAACAGGGTCAGAGATCCATGTATTTTATTTTACTGATTAAATAAATTTGGGGTTGTTAGTAAATACGAGGACGGCTCAGTTACTGTCCGTGCACCGGCTCTTGGCAGCATCCCAATGGGGTTACCCGCCCCCCCCCCCGCAAAAAACAGCCCCCCCCCATAACAATTCTGTTCAATAATAAATGGGGATTATGTCTCCTGGTCTTAAGGAGATGCGGCCACCTCTGGGGCGGGGCGGCCGGTTACACGGGGACCCCTCGCCCGGCGCTGAGATGCAGCCACCTCTGGGGTGGGGCGGTGGCTGTTGAAAACATAAGTCTAGGACAAGGGCTGGGGTGCTCCTGGGAGTGGGGCTCAGCAGGGGGCGCTCTCCCCCACAGGCAGGGCAGGCCCCAGGGATGCTGGGCTGCAGGGAGGTTGTTGGGGTGTGGGGGCACCCCAGCAGCCTGGCTGTATCCCAGCTCCCCATGGGGTGCCCAGTCCCCCAGGCGGCCCCAGCAGGGTCCCGTTAACTGAGCCGCGTGCGGGAACAGCCCCACCCGGCTCCTAAGGGGAAGTGGGGGTGTCACGAGGCTGCTTCTGTCATTGGGGGGCAGGGACAGGGGCAGCACCCTCAGGCCACGCCCCTTTCTATGATCCATGATCAAGCCACGCCCCTTGCCTCACAAACCACACCCTCTTCTAACTTCCATGACTAAGCCACGCCCCCTGTATGAGTTTGCTCTTTAGCTCCACCCCCACCCATGGATCCCATTCCCCCCAGCCCTTTAAACCACGCCCCCTTTTCAAGAGTCCTGCAGCAAGCCCCACCCCCCTCCACGAGTCCTTTATTCCATCGGCATTTATAAAGATGCGGCCACCTCTGGGGCGGGGCGGCTGGTTACACAGGGACCCCTCGCCCAGCGCTGAGATGCGGCCACCTCTGGGGCGGGCGGCTGGTTACACAGGGACCCCTTGCCCAGCGCTGAGATGCGGCCACCTCTGGGGGGGGCGGCTGGTTACACAGGGACCCCTCGCCCGGCAGTGAGATGCGGCCACCTCTGGGGCGGGGCGGCTGGTTATCCAGGGACCCCTCGCCCAGCACTGAGATGCGGCCACCTCTGGATGGGTAGACTGGCTGGACAGACAGATACAGCCCCTCCCTGCATGTCCTCCTTGCTGTCCATCTGTCCATCCGGAAGGCCTGACAGACAGACAGAGCTGCTGAACGAGCCGGGCTAGGGCTGACCGGGCAGCTATGAGGCGGGAGTGGGGCAGAGAAAAGGGTCAGGTGTTGGCGGACAGTTACAGCACGGCTCCTTTGGGTTGAAGTTTTCGTTTATTGTGGCTACAGAGAATCCAGGGGTCCGGTTCCTCCCAATACCCCCCCATAGTCTCCCCCCCACACACACTTCAACTGCCCCTTCCCCAGCCTGGTTTCAAAGTCCCAGGTCCCCCACACCACCCCAGTTCTGACACCCAGCCCCTACCCACAAACCTGCCTGGCACCCTCACTTCACCTGCCTCCCTACCCCCACCCCCAGGAGAGGCGATTTCAGGTTGTGGCCGGGAACCTTCAGCAGATTAAGCAGGAAGGCTGGAAGCCAGGATGCCTGGGTTCTCTCCCCGGCTCTGGGAGGGGAGTGGGGTCTGGTGGGTTAGAGCAGGGAGGGGGCTGGGAGCCAGGACTCCTGGGTTCTATCCCTCAGTCCCGCAAGGTCAGAGCCAGCGTCTCACGGATCTCGGCCGCGACGCCCTCCTCTCCCTCCCCGTCCTCGAAGGGCTCTTCCTCCTCCTCCTCCTCCTCTTCCTCCACCATCCAGCGGGGCTGGAAGACATCGCCGTGCATCTCGCAGACGTTGTGGAGGGTGGAGCAGGCGGCGATCAGGGTGGGCAGGAAAGAGACGTCCGTGTCGTTGCGTTTCTGCAGGCAGCGCCAGCGACCCCTGAGGCGCCCGAAGGCCACCCCCACCACAGTGCGGGCGGCGGCGGCGTACTCGTTAAACCGCCTCTGGGCCGGCGTGAGCTCCCCGGCCCGGTAAGGCCTCATCAGCCAGGGCAGGAGCGGGTAGGACGGGCCCCCCAGAAGGTAGACGGGCACCTGTACGCCTCCCACGTCCTGGGCCGCCCCGGGGAAGAGCTCCCCCCGCTGGGCGCGCTGGTAGAGCTCGGAGGCCCGGAGCACCTGGGCGTCGGTCTGCCTCCCCGGGCAGCCGACGTTGACGTCCCAGAAGCAGCCGCGGGCGTCGACAGCGGCCTGCAGCACCACCGAGTGCCAGCCCCGGCGGTTGAAGTACCCGGCGGCGTTCTCGTTGGGGGCCCGGATGGGGATGTGCAGGGCCCCCAGCACGCCGGCCAGCTGCGGTGGGGCGGGGAAGCCAGCGGCCCGGGGCCCGGCGGGGGCGGCCACGTAAGCTGGGGTGAGGATGGCCACCACGGCCTCGCAGACGTCGCGCAGGATCTTGCAGACGGTGGAGCGGGAGACGCCGAACTGCTGCTCCACGGCCCGGTACTCGGTGCATGCACCCAGGCGCCACAGGGTCATGGCCAGGCGGACCTCGGCGGGGATGGCCCGGCGCATGTTGGTGTCTCGCCGCTGGATGGCCGCCCGCAGCCGCCCGCAGAGGTAGTCGAAGGTGGCCGGGCCCAGGCGGAAGTTCTCGGCCCACTCGCCGGGCCCGAAGGCCTTGGCCCGCACCGTGTCCCAGAAGGCCGAGCTCCGGGCCTTGCTCCACAGCCGCCGCTCCCGGGCCGGGGCGGGTGGCGGCGGCGGCGGGAGGAGCGGGAGGCCGGCCGGGCGGGGGCCGGGCCCGGACGCCGGGGTCCCCGCCAGCCAGAGCAGGGCAAAGCGGCGGCCCCAGCGGGCCCGGGCCCGGCGGCGGCGGGCGGCCCGGTGGCGCCGGGCGGCCTCCCTTAGGCGGCGGCCCCGCTGCAGCCGCAGGTAGTAGAGGAGGCAGAGGGCCACGGCCCCCCGGCTGAGGGCGGGGAGCGGGCAAGATGGCGGAGCTGGGGCAGCCATCTTGGGTTGGCCAAAGTTTGGTCAAGGCGGTGAGGGAGTGGGGGGAGGGGCGCTAGGGCGCATGCGCGGGAAGGGAAAGAAGGGGAGGGTTGGAGGAAAGAGCGCATGCGCGGGGAGGAATGGGAGATGGTTGAGGGGGGAACGGCGCATGCGCGGGCCGGAAATGGAGACGGTTGAGGGGCAGGGCGCATGCGCGAGGAGGAAATGGGGCCGGTGGAAGGGCAGGGCGCATGCGTGCCCCCTCAGCCTCATGGCGCATACTAGGCTGTGCCCGCGCTTCCCCTTTGTCTCCCCCCTCCGTTGCGCATGCGCCGCAGAGAGCGGGCGCGAAACAGGCGCCTGCGTACTGCGGAGGGAGGAATCTGCGGAGGGAGTGCGGGCGCATGCGCACAAGGAGTGTAACTCAGGGAGGTTCCCGCGCGCGCGCGCACCGACCGCGGGGGGCTGGCGCGTGCACAGTGAGTGGATCCGCGGGCGCCTCCGCGCCTGCGCCGTAGGAACCCTGGCACCATGAAGGCGGAAGCGCCGGCCAAGCCGCTGTGGGAGTGTCGCCATTTTCCAAAATGGCGGCGGCGCTGCAGGGGCTGCTGGTCCCGCACCTGCTGCCCGAGCGCTGCTACGACGAGCTTTTCCTGCGCTTCAACCTGCTGCACGGTGAGCGCGCGCCCCTCCCGCCCGGGCCACACCCCCTGGTCGGCATGGCAAAGCAAGGCGGCAGCCCTCCGGCGCTCCATAGGCGCGGGGCGGAAGGGCCGCGTGCCACCGCCATGTTGGTGCGGGGCGGAAGTACGACGCGGCGCCGCCATGTTGGTGCAGGGCGGAAGTCCTGCCTGAGGCGTGCCGCCGCCATGTTCGTGCGGGGCGGAAGTGCCCCAGAAGTGGGGTTCCAGGGGGAAGGGTGACCCCAATTCTCAGCCCGCTCCCCTGGGATGACACATCCCGGCCACAGCCTCCCACTTAGGTGGGGGGACAATGGAGGCGCAGTGTGGGTTGTTTGGGGCAATTGGACAGGGGCAGTGGGGGGCGGTGGGGTGGGGGGCCTGGTGAAGCAGTGGGGGTTGGTTGGGGGTTGGTTGGGGGCCGGGGGAGCAGTGGGGGTTGGTTGGGGGTCGGTGGGGTAGGAGGGCCGGGGGAGCAGTGGGGGTTGGTTGGGGGTTGGTTGGGGGCCGGGGGAGCAGTGGGGGTTGGTTGGGGGCCGGGGGAGCAGTGGGGGTTGGTTGGGGGTCGGTGGGGTAGGGGGGCCGGGGGAGCAGTGGGGGTTGGTTGGGGGTTGGTTGGGGGCCGGGGGAGCAGTGGGGGTTGGTTGGGGGTCGGTGGGGTAGGGGGGCCGGGGGAGCAGTGGGGGTTGGTTGGGGGTTGGTTAGGGGCCGGGGGAGCAGTGGGGGTTGGTTGGGGGTCGGTGGGGTAGGAGGGCCGGGGGAGCAGTGGGGGTTGGTTGGGGGTTGGTTGGGGGCCGGGGGAGCAGTGGGGGTTGGTTGGGGGCCGGGGGAGCAGTGGGGGTTGGTTGGGGGTCGGTGGGGTAGGGGGGCCGGGGGAGCAGTGGGGGTTGGTTGGGGTTGGTTGGGGGCCGGGGGAGCAGTGGGGGTTGGTTGGGGGTCGGTGGGGTAGGGGGGCCGGGGGAGCAGTGGGGGTTGGTTGGGGGTTGGTTAGGGGCCGGGGGAGCAGTGGGGGTTGGTTGGGGGTCGGTGGGGTAGGAGGGCCGGGGGAGCAGTGGGGGTTGGTTGGGGGTTGGTTGGGGGCCGGGGGAGCAGTGGGGGTTGGTTGGGGGCCGGGGGAGCAGTGGGGGTTGGTTGGGGGTCGGTGGGGTAGGGGGGCCGGGGGAGCAGTGGGGGTTGGTTGGGGGTTGGTTGGGGGCCGGGGGAGCAGTGGGGGTTGGTTGGGGGTTGGTTGGGGGCCGGGGGAGCAGTGGGGGTTGGTTGGGGGTCGGTGGGGTAGGAGGGCCGGGGGAGCAGTGGGGGTTGGTTGGGGGTTGGTTGGGGGCCGGGGGAGCAGTGGGGGTTGGTTGGGGGTTGGTTGGGGGCCGGGGGAGCAGTGGGGGTTGGTTGGGGGTCGGTGGGGTAGGGGGGCCGGGGGAGCAGTGGGGGTTGGTTGGGGGTTGGTTGGGGGCCGGGGGAGCAGTGGGGGTTGGTTGGGGGTCGGTGGGGTAGGGGGGCCGGGGGAGCAGTGGGGGTTGGTTGGGGGTTGGTTGGGGGCCGGGGGAGCAGTGGGGGTTTCATAGATTCTAGACTCTAGAACTGGAAGGGACCTCGAGAGGTCATCGAGTCCAGTCCCCTGCCCGCATGGCAGGACCAAATACTGTCTAGACCATCCCTGATAGACATTTATCTAACCTACTCTGAAATATCTCCAGAGATGGAGATTCCACAACCTCCCTGGGCAATTTATTCCAGTGTTTAACCACCCTGACAGTTAGGAACTTTTTCCTAATGTCCAACCTAGACCTCCCTTGCTGCAGTTTAAGCCCATTGCTTCTTGTTCTATCCTCAGAGGCTAAGGTGAACAAGTTTTCTCCCTCCTCCTTATGACACCCTTTTAGATACCTGAAAACTGCTATCATGGGGGGGGGTTGGTTGGGGGTCGGTGGGGTAGGGGGGCCGGGGGAGCAGTGGGGGTTGGTTGGGGGTTGGTGGGGTAGGGGGGCCGGGGGAGCAGTGGGGGTTGGATAGGGGACAATGGGGTAGGGTGGGGGTGCTGGGGGAGCAGTGGGGGTTGGTTGGGGGTTGGTGGGGTAGGGGGGGGGCTCAGTGGGGCAGGACAGTAGCTACCATGGGGACCAAGGGGGGGCATTGAGGGGGTGGGAGCCAGGCACTCCTAGGGGGCCGAGGCCGGGAGGGAAGGGGGCAAGCGGGGGGGTGGGAAGGAGCTGGGGGAGCCCAGCGCACAGGGAACCGGAGTCACCCCGAGACGTTGGGGTAGCCATAATGCAGAGGGCCGGGGAGTGGGGTGCAGGGATGCCCAGAGAAACACCCGACATGGGGGGCCCAGGGGAGCTGGCCCGTGGAGGGGGCAGTTATAGAGGAATGAGGGGCGGGGTCCCGGGGATATCCAGGGGGCAGCAGACGCTGGCCGGGGGCAGAGGGCGGCCATGGGGCTGCTGGGGAAGGGGCAAAGGGGGCAGGCGGCTAAGGACACCCAAAGAGGCCGTAGGGTTTGCGGGGGCCAGTGAAATCCCCAGGTGGGGAGGATGAGAGGTTCCCGGGGGGCATAAACTCCACCGGGGGGGTGGGGGGGGCAGGGGTCGCTGGTGGCCTGACTTGGACCCCCCCCCCCCTTCTCCCTCTCTGTTTTCATCCAGTTCCCTGCCTGAAGATCGTGATCAGCAAAGGGCTGGGACTCGCCATCGTCGCGGGGTCGCTGATGGGTACGGACCCGGCTCCCTCTCTGGGCGGGGAATGGGGCAGGGGCCTGTCCCCTCTAGGGGGCACCAGCTCCCACCCGGCCCCAGGGCGGGGACTGGCTGGCTCAGGGGGGTGGGGAATGGGGCAGGAGCCTGTCCCCTCTAGGGGGCGCCGGCTCCCCTCCGCCCCCCCGCCTGACGTGCCCCCCGTCTCCCCACAGTGAAGCTGCCCCAGGTGTTTAAGATCCTGGGGGCGAGGAGCGCTGTGGGGCTCAGTCTCCAAGCCATCCTGCTGGAGCTGCTGGCCATCACCGGCACCATGGTCTACAGCCTGGCCAACGGCTTCCCCTTCAGGTGAGCCTGTGCCATCGCCCCACGCCACCAGGAGGCGCCCCCGCCCCTGACAGGGAGCTGAACCCAAGCGGGGTCAGGCCAGGTCAGCACTGGGGTGGGAGAGCTCTGCTGGGAGCCGGACTCCTGGGTTCTCCCCGGCTCTGGGAGGGGAGTGGGGGCTGGTGGGTTGGAGCAGGGGGGCTGGGAGCCAGGACTCCTGGGTTCTCTCCCGGCTCTGGGAGGGGAGTGGGGGCTGGCGGTTAGAGAAGGGGGGGCTGGGAGCCAGGACTCCTGGGTTCTATTCCTGGCTCTGGGAGGGGAGTGGGGGCTGGTGGGTTAGAGCAGGGGGGGCTGGGAGCCAGGACGCCTGGGTTCTCTCCTCGGCTCTGGGAGGGGAGTGGGGGCTGGTGGGTTAGAGCAGGGGAGCTGAGAGCCAGGACTCCTGGGTTCTCTCCTTGGGTCTGGGACTCTATTGGGGCGCTGGGCAGGGGGCTGGCTGGCTCGGGGGGCAGGGTTTTTCGGGCGGACCGAACCCCGTGTTTCCCCCCCCCCCGCAGTGCTTGGGGCGAGGCGCTCTTCCTCATGCTGCAAACCGTTGCCATCGGCTTCCTGGCCCTACACTTCGGGGGACGCACGGCACAGGGTGAGTGGGGCGCGGTTCCCATGCCAGGGCGGGGGGGAGCGGGTGGATCCCTGCGGGGGGGGGATTTAACCCTCTCCTGTCTCTCCCCCCGCCCAGGTGTCTCCTTCCTGGTGCTGTATTTCGCTCTGCTCTGCCTGCTGCTCTCCCCTCTGGCCCCCCGGCCCGTGGTCACCCTCCTGCAAGCCACCAACGTGCCCGCCATCGTCATCAGCAGGGTAAGGGGCCTGTCCCCTCTAGGGGGTGCCTGCTCCCACCCGGCCCCGGGGTGGGGACTGGCTGGCTCAGGGGGGCAGGGTATGGGGCAGGGGCCTGTCCCCTCTAGGGGGCGCCGGCTCCCACCCGCCCCTGCATGCAGGGGGCTGTGGCTCGGGGGGCACACTAGTGGTTGGGGGCTGAGTGTATTTTGGGGGGGCAGCAGGATTCATGCCATAGTGGATGTGGACCAGCCCCTTACCCCCGCCAAAGGGCTTGGGGGTCACAGGGCATGGGGGGGGGGCAAAGCTGTCCAAGCTATTGATCTGGGGGGTCTCGTCTCTTCCCCCCCCCCAACCCCCCCCAGCTACTCCAGGCGGCCACCAACTACCGCAACGGGCACACGGGGCAGCTGTCGGCCGTCACCGTCTTCCTGCTCTTCGGCGGCTCGCTGGCCCGGATCTTCACCTCCATCCAGGTAGCCGGGGGGCACAGGGCATTGGGGAGGGGGTGTTGCCTCCCACAATCCCTCTGAGCATGTACCCATCATGCTCCTGGGCACAGGGGATCCCTAGAGGGCCCAGTCTCCGGGCCCCTGACCCCGCCCTGGGGCTGGATGGGAGCCGGCGCCCCCTAGAGGGGACAGGCCCCCAGCCCCATTGCCCGCCCCCCTCACCCCCCTCCGTCTGTCCCCCTCCAGGAGACGGGCGACCCCCTGATGGCTCTGACCTACGTCGTCTCCTCCGTCTGCAACGGCATCATCGCAGGCCAGCTCCTCTATTACTGGCACGTGCTGGCCGGCGCGGGGGCTGGGAAGAAGCGGGAATAGAGGGGCCCCCCCCCGGACTCTGACCGCGGCCTGCCCGGGGGTCCCCATAGGGGGAGTGGGGGCTGCCCCCTGCCCCGTGCTGCCGTCTGAGCTGTATCGAGGGGGGGGCAGGGCCCCCATCTGGCTCCACCGGCGCCCCCTAGAGGGGAACCCACTCAGCCCGGTCTGCCCCCCCCCTCCCCAGCTGGGCTCCGGCAGGGAGGGGGGAGCAGGTCTGTAAACCCCCCCCCCCCCCCCCCGTGAGGTAATTAAACGCTGATTGGCCAGGAGCTCCCGGCTGTGCCCATCCTGGGGGGGGGGAAGGGATCTCTGGGACTCCCTGCTGCAGGGTGTGGAAGGTTGAATTCGGATGGGGGGGGGGGCAGGCATGGAAACCCCCAGCCCCTCCTCCCCTGGCAGCTAACGAGCTCGGTGCTAATCACGCCAATTAGTCACCGCCCTTCTGCCTCCCTGCCCCCCCGGCGCTGGGATCCTGAACTGGGGGCAGGGCAAAGCCGAACCGGGCACAGAGCTGTGTCTGCCCCGGGGGCCCTGCCTGGCTCTGGGAGGGGGGTGGGGGCTGGTGGGTTAGAGCAGGGGGGGCTGGGAGCCAGGACTCCTGGGTTCTCTCCCCGGCTCTGGGAGGGGAGTGGGGGCTGGTGGGTTAGAGCAGGGGGGGCTGGGAGCCAGGACTCCTGGGTTCTCTCCCTGGCTCTGGGAGGGGAGTTGGGGCTGGGGGGTCAGAGCAGGGGGGGCTGGGAGCCAGGACGCCTGGGTTCTCTCCCTGGCTCTGGGAGGGGAGTGGGGGCTGGTGGGTTAGAGCAGGGGGGGCTGGGAGCCAGGACTCCTGGGTTCTCTCCCTGGCTCTGGGAGGGGAGTTGGGGCTGGGGGGTCAGAGCAGGGGGGGCTGGGAGCCAGGACGCCTGGGTTCTCTCCCTGGCTCTGGGAGGGGAGTGGGGGCTGGTGGGTTAGAGCAGGGGGGGCTGGGAGCCAGGACGCCTGGGTTCTCTCCCTGGCTCTGGGAGGGGACGGAGCGGGGGCTGGGCTCATCTTGCGGGCCCCCCCACAGCAGGTTTCCCTACGTGATTCACCCCTTCATGTCAGAACAGGTGGGGGTCGGGCCCTTCCCTGGTTACCATGGCAACTGGGTGGGGTGACAAGGAAGGCACTGGTGTTGTTGTAGCTAGGACAGAAGACCGTTACCGGGGCAACGGCCCCATCCTGTCCCACCCACCCCCCCATTCCCTGGCACATGCGGGGTTAACTCTTTAGCTCCTTTCTGAGTAGCTGGGACCTTTCCTGACCTGAGGGGCTGTGGGGCGGGAGTGAGGGGCACCGGCCGAGCTGGGGGGGGCAGGGGCTGCGGGGCGGGAGTGAGGGGCACCGGCCGAGCTGGGGGGGGCAGGGGCTGCGGGGCGGGAGTGAGGGGCACCGGCCGAGCTGGGGGGGGCAGGGGCTGCGGGGCGGGAGTGAGGGGCACCGGCCGAGCTGGGGGGGGGGGGGCAGGGGCTGCGGGGCGGGAGTGGGGGGCACCGGCCGAGCTGGGGGGGGGGGCAGAGGGCTGCGGGGCGGGAGTGGGGGGGCACCGGCCGAGCTGGGGGGGGGGCAGAGGGCTGCGGGGCGGGAGTGGGGGGCACCGGCCGAGCTGGGGGGGGGGGCAGAGGGCTGCGGGGCGGGAGTGGGGGGCACCGGCCGAGCTGGGGGGGGGCAGGGGCTGCGGGGCACCGGCCGAGCTGGGGGGGGGCAGGGGCTGCGGGGCGGGAGTGGGGGGCACCGGCCGAGCTGGGGGGGGGCAGGGGCTGTGGGGCGGGAGTGAGGGGCATTTTCGTTTCCTCCTTTGTCTTTCTCGCTCTTGGGGGTCAAACCCCGCAGCATTGTTTTTTGGCGGGGGGTGGTTTGATCTGTTTCCTGCCCCCTCCCCAAACATCTCATCTCTCCTTTGCCCCCTTCCCCCCCCCAGTAACGCTCTGGGGTCAGGGCTGTCTCTAGGAACCAGGTTTATTCTCTTTACAAGATACGTTGACAAACAGCATTAAGACAGCCCCCCCCCTTCTCTAGGGGGCACAATCCCCCACTGCTCCAGGCTGTCCCTCCACCTGCACCCCCTTTTTTCAGCCCCCCTGACTTTTCCAGGCCCCCCCCACTCCCTCCCCCCTTTCCAGCTCCAGTGCTAGGTGAACTGATTTGGGGGGGATGGCCGCCAGCAAAGAGTTAACAAAGGGGGTGATTTTAAAGTGTAGAGGGGGAGAAGGGGCGCTGGGGGAGGGGAAGAGTCTGCCCTCTGCCCCCACAGCCCCCCCTGCTGGGGCTGGAGTCACAGGGAGCTCCTCCCCACGTCCCCCCAGACTTAGTTCCTCTTCGAGGGTTTTCTTCTTTCCGTATAAAAACCCAGCGTCCCTGTCCCCCCTCGGTCCCGGCCCGCCACGGGCTAGAGGGGCGTCAGCGGCGCCGGCCCGGGGGGCTCGTAGGGCAGCGGCGGGAAGCCCTCGCCCACGTCGCAGGCCTGCAGCCCGTAGGCGGCCATCATGTCACGGAAGTCGGGCGGCAGCACCCCCGGCGGGTGGGGGGCGGGGTCTTGCTTGTAGGGCATCGGAGCCGGGGGGCCGTAGGACAGGCTGCTGCGGGGGTCGGGGGGGAAGAGAAGAGGGGTTAACAAGCCGGATAATTACAGCTGCAGAATGAGGGGAGAGGAGAGAACCCAGGAGTTCGGGCTCCCGGCCCCCCCTGCTCTAACCCACCAGCCCCCACTCCCCTCCCAGAGCCCGGGAGAGAACCCAGGCGTCCTGGCTCCTGGCCCCCCCTGCTCTAACCCACCAGCCCCCACTCCCCTCTGAGAGGGCTGGGAGCCCGGACGCCTGGGTTCTCTGTGAGCTCTGGGCAATGTTATGGGGGGGGGCCGCCCTGCAGCTGCAGGAAGAGTTCCCCCCCCCCCCCAGGGCTGGGTGAGCCGGGGCCGCATTCCTCAGCTGGCCTGTTAATCCGGTTCTGGGCGTGAGCGGTTCCCCCGTGGCCTGCCCCGACCTGCCCACCCCCTCCCGCAGGCGAGGATGGAACCCAGGCGTCCTGGCACCCACCTTCCCCTCCAGAGAACTCCGGAGTCCTGGGCGCCTGCCGGCCTCCCCTTCTCAGTCAGTGGGCGATGGAGTGGTTAGAGCAGGGGATGCTGGGAGTCAGGATTCCTGGGTTCTGTGACTTGTGCCTCGGTTTCCCCTCCCCTGGGCACTGGCTCCTGCACCCAGACACCACCGCGGTGAGGAGCCAGCTCAGGGATTGGACGAGGCCTGGCTGGGTCATGACCCTTCGCTCAGGGCATGGCGAATACCAGCCGCAGGGCGGGTGCTGCCTGGCACCCAACCCCACCCTGCTCCTGGCCGGGACCCAAAGATCTAGGGCCCTGGGCGGGGGTGGGCATATCCTGGCACACCAGGGAGCCAGGACTCCAGGGTTCTCTCCCCAGCTCTGGGAGGGGAGTGGGGGCTGGTGGTTAGAGCAGGGGGGGCTGGGAGCCAGGACTCTTGGGTTCACATACCAAAGGACTGGTGCCCCATCATGCCCTCGGCAGCTGGCACTGACTCACCTTGTTAACAACAGTTAACATGCAAATTCTGGGGCTGGTGCCCGCTTGGTCCCAACCAGCACTTGAACCTGGTGTATGTTCCCCCCCTGTGCTCACCTCTGGGGCGGGGTGGCCGGTTACCCCTCGCCCAGTGCTGAGATGTGCTTTCCTCTGGGGTTGGTTATACACAGACCCCTCAGGCGGCCCTAATTTCAACCATGCCCGGCCTGGGGAAAGAGGGAATGTAGCAGCCCCCCCCCCCCCCTTGCTAATCCCCCACCCATTTCCCCAGTAAGGGGGCACCGTTGGGGGTCCCCCATTCACCCGAGGGGACGGGAGGCGCGGGCGGGACCCACCTGTACCCTCCGGCTGCATTCCCGTATCCCGCGGCAGCCGGGCACGGCGGGTAGCGGGCCGGCTGGTAGCCCAGGGGCTCGCCATAGCCCCAGGCCTGGGCGGCAGGCAGCTGGGGGGGCGGGCGGCCCCCCGGCGGCAGCTCCTTGGCGGGGGCCCGGCCCTTGCGCCGGGGTCGGTACTTGTAGTCAGGATAGTCCCGCATGTGCCGGGCCCGGAGCCGCTTGGCTTCCTCCACGAAGGGGCGTTTCTCGGCCTCGGGCAGGCGGCGCCAGGCGGCCCCCAGGCGCTTGGAGATCTCCGAGTTGTGCATCTTGGGGTGCTCCTGCGCCAGGCGCCGGCGCTGCCCGCTGGACCACACCATGAAGGCGTTCATGGGCCGCTTCACCTTGTCCGGGGGGTCGCCCCCCGCCACCGCGCCCTGCCCCTCGGCCATGCCCGGCCCCGTCTGAGCCCGCCCGCACCTGGGCAGCCAGATATAGCAGGGCTGGGACCACGCCCACTGGGGGGTGGGGCCTCCCTGCCAGGAACCATGGGCCCGCCCACCACCACCAGGCTCCTCCCCACACATCCTGGCTCCCACCCCCATCCCAGAGCCGGGGAGAGAACCCAGGAGTCCTGGCTCCCAGCCCCCCCTGCTCTGAACCACCAGCCCCCACTCCCCTCCCAGCGCTGGGGAGAGAACCCAGGAGTCCGGCTCTACGACAGGGGGGCAGAGCCCCCCCCTGCTCAGCCGTGAATATTCCCTCCCTCCCCACAGGCCCCTGCCTAGTGCGACATCACCCCCCTGTGGCCAGTCCTAGGAATTACACCTGCTCCTGCTGGCCTCCCACCCCGCAGCCCTGTTCCCCCCCCCCCAAGGAACACATTAGGCCCCTGCCACCCACAGACAGGCCAGCAGCCCCCCCGGGCTGTCGCTGAGCTCGTCCTCCGACCCCTTTCCCCCCCCCCCAGTGGGTGGGTCTACCAGCCCCCCAGCTCTGGGGGGGACATGCCATGGGAAGGAACCAGTCAGCTTCCCCCCCCAGGCTGGAAAATCCACCCCCCCCCCCCAGCAGGCAGATCCATCAGCCCCCCAGCTCTTGGGGGGGGGGAGGGGGGGGAGAGAAATGTGCCTTGGGAAGGAACCAGCCAGCTTGCTTCCCCCCCCCGGCTAAGGAGCAAAGGAGGCCGAATTGGGGGGAGGGGGTTAACGACAGGGGGGCAAATTAGGGCGTGAATCCATGACACACCCCCACGGCGAGTGAAGGGCGTGGAGCCGACCTCGGTTCTTTTCAGTGGCTTTATTGAAGATCTGGGGGGGGGGGGGCCTGGGGGGGGTGATTTTCTGCCCCCCCCGCCACGTTTCCGGGGGGGGGGCAGAGAGGGGAAGACACAGCAGCGTTTGCGTACGAGTTTGGTTCTTTATTCTCTTTTAAATACTGTACAGTGAAAAATAAATAACGTCTCAACCGTCACAGCTCGATTTTGCCCCCCCCCTTCCTGGCAAAGCGACACTGGTGGGGGGGCCACGCAGCTCTACCCTCTCCGCCCCCCCCTCGGTCTGCCACAGTGTACCAAAAAAGAAAAATACCTGCTGTGTTTGTATTGCCTAGAAACAAAAATTCCCCCCGCGCTCCCCACCCCGTGGTACCTTCCGATTTGTTTTTTTTAAGGGGGGGAATAAACGGCGCAGTGGCCGCCCCCCCCCCCCGCTCCATCTTTACCGAAATCGTTGCGCGAGCGAACTAGGCGGAAGGGAAAACGACTGAAAAAAAGGAAGGGAAGCGACGCGCGTTCAGAAGGCACAAAAAAATCCTCGCTCCGGTTTCAACCCGCGGCCGGATTGCGGTTCCTGGCTCGAATGGAGTCGTCAAAAATGGACACACAATTAGGAGATAATTAATTTGTTTTTTTTTTGTTTTTTTTACTGTCGAGGCCCCTTGCCTGGGGGGGGGGGGGAGGGGCGGGCGGGAGCCTCCTCCCTTGCCCCAGCAAGAATCCGGTTGCCTGTCTCTTGATTGGTCGGCGCCTAACGAGCCGTAAGAGCTTGGCTATCTTTGGCAAGCTTCCGACAAGCACTACAGGAATTATCGATCGTTGAATAAATGGTTCGTTAATGAGAGGTCGGTGGGCGTGTTTAACGATGACGCAAGCAGGGCGGAGTAGGGTCGGTTAGGCAGGAAGCAGTGGGCCCGGCTCTCCCGGCGCAGCGCTTACGACAGCCCGTTCACCATGGCGGCCGGCTCCTCGCCATTCTCCAACGGGCCGTTGGCCACCTTGCCGGCTGGCTCTGCCTGCAGGGGGGAGGGAGAAGGTCTCAAGAGGGGCTTGGAATAAGCCCCGCCCCAAGCCGGCTCCACCCGGCCACCGCCAGCTCCACCCACCGCTGCCGGCTCCGCCCCTACCTTTTGTCTCGGTGTGTCGTCTTCGGTGGATTTTTCCCGGGGCTCCTTCTGCGGGGGCCGCTGGCGGCTCTGGGACTCGGCCCGGGAGATGTAATCGGCCACGGTCACTGGAGGGGAGGGAGCGGGCGCTGGGTTGGGGACAGCTGCCGACCCCCACTCCCGCCCTCCCCCCTGACGCGCGCACGGCAAGGACAGAATGCCAACGGGGGGGGGAGAGAGAGAGAGACGGACCCAGGAGTCCTGAGAGCCCGGAGGGGGGTGACGCTGGCCACATGGGAGTTCTGGCCACGCCCCCGATCCATCCCGGAAATGGGGCCCCGCTGACAGCACCTGGCGCAGGGAGGGGTCCCAGGGCAGCTCCTGCCCCCCCGTTCACACCCCACACGGCGGCATTCAGGGCTGTAGCAGAAGCAAGAGCTGAACCCAGAGCGCCAGGATCCCCCGCCCGGCCCCGCTGGACCCCCATACCTGGCTGCCGGTCCCGGCTGATGGAGCTGTCCATGCGGTTGCCACGGTTACGGCGGCGACGGCTCCGGTTGCGTCTCTGAGGCTTCGATTCGTCCTCTGGGAAAGCAGGGAGCAGAGATGGGGATGAATCCAGGTGTCCTGCCTCCTGCCCCCCCCCCACCCCACTCCCCTCCCAGAGCCGGGGAGAGAACCCAGGAGTCCTGGCTCCCAGCCCCCCCTGCCCTAACCACCAGCCCCCACTCCCCTCCCAGAGCCCAGGAGAGAACCCAGGAGTCCTGGCTCCCAGCCCCCACTGCTCACCCACGCCGTTCTCGTTGACGGACATGTTGTCGGACTCGGCAGCGCCGTCCATCATGGTGGCGTCATCGTCGGTGCGGCGGCGGCGGGAGCGGCGGCGACGGTTGCTGACGGGCTGCGACTCGCTGCCATCGGTGTCGGCCGTCTGGTCGGTCTCCGTGTTGTCCAGCAGGCTGTAGGGGTTGCTGTCCGGGTCCTTGAGCACTTGGAGGGGGGGGGGGGGGGGGGCGAGAGGGCGGACTTCAGCACGGAGTAACACACCGGGCACAGAGAACCCAGGCAGTCCGGGATCCCAGCCCCACCCCCGACCGGACTCCCCTTCATTCTGAGTCAGGACACTGGAACATGGCATCTGGTTATACACCACTGAGATGCAGCCACCTCTGGGGCGGGGCAGTTGGTTACCCAGGGACCCCTCGCCCAGCGCTGGGATGCAGCCACCTCTGGGACGAGGCGGCTGGTTACACGGGGACCAGTCGCCCGGCGCTGAGATGCGGCCACCTCTGGGGCAGGGCACAGCAGCTGGTTACACAGGGATCCCTGAGCTGGCGCCAAGATGCAGCCACCTCTGGGGCGGGGCACAGCCGCTATTTAACAGCAACACCTGGTCACCTGAACTGATGGAGGAGCTGTTGTACTTGCTGCCTCCGCCCCCTCGGGGGGCCGGGGTGGGACCCCGCCCTCGCCCCAACCCCGGGCGCCTCCGGCTGTCCTCGGGGCGCGGGTCTCGCTCGCCGTCGTCCCTCTTCTCCGACTCGGTCTCTGAAGCGTTGGACAGGTCTGAGTTGGTACCTGGGAGGGCAGAGCAGGGGGGCGCATGAGCCGCCGTTGGTGGGGGCTGATCTATACTGGGGGGGGATCCCCAAAGCTGTAGGAGGGGCAGGACACACAATACCCCAGGGAAGCGTTGCTGAAATGCAGCCACCTCTGGGGTGTGGCCCGTCACTCAACCCGCCCCCGCCATGAAGAAGGGGACATTTTGGCCAAGGCGCCATGGGGCCAGTTACCGTAGCCGGAGTTGGGCCCCCGGCGCCCGCGGCCTCGCCCGCCGTAGCTGCCCCCGTACGTCCGCGTGCCATGGAGGGAGGAGGAGGTGCTGTCGTCGGTGGCGTAGCCGCCCCGCTCCTTGTCGGCCCGGCTGGAGAGGGGGCGGAAGCCCATGCCGATCTGCCGCAGCTGCTCGTCGATCTGCAGCCGCTCCAGCCGCAGCTGCTCCACCTCCTGGGGAATGGGAAGAACGGCGCGGGGTGAGACTGGGAACCCAGTAACTGTCGCGCCCAGGCAGGGGGAACCAATTAGTGACTGCACTGCAAGGGGGGATCAATTAGCAGCTGCACCCATGCTGTCTTGGGGCAGGGAACCAATTAATGACTGCACCTGTACAGGGCCGGCAGGGGGAACCAATTAGTGACTGCGTTGCAAGGGGGAACCAATTAGCAGTGGCACCCATGCTGTCTTGGGGCAGAGAACCAATTAATGGCTGCACCCATGCAGGGCAGCAGGGGGAACCAATTAGTGACTGCACCCCAGAGCAGGGATACTAATTAGCAGTTGCAGCCTCAGGGCATGTTGTTGGGGGGATGGAAGGAGGGAGGTCAAAAGTGCAGCCTCAGAACAGGAAGGGGAAACAAAAGCAAATTGCGCACACACAGCGGGGGGGGGGGGGGGGGGAGGGGGGAGGATGGAGAGGAATAAGCAAATGCACCCGCCTGTGCGGGAAACCAGGAAAGCACAGGAAGCAGGGAAACCGATTAACGGTCACACCCACGAGACACCCACATCGACCCCCCCCCCGCCCGATTCTCAGGCGTGTGCCCCTCCCCTTTTGCTGTCGACGGCCCCCCAGCGTTCGCGCGCCGCCGCTGCGGAGCGAGCGAGCTGGTTCTGAGACCCTTCCGGCGCCTGCTGCAGGCCCGTTCTCGGCAGAGCCGGATTTACCTGGAGGTAAGCGAGGTGATATTCCAGGAGCGCCTGCGCGTTGCTGATGTTCTCCCGCGTGCCGACGAAGATGAACGGGACCATTCCCTAGGAGAGAGGAGATTCGGTCACGGCACGGCCGTCCCCCATGTGCCCCCCACCCTGCCAGCGGCCACCCCCACCCCGCCGGCAGCCACCCCCACCCCAATCCGCCTCCACTTACCTCCTCTCGGGGGTTTTTCTTGTCATTGTCCCCTTCCACCCGCACCCGCACCACTCCCGACTTGTCCACGATCTCCTGGATCACTTTGCCGTTCTTGCCGATCACTTTGCCTGGCGGGGCGAGCGGAGAGGTGAGCCCCACAGAAACCCCGGCTCCCAAAGCGACAGGGTCCCCCCCACTTTGACCGGACACACACACCCACAACAGCCCACCCCCGGGCTTTTCCCAACCCCCCAACTTTCGAGGGACCCGTTTAACAACAGACCCAGAGAACGTCATTTTTAGCATGTTCACGACTCCTCACGGGTGCCCTGACCGCCGGTGCGACGCCAGCTTTCATTACGGGACATTGTGTTGGTGAACAGACTCCACTGCACATCGGTGCCCTCCGCTGGTTGGCACCCCGAGCTTCTCGGGGCACACGCGGTCACTCTCATTCATAGCCCACTTCCCTTTGAGGTGCCCGCGCCAGCACGGTGCCGTGGTTACGTGTCCGGGTCCCCATCACCAGGAAAGTGAACGCTGGGTCACTACAGAGCACGTTCGCCGTCGTGACACCTACCGACCAGGTTTCTCGGGACTTGAACGGAGTCTTCAGAGAACTCCAGGTAGCTCCGGGCCTGCTTGCACGCTTCCGGAGTCTGCGGGGAGGAGACAACGGTCAAATAACGGAGCCAGGGAGAGAACCCAGGAGTCCTGGCTCCCAGCCCCACCCCCCAATCTCCTGGAGCCGGGGATAGAACCCAGGGGATAGAACCCAGGAGCCCTGCCCGGCCCTCACCTCCCCGTAGATGCGGAAGGTGCAGGTCTCCTCGTCCAGCTCGATGGCGGTGACGCCTGGCACCTTCCGGGCCTGCTGTATGTTGGCGCCGTGGGTGCCGATGGCCAGCCCCATCAGGTCTTCGCGGACCGTGAACTCCTCCTGGAACGCCGAGGCCAGCTGCTTACTCGTCTGGGGAGAGAAAGAGCGCTGGGACACAGAGCGGGGAGTCAACGGAGCGGCCGGAGTGGGGGGGGGGGAGCGCCGACCCCTGGCTCCAGTGTCACCCCCCATGGAGCCCAGGTCAGGTGACCGGCCGGGCAATCACCGGGGAAGCCCTGGGCGGGCCGTGTACAGCCGCCTATTCCCCGCCCCACAGCGCCCGAGTGGCGAGAAAGCCAGAGGCGTGCTGGCCCGCGGCGCCTCCCCCACCCCCCTCCCCGGGTATGGGCCGTCGCCCGGACGCCTGGGTTCCTCACCTCCAAGTGTTTGTTGGCTTCCTCGTTCCGCGACATCAGCATGAGCTTGGTGCGGATGCTGCGCAGGTGCATGTCCCCCAGCAGTGACGCCCGCTTTACCGTGGATTCGTTTGTCGACTGGGAAGGGGGGGGAGGAAGACGAGCAGTGTCGGAGATCGGCAAGGTAGCCCCTGCCTCCCGCCGGCCGAACTACCAGGCCAGCAGGAATCTCGGGGGGCTAGCCAGCCACAGTGACCGGCGAGACCTGGCCAGACGGTTGCATTAGGACCGAGAAGCCCCCCGACCACACCCGAGGGTCCCCGCCAATTCCCCCGGACCCCAAGAACGGCGTGGGGCAAGGCAAGCCAGGAGGGCAGCTGGAAAGAGGCTCCTCCGAACCAGCCTGGAGCATCGGGTCCACCCCGTCGCGGCCGATCTCCAATGAGCGCCCCCCGCCCCGCTACCCTCCGCCGCCTCACTCACCAGGATGAAGAGCTCGCTGCTGGCCACACTCAGGAAGATGCAGTTGGCCCCCACCGCCTTCTTGAATTCTTTATGCACGTTTTCGTTGGAGCACCTGAGCGGAGAGGGGACGGGGTGAGCGGAGCAGAGACGAGGGGCAGCAGGAGCCCCCCAAAATGGTCTGTCCGGTCTGTGGCAAAGCTGGGGATAGCACCCAGATATCCAGAGTCCAGAACTGGATTGGCCAGCGGTTAGGGGACTTTCCTTTTCAGTAGAATAATGTCAGTCAGTTTCCCCACACAGCCAAGTCCCAAGTTAGAGCAGCCTCTGGGCTGCTCTAACTCACGCTAGAGTCTGGGCAGACCACAGCGCCTGGTCTCTGGCTCCTTCCCCATGGAGGAAAAGCCACGCTAGCAACTTTTCTTTTGTTCAAGCCAGCCTAGCTCCCCCCCGCGCCAGGATCCCCGCCTCGCTCACGCTTCCTTGAGGTCCTCCGGCACGGCGATGGTGTATTTGAAGAAGCTGGATTTGGTGGCCACTTTGTTGGGGTTGACGGGCCGGAGCCGCTCCAGCGTGACGATTTCGTTGTAGGTGGCATCGCAAGCTGCGTATTCGATGACGTAAAACTGAGGGGGGGGAGGGAGAGAGAGACTGGGTGAGAGCCGGGGATTTGGGGTGGGGAGGAGAGAGCTGACCGCAGGCCCCGAGAGGGGCTGTGCAGTTCAGACGTAGCCGGGTGGGGGAGAGACGGGACAACCGTGCTCAACGCTTCGTTTTCAGATGGAATTAGCCTGTGGACCTCACTGCCACTGGTAGGAGCCGGAGGGGGGCCATGCCGCTGCTTCTGGGAGCGGCCCCTGACCCTGCTCCCCGGCCGGAGCGGGGCAAGCCCCAGACCCGAGCTCGAGGGCCGGCGTAAAACGGCGGGCCCATGAAGCACAAAGGATTCTGGGATAGATGCAAGCGATCGTAGATTGGGGGGGGGGGGGGGGGGGGAGGGGGAGAAGGGGGAGGGAGGCAGAAAAATCCTCAGAAACTTACATCTCCTTTCATCATCCGGACCCTCGCCAGCCACCAGCCGCACGGCTCGTGCTCATTGGCTCGGGAATAAACCTAGAGAGACAGGTCAATATAGTCAGCGGGGGAGCCAGTGAGGATAGCGGGCTCACGGTGGCACCCCTCCGCCCCCCCAAAAAGCACACCCCCTACCTCCACTTCGTCCCCTTCGGTAATCTCTTTATTGTAGTCCGTGGGCGGGGGGAGCCGTACGTCGCCAAAGGGGATCTGCCGCTCCGGCTGCCAGCTGTGAGGAGACATGAGACCGAGATTGGATTCGCCTGTAGGTGGCACTGCAGACTGGGACTAAGACGGGACACGCTGAAGAGACAGCACCAGGCCCCAGGCACCCACACGGCCGGAGACGGTCCCTGCCTTGGGAGAGTTTACCATCTATGCAGACAAAGGAAGGATTGTTCCCCCTTCTGGAAAGCGGGAAGAAGACTCCAGAGTGCTTTATAACCAGCCTTTCCACCCTCGTCCCCGCAATTTTGGGATCGTCGTCTATGTCAAGTGTAAGCGCTTTCTGATCTGTGTTCGTACAGCCTGCGACTCTGAGACGCTGCCGCAATCTGACAACCGCCACGCAGCCACGAGATGTATTTTGCAACAGAAAGAGGGCACCGAACGCGGGGTGGGGAGAAACTTTCCCTTCGGCTAAACCCAGCTTAACTTCCCGCCGCTTCGGATCTCCGCCCGAGGAGGGATTTTCACCTCGCTGTTTGTTTTAATGATTCATGTATGTGCGTTTGCAATTAGCTGCTCCCAGTGCGGACTCGAGACGCCAGTACCCAATGCAGCCCAGGGCTTTTTGCGACTCAGTCGGCATATTTCGGATGGAGAGGAAGCAGACACGTTGAACGCCACCATGTATCTTAAGCACAAGACATTTCAAGCTTCTTGCTAGTCTGACTCAGGGCTGGTGCTGTCTACACGCATTTGTAACCCCCCCCCCTCCCCCCACTCCCGGGTTAGGAACTGTCCCAACCCGGGGCTCCAGCGTCTACACTGCGTTATGTGGGCCCCCGTCCAACCACCGATATCCCCAAACATGGCCGCTCTAGCCCATTGCTCATGGTGCAGGGTGAGAAGACTTGACTGTCCACCGAACTTAGAATCATAGACTCTCAGGGTTGGAGGAGAACTCAGGAGGTATCTAGCCCAACCCCCTGCTCAAAGCAGGACCAATTCCCAACTAAATCATCCCAGCCAGGGCTTTGTCAAGCCGGGCCTTAAAAACCTCCAAGGAAGGAGACTCCACCACCTCCCTAGGTAACGCATTCCAGTGCTTCACCACCTCCTAGTGAAATAGTGTTTCCTAATATCCAACCTAAACCTCCCCCACTGCAACTTCAGACCATTGCTCCTTGTTCTGTCATCTGCCACCACCGAGAACAGCTGAGCTCCATCCTCTTTGGAACCCCCCTTCAGGTAGTTGAAAGCAGCTATCAAATCCCCCCTCATTCTTCTCTTCTGCAGACTAAACAATCCCAGTTCCCTCAGCCTCTCCTCATAAGTCTCGTGCCCCAGCCCCCTGATCATTTTTGTTGCCCTCTGCTGAACTCTCTCCAATTTGTCCACATCCCTTCTGTAATGGGGGGCCCACAACTGGACACAATACTCCAGGTGTGGCCTCACCAGTGCCGAACAGAGGGGAATAATCTCTTCCCTCGATCTGCTGGCAATGCGACTAATGCAGCCCAACATGCCATTGGCCTTCTTGGCAACGAGGGCACACTGCTGACTCATATCCAGCTTCTCGTCCACTGTAACCCCCAGGTCCTTTTCTGCAGAACTGCTGCTTAGCCAGTCGGTCCCCAGCCTGTAGCAGTGCCTGGGATTCTTCCGTCCTAAGTGCAGGACTCTGCACTTGTCCTTGTTGAACCTCATCCGATTTCTTTTGGCCCAATCCTCCAATTTGTCTAGGTCACTCTGGACCCTATTCCTACCCTCCAGCGTATCTACCTCTCCCCCCAGCTTAGTGTCGTCCGCGAACTTGCTGAGGGTGCAATTAATCCCATCATCCATTAATAAAGATGTTGAACAAAACCGGCCCCAGAAAAGTCGGCTTGCGGGATGTTTTTGGTGGACTCCCAGCGTGAGGTTGCATCTGCACTGCCAAGCAATAGAATCATGGACTATCAGGGTTGGAAGGGACCTCAGGAGGTATCTAGTCCAACCCCCTGCTCAAAGCAGGGCCAACCCCCAGACAGATTTTTGCCCCAGATCCCTAAATGGCCCCCTCAAGGATTGAACTCACCACCCTGGGTTTAGCAGGCCACTGCTCAAACCACTGAGCTATCCCTCCCCCCAATACTTGAACCCTGGGGCCCGGCTTGACTCAGCCTGGACCCCCCGGTCAGAGCGATGTGTGTGTGTGTGTTTGGGATTTGGAAACCAGACGTGAACAGCTGTCGGGAGGCGGGGAAGCTACAGCTGTCTCGGCAGGGAAATTTCACCTGCTCAGCAACGCGGCTAGAAACCCCATAAGGACACCACAGCCAACCGAGGTATTTGAGGAACGGAGTGCGTTCGACGCTCAGTGGACTGCTCGGATCTATGTGGCTCATCCCCCCCCAGCTTAGACAGAATCACAGCCAAGAAGCAGAGGGAGTTGGCGTAGCATTTGACCCGGGTGTCCAGCAGGCTCTAGGAACTGGTGACAGTGCTGTAATCTCACCATCTAGGTGCGAGCAGGTTAATGACACTGGGATTTGCATGGTTAATTACACTACCGTCCTAACTACGGACAGCTGCGCTATCGCGGAGCAGCAGGCTGGCTGCAGAGTGCGCCCCCTGAAGCGCCGGCCGCTGCTCTAGCTGGCAGTCCTCCAGCGTTACTAGTTTTCACCGGTCGAGCCGAAATAGAGCCCCAGAGCGAACACGATGCCCTGAAATCAGCCAGGCAAGCGCAGAAATTCAAGGAAAACTGGCACCTGCTCAACTAGGTTCAATCCAACAGGCAGCGCCTCGAAGCTTTAAAATGTGGAAAGGTCGATTGCCTGAGATCAGCTGTTGAACGGAAATCCACTCAGAAGCCGTGTAGGGACCGGGGGCTTTTACTTACACATCGGCTAAGAGAGACAGCCGGGGCCTGTAGCTGCTTTTAAAGCGGTTTGTTTGTGGCGCAAGTTGATTTAAACCCCGTTTCGCCTGTTACTGGTTCAGAAACATTTCCAGTTCCCTGGTTAAAGAGCCACACGCCAGGCAAAGTAGATCGAAACAGAGCAATTGGACTCCTGTTTAAACACCAATCTCCCCTGCACAGTTTGGGGTGGAGAATATTCTTTGCTTCCTGCGCTACCCCCTTCCACCCCAGAGGTGGCCCCATCGCAGTGCTGGCTGAACAGATGGCACACCCCAGAGGTGGCAGCCTCTCAGGGTTGGCCTGTCTGCCATGCCATCTGCATTCTCAGCTACCTACCAAGCTGCGTTTAAGGGCTCTGATATTCCGGCACGCGGACAGCAGGGTTTTAAAAACCGGGCCGTCTGCCTTTCCTTTCCCACTGTGCACCGAGAGGTTTGCCAACAAACACGCTCCTAATGACGCTGCTTCCTCCTAGTCGCTGATGCCGGGAGACACAAACGCCCAACTAACATCACCGAAGGAACCCGGCCGGTCGGAAAGAGAAACATTTAACAGGGGAGCAGCTCGGTACCTGTAGAGACAGCGCTTAGCACGATGCGGCCCTGAGATCTCAGCCCTAGCATCGATCCACACAATCCCGCCAGGCGGTAGAGTGACAGCTGCCAATCTAGAGGCATTGCCGGGGGCGGGCAGCTGGCTTATTAAGAGTGAGTCAGTTTCATTCGCATGCCACAAACAGCAGGAACTAAATCTGGAAAAGCGGCAGCCTGCGAGTTATGCCGGGCCTCAAGGCCCCGTGTCACATACCTTGAGTGCAGCAGCTTTATTTAGGGCTCTGAAGCGGGGACTGTGGCATCCCTGTATTTCCACCGTGCACCGGCTCCAGCGGGGTCGGCTGAGGTGCCCATTGGCCCTACAGCCGCACGCTAACAACCCTCCTGCCGCGGAACGGCGTAGGGTTGACATTTACAATCCATTCGCTTGCACCAGGGCGTTGGAACCGAAAGCAACAGCTTGCCCCGCAGCGGCGGGCCGAAGTTCCGCGCACGCCAGTCCCGCTAACGATCTTAATAGATGATTGGATACCTCCAGCCTGCCGTTGAGGGGAAGTGGCAGGAGGCATCACGCCCCCTTTTTAATTTTCGAGAAACCCTCACACCCCCCACCTCTCCTTTACCATCACCCAACTGCCCCTGCTCCTTATCCCCTGACTGCCCCCCTCCCGGGATCCCCCGGGACCCCACCCCCTATCCAAGCCCCCCTGCTCCCTGTCTCCTGACTGCCCCGACTCCTATCCACACCCCCACCCCGACAGGCACCCCCGGGACTCCCACGCCTATCCAACCCCCTCTACTCCCTGTCCCCTGACCACCCCCACCTGGGACCCCACCCCCTAGCCAACCCTCCCTGCTCCTTGTCCCCTGACTGCCCCCCTCCCGGGATCCCCCGGGACCCCACCCCCTACCCAAGCCCCCCTGCTCCCTGTCTCCTGACTGCCCCGACCCCTATCCACACCCCCACCCCGACAGGCCCCCCCGGGACTCCCACGCCTATCCAACCCCCTCTTCTCCCTGTCCCCTGACCGCCCCCCTCCCGGGATCCCGCGGGACCCCACCCCCTATCCAAGCCCCCCTGCTCCCTGTCTCCTGACTGCCCCGACCCCTATCCACACCCCCACCCCGACAGGCCCCCCCAGGGACTCCCACGCCTATCCAACCCCCTCTTCTCCCTGTCCCCTGACCACCCCCTCCTGGGACCCCACCTCCTAGCCAACCCTCCCTGCTCCTTGTCCCCTGACTGCCCCCCTCCCGGGATCCCCCGGGACCCCACCCCCTATCCAAGCCCCCCTGCTCCCTGTCTCCTGACTGCCCCGACTCCTATCCACACCCCCACCCCGACAGGCCCCCCCGGGACTCCCACGCCTATCCAACCCCCTCTTCTCCCTGTCCCCTGACCGCCCCCTCCTGGGATCCCACCCCCTATCCAACCCTCCCTGCTCCTTGTGCCCTGACCGCCCCGACCCCTATCCACACCCCCACCCCGACAGGCCCCCCCGGGACTCCCACGCCTATCCAACCCCCCCGCTCTCTGTCTCCTGACCGCCCCCTCAGAACCTACGCCCCATCCAACCGCTCCCTGTCCCCTGACTGCCCCCCCGGGACCTCCTGCCCCTTATCCAACCCCCCCCCTCTCCCCGCTCCCCACCCCCCTACCAGGCCGCTCAGAGCGCCAGGACTGGCTTATTGGAAAGCTTGGGAGGTGGGCAAGCACAAGCCGTGCTGCCCACGCGGCGGCGTAGCTGCAGGGGAGGGGGGGACAGGAGGGGAGGGACCAGGGGCTAGCCTCCCCGGCCGGGAGCTCAAGGGCCAGACAGCCTCGCGCCCCCCTTGGAATTTCTTCACGCCCCCTAGTTTGGGAACCAATGGTCTAGTGGGCTAGCACGGGTGGGCTAGGAGTCAGGAACCCCGGACGATATCCCCCAATTCTGGAAGGCGCACGGGGGTCTAATGGGCAGTCACAGGAAGGGACTGGGGGGGGCCAGGACACCTGGGTTCTATCCCCAGGTCTGCCACCAACTTGGCTGTAGGGCCTAACCATTTCCGACACGGAAAAGCGGCCACTGAAAACAGCTGACAATTGTTCAAAGGAGACGCAGAGTCAGGTAGGATTGGGATCTGCGACCGGAACGGCCTCGGTCTGAAAACGGCTCCGTTCTCTCCCCGCTACAGGAGCGGGGCTCCGTTCTCTCCCCGCTACAGGAGCGGGGCTCCGTTCTCTCCCCGCTACAGGAGCGGGGCTCCGTTCTCCCCCCGATGCCCAAGCTCGGAACGAGGACAAACGGAGGCTAGGCCCAGGATCGCCCCCTCCCGCCAGGGGTCTCCGGCGGATACTTACTTGTTCTCGAAGGATATCGTGACCGAGTCTTCGTGCACATCTTTCACGAAACCCTGCGGAGGGAGAACGGAAGAAAGCATGAGCGATCCTCAGGGCAGTACGTTCTGTTTGACAGCAAACCCGGATATGAACGACTTCATTATGGGGAGGCTGTGGGCAGGGCAGTAGCAGGGATCGGTGGATAATTGCAACTTTCTGCTGGCAACCAAGGGGTTGCTAATAAGCAGAATCTGCTGTATCTGCAGCCAGCCACACACCGCCCATGTGCAGAATTAAGAGCTCAGCATTACAGCCTTGTGTCCAGAGCCCTGGTTCCTGGACTCAAATGATTTTAGCAGCATCTAGGGTTTCGTTTTTTTTAAAAAATTAAGTTTCTAGCTCTCACGGTTGTGAAGAAACACCCGAACATGTGACCGGAGTGTAACGGACACAGCAACGTCTGCCTGAAACTATAACTCAGAGCAGGGTGAACTGCCCCAAGGATAACTGACTCAGCCAGGCTGCCTGAGTCTGCAGAGAGCCTGAACCAATCCCTCTCAGCAAGGGGAACTGTCCCATGCATTTCAATGGGGTGTCAATTCCAAACCCTGCAGCACTGCTCCCCCTCACCCCCCCAGCCAACCCTATCCCAGCAGAGGGCTCTGTGTGGCGTTGAGGGGGGAGGCATAGCAGACCTGCTGCTTCATTCATGCAGACACACCCCAGCCCCCAGATCTCTAGGGGGAATATGGGGGACCTATGCTGCTATCCCTTTCACCCCCTTGGGCAAGCCACACGGGCCTTGTGCCTCAGTTTCCCCATATGTAAAATGGGTACGACACCCCTGACCTCCCTTGTAAAGAGCTTTGAAGTCTAGTAAGGAAAAGTGCTATCTAAGAGCTAAATGGTATCAATCCAGCGCTCCATTTATAACCATCCTCCCTCCCCCAAACAGTGATTAGGGTTTTAGATTGCCGTACTTTCCCCCTCTCCCTGCTTGACGTATCTTCACAGGGCGCCCTGGTTTTCAGGAAGTGCTGGGCAAGTTTTGGTGGGTGCGCTGGACTTTCTGCAGAATCAGCCCCCCCCCCAATTCTCCTAGTCACTTGAAAGTTTCGGCTAGAATCCCCAGGATGTGTTGTCAGGATTGGGCTCGGAACCGGGGTCTGCCACCGACGCTGCGCGTGGCTTCAGTTCCTCATTTAAAAGTCTTTCGTCTATTTTGATTGTTAGCTGTCTTTCGCTGCAGCTGTGGAGTGCCCAGCCCAATGGGGGGCAGCCTGCCCAGATCTCGGCCAGGAGGCCCGCCCAGCCCAATGGGGGGCAGCCTGCCCAGATCTTGGCCAGGAGGCCCACCCAGCACCTGGCGCTACTCCTGATTAGGGCTATTTGACTGTAGCCATCAGCATCTCCCAGGAGACTCTGCGAGGTGCGGTGGGGGTGGGGGGGCAGGCGATCTTGTTCTGCATTTGGAGTCTGAGGCCAGGGACAAGAATGCCTCCCCAGTCCAACCGGTGACGGGACTAACAGGTGCCGAGAGAGACGCTCTCCCGGCACCGCCACCCACCCCGGCCAACAGCTGCCTGTTTGTCGCTAGCACGCTGTTAAAAGCCTCAAGACCCGTCTGCTGCAGGAGCAGGGATGCGCTCCTGAATAAAATCCCTCCCGGCCTTAAAAACTCTGACTCTAAGTTCTTGGCCTCACTGATTTCATGTAGCAGCGAGTTCCACAAGCTAATCACACGCCTCGTGGGGGGGAAAAAGTGATTTCCTTTGCTCAGTTTTGCGTTTGCTGCCGTTCCGTTTCGCTCGGTGTCCCCTTGCCGTGGTTTTGAGAGACAAGGAAGAGAGAAACTCCTGCTCTACCGTCTCTTTCCCAGTCATTACGTTACAGACTTGCGTTCTCTTAACTCCTCCCTTTTCTCGGGTAACAATCCCACAACAAACTGATGGCCATTTTCAGGGGTGGGAAGGAATCTTCCCCCAGGTTAGATTGACAGGGACCCTTGGGGGCTTTCACCTTCCTCTTCAGTTTAGGGGGGGCAGGTTGCTTGCTAGGATAATCTGGGTACATCTCACCTAATTAATTCCCTGCCTTAGGCACTAGTGTCACCTCAGTCAGCTCCTATTCTCTGCCTGTGGCACACAAGTTTGACCTCCCGAGGGCTGTAACGCTTTAATCTAATCCAGGGCATCAGCTCAATACAGGGGTGACAGCGGGGTTCAGTGGCCGGTGATGGAAAGGGCAGGCTAATGAGCTGATGGGCCATTCCGGCCTTAATTTCTCTTCACGTAAGCCAGGCTATCGATCATTTTCACCGCCCTTCTCTGAACCCCCTCTAACTCTGCCACCTCCTTTTTAAGGTCATCTCCAGATAAGGCACCACCGTTGATTTCCAGAAAGGCATTACAATATATTCTGTGTTATGTAGGATGGGGCCCTCATCCCAGTTGGGCCGCTAAACACTGCCCAAAACAAAACAAAAGAGTGATGATTGCTACAGTATTTATCATTTTATTTTTTATAGGGACTACAAAATCCAGAGCCAATTCCCTTTTCCGGCTGTTTTAACCCCCCCAGTCAACACCTTCTGGACACACTCATTTGGAGTCTGATACCAGGGATTGGCCTGCTAAACCCAGGGTTGTGAGTTCAATCCTTGAGGGGGCCATTTAGGGATCTGGGGCAAAAATCTGTCTGGGGATTGGTCCTGCTTTGAGCAGGGGGTTGGACTAGATGACCTCCTGAGGTCCCTTCCAACCCTGATAGTCTGTGATTCTATGACAGGAATGCCTTGGTTGCACAGGTGAACAGGTGCTTAGAGAGACACCCCCCCCATACCCCCCTACTCAGAAGCTAATTCTTCAAATGGGCTTATGATTAAGGCTCTGGATAGAGACTCTGGTCTGGGGTAGATTCCCAGCTCTGACTCTGGGAAAGCCACTTAACTGTCCGTGCCTCGGTTTCCTCACCCACAAAATGAAAATAGCTTTATCCTATGGAAGGGAGGGAAATAGTATCTCTTTCCACGAGGCGCTCAGATATTACGGGATGGGAGTGATAATATAGAAACAGAAACAATGACAGCACCGAAGTTAAGTTCAGAGAGTTTAAAGCCGGAAAGGACCATTAGATCACCTAGCACGACCTGTATATCGGAGGCATTTCAGTTTCACCCAGTCATCCTGAGTCCAGTAACTTGTGCCTGCCTAAAACATATCTTTAGCCGAAACAGTCTTGATTGGAAACCATCCAGAAACGGAGAATTCCTCAGGAGATCTGAGGTTTTTACATATAGGGAAGGGAGGCACAGAGAAATAAAGCCACGGCCCAAGGTTAGAGGGAGCGAGATCAGAATCTCAGCCCCATAGCTAGCTTTCCTCTCCTTTGTTCTGAACACAGAGCCCGAAACGTGACAAATTTCACACCAGGTGCTTTTCTGACTCGCTGGTCTTTAAGGGGGATTCACCGCTGGGAACGGTAAAACATGTTCTGCGAGACAGACGTTTTGGAAGTCATGCAGAAGATGCCAACCATCGACAACAAAAGCAGCTCAAATGCTCCTAAGTGCTGGAAAACAACTGGTGAATCGGAGCAGCACCGACAAACGCAGGAACTCCGGCACTAACTCTGAACAGGGCATCAGACAACCCTGACTTCAGAGTTCAAACATTAAAGATCAGGGAAGCGGGACTCGAGCAAGAACAATTATTTCCCTGGACAAGTTATTACAGAGGCCGATATTACCCCAGGTACCTCTAAGATATCTGCATTAGAGATGGGATCTTTCCACGTGAAAGCTATCTGCTATCAAGATGCCGACACTCGCTTCCAATCAGCCCACAATGCCAGCTTCCAAACCACCGCTTAAATTTCCAAATGCACACCATTGTGCTTTCTCCAATGGAACTCTCCGTACGCGCCGCCCAAAAAACGAACGAAACCTCCTTCAAACCCCTCCTCAAACTCAATATCGTCTCCCTGTTTCCTTGTACTCCCCTATCTGACTGTATCCATCTGTTGTCTCATCACACAGACTGTAAAGCAGGGGTGGGCAAACTACGGCCCGTGGGCCGGATCCAGCCCAGCAGCCGTTTTAATCCGGCCCTTGAGCTCCCGCTGGGGAGTGAGGTCTGGGGCTTGCCCCGCTCCAGCCGGGGAGCAGGGTTGGGAGCCGCTCCAGGAGGCTCCTAGAAGCAGCGGCATGGTCCCCCCTCTGGCTCCTACGTGTAGGGGCAGCCAGGAGCCTCTGCTCTGCACGCTGCCCCCACAGCTCCCATTGGCCGGGAACTGTGGCCAATGGGAGCTGCAGGGGCGGCGCCTGCAGGTGGGGCAGCTGGAGTGGGGACATGGCCGCTGCTTCCAGGAGACGCTTGAGGTAAGCGCTGCCCAGAGCCTCCACCCGAGCCTCTCCCCGCACACCAACCCCCTGCCCCAGCCCTGATTCCCCTCCTGTCCTCCAAACCCCTCAGTCCCAGCCCAGAGCACCCTCCTGCACCCCAAACTCCTCATCCTCAGCTCCACCCTGGAGCCCGCACCCCCAAGCAGAGCCCTCACCCCCTCCCGCACCTCAACCCCAATTCTGTGAGCATTCATGGCCCAGCATACAAAAAGTTTGCCCACCCCTGCTGTAAACAATTTGGGGCATAGACTCTCTGTTCTGAGAGCGCTGTAGAGGAGATATCCCTTGATTTTAGGAAGGCTTTTTGACACCGTCCCACATGGCAGCCTCCAAAGCAAACTAGGGAAGCGCGGTCTAAAGGAAGGTGCGCAACTGATTGAAAGGCCGCACTCAAAGAGCAGTTATCAATGGTTCACTGCCAAACTTGGGGGGGCATATAGCGCTGAGTCCGTTACGATCCGATATTGTCCATGACTGTCTTGGATAACTGAGTGGAGAGGATGCTTATCAAATTTGCTGACGACGCTAAGTTGGGAGGGGTTTCGCTTTACAAATCTTGATCTAACCAGAGAAACTGATCAACCCCCCTCGCCCGCTCCCCACACACAGACCCCCAGCACCACCACACATTTGCCCCCCCAATCCAGAGATGGTAATTAAATCCTCTAGGAGTAACAGTTCTATATTTGTCTCAAGCAGGCAGGCCGGTCCCCTTTAAATGCAGTTGTGCCTGAGGCTATATATGTCGTCAGTCTCATTCCCGAGTTAGCCAACTGACTGGCAAACGGCGTCTCATTTATCATTCATTCAGCGTGAAGCAAATCAGCTCCCCTCTCATACCAAAGTGGCACATTTTATCTCCACTTTCCACTCGGAGCCCACCCCCCCCCCCCGCTTCTCAACGCACTGCTGGGGTCTAAAACAAACAGCGTGTCTCAGCCTTTCCCATGCAGCGACCCTATGTTGCAACAGGAGAGAGTTTCAGGATAGTCCATGAAAGTTTCAAGCGCTTCCCATCTCGTCTAGCCATGGAGAACTGGAACATTGTCCTGCTAGTCTCCCACATCCTTCTCCAGGTGACCAGGACCCCCACTTTGAGAGCCCATTAAATAAACTAAGCTAAGGTTTCAAGGACAAGTTTCAAACCCTGCAAGATCAGGGTCACTCAGTGTGACGAACTGGGACTGTTCTTACTGTGGGCTTTGAATGCTGACAGGGGAGTGTGGCTAGGATAGTCTGCATTGAGGGATGGGAGACTGACCAACGGAGAATACCTGAGCATGTAACATGAGAACCCAGGAAGGGGTTAGAGGCGAGGTGACACCTTTGCCCGGGAAACTGAACAAAGGCTGTGGGAGGGGTCGCTGAAGGCAGAGTTTCAGGAGCTGGCTAGTGACCATGGCTGGGAGGCAGACGGGGCTCTGATCTCCCAAGGGGGCTAGGGTGCCCGGGGACCCCAAGATGGACCTAACTGAGGGGGTCCTGTTGTCTGCGCCTGCAAGACCTGTCTTGGACTGTATTCCTGTCTAAATAAACCTTCTGCTCTACTGGCTGGCTGAGAGTCATGGTGAATCGCAGGACGCCGGGGGTGCAGGGCCCTGAGTCCCCCCATACTCCGTGACACTCAGTGAGACCAAGACTGGGACACTGCATCCAATTCGTGTGTCCACTTTTTTAAAATAAAGGTTGAACGCTGGAGACGGTGCAGCAAAGACCCACACAAATTATCCCAAACCTGGAAAATAAACCTGTACCTAGCAGGGACGACAACACGGTGGTAGCTTTGTGTACCTAAATGGCAAGAGGCCCTAAACGTGACCCAGTTAGTATTTGGTGCAGTGGAGAAGGGAGAAGTGGCCCGAGGGATCACAAATGGAATATGAGTCAACAGTGTGATGCGGCTGAAATAAAAGATTATCATTCGGGGGGTGGGGTCTTAACGGGAGTGTCGCACGCAAGACACGGGAGGTAGCTGTCCCACTCTGGAGGGGCTGCAGCTGCAGCGCTCTGTCCAAGTCTGTGTGCCCACACTTTAGGAAAGATGTGGATGAACCGGAGAGAGTCCAGAGGAGAGCACCATAAATGATCGAGGGTTTAGAAAACTTGATCTTTACTGAGGTTGAAAAAAACTGGGCATGTTTAAGCCTTGAGAAAAGATGACTGGAAGGGCGGGGGAGGAGGGGTGAATAACTGATAAGAGTCTTCAAATATGTTCTACAGAGGACGGGGACCAATTGTTTTCCATGTCTGCTGAAGGTAGGACAAGAAGCAATGGGCTTAATCTGCAGCAAGGGAGGTTTAGGTTAGATACAAGGAAAACTAACTCTAAGGGCAGTTAAATGTCAAATGAGGCAAATCAAACAAGACCATCTAGCTCTTATCTAGCGCTTTTCATCACTAGATGTCAAAGGGCTTTACAGGGGAGGTGTCCGTACCATGCCCCCCAATTTACAGATGGGGAACCTGAGGCATCGGGCAGTGAAATGACTTAACCAAGGTCACCCAGCAGGCCCGTGGCCTAGCCAGAAATAGGATTCGGGTCTCTTGAGGCCTAGTCGGGGCCGGATTTTGGTGGAATAAGCGACTGCTGACAGGTCGCTATTACTTAAACCGAAAGGGGACTTGGGCAGTGAAGTACAGGAGGGGGAAATAACCTTTGAAATCTTAACAACTCTCACTCGCAAGAGTCCAGAGATCCTTCACCTTAAATGCGAATGGAAGTCGGTCAGGAATCAGAGACCCCCTACTCGTGAAAGGGAGGGAAGGCAGAAGCAGCAAGGCTAACAAAAGCAGGCAAGTCATCTGAAAAAAAGCCTTCCTTCCCCCCCTTTCTAAGCAGAGAATTGGCCCATGAAGAATTTTTTACACCTTTGATCTGCAGACCCGCTGATGCCAGACACCGGTTGGTGTTCGACTGTTTTCCCGTGGGGCAAGACAGGTCTAAAATTAGCCCTGTGGCAAAGCGGAGACAATACCACACACCCCTTTGGCCCAGATCAGGTTACTACAGTCCTGCAACAGCCCATTGGCTCTCGCTTTTTCCGAACGTCTGGTACTATTTACAGATATCCAATTCTCATCTTTGCTTCGCTGTTTCCTAAGGACAGCACCGATCCTCAAATTCCTACAACCAGGGACCCGCTCAAAGTGTTGCCAGATGTCAATAAGAAAAAGTTATTTCCTTACCGAGACCATGGAGAACACGTGTCGGTGCTTAACAACCCCAGTTTCAGAGAGGCAAGTTTGGCCCTTAAAAGCACCGTGGTTAATAAAAATCAAGAGCAGGTGCAGATTTTTGTAGCAACTCATGGCTGATGAGGAAGTACTAGAAGATGAGATAAAGCAGGCAAGTCTGCTCTGAAAAAAAAAAAAAAAAAAAACACCACAATTGAGTCTTAACTCCCAGGGACAATATATGATCAAAGATTAAAAACAGCTGGGTCGATCGTGCTTTGAAATTTGTGGAGGGTTCAATGCGAAATCTACCTTTTTTACACCATAAGACAGCGTAAGAAAGCTAAAGACAGTCTAAGAAAGCACCTAAAAGTTACTCCTTTTGCACAATACACACCTAGAAGCAAAGAACGGATTGCGTATCATAGTGGTTTTCCGACCTTTTTTCATTTGTCGACCCCTAAAAAATGTCAAATGGAGGTGCGGAACTCTTTGGATATCTTAGACAGTCTGCAGACTCCCAGGGATATTATTACAGCAGCACTTACTAAGATCAGGGCTTCGTTGTGCTAGGAGCTGTACATACATGCAATGCAGGAAAAAACAGTCCTGCCCCAAAGACCACCTCATCTAAAGTGGCAAGGCAAACAAAGGGTGGGAGAAAAGGCTGCTCATCCCAATGAGGCACAGACACGGAATGACTTGCCCAGAGAGAAAGCTGGGTAGGTGACGTGAGAGAAGATACAGGTTTCTACAACAGGTCAATCCTTGCGTTCTTCCAATATAGGAAAGAAACATCCCAAGAGCTAAAATGACTGACCTCTTGTTCTAATTTAACGGAAAGCTTAGATCCAAATATCTGGGGCTGCAAAAGAAACATGGCAAACATTTGTTAAAGCTCAAGCATATTTCAACACAAACTCGATTTAAAGCTTCGACACAACAGAAAATGCTAACCTAGGAGAATCTGTTAACAGAAGAGATGAGGATCAACCATGAAATTGACCAACCTGGCTTTGCCACCCTGAATGAAAGACAAGCCCCTCTCCAAGTTACTCAGTTATGAAATGTGACCTGCAGCGTTATCGACTAGGGACAATCTGTCTTTTCTTCGCAACTGTTCGGACATGAAATCGACTGAGATTCGCAATCAAAGTGACATAGGGCTTGGGCCAAAATGATGGGTGATTTCAGGCACTTCAATTCTTGATGTCCCCCCGATTTTCATATGATGGACACTCATTCTTCTCAAAAGAATGTTGAAAAAAGCTGGAAAGGGTACACAGAAGAGTTACAAAAATGATCAGAGGACTGGAAAATATGCCTTACACTGAGAAATTTAAAGACCTCAGGCTATTTAACTTATCAAAAAGATCAAGAGACGACATGATTACATTGTATAAGTGCCTTCAAAGGGAGAAAATATTGGGTACTAAAAGACTCATCTAGCGGACTAATCTTATTCTATTCCTACCCTATATTAAAAGCTGTGAAGTGGTCAAGTACTGTGGGAATAAGGGCCATAAAAATAAAATATGTAAAATAGATTGTAAATTCATTGTGACGTTTGTACAGCAGTTAACGCAATCTAGATCTGTCACTAGGAGCCAAAAATCAAGATGTTTTACAAAATATTTTGATTCAAGCTGCTAACCTCAACATTTTTTTTTTTAAATGTTTTAATTTTGGAGCAAAAAGGAAAGGAAATATTGACGGGTAGAGTCAATTGCACCCGATATTCTCCCAGCGTTACGCTTTCTAAAGCATTCATTGCTTCAAAATCTAAATACAGGAAAGAGCAACAGGTTTCATAATCCAATTCCCTATGACCTGCTCGAAAGGGGCTGCGGCTTTAGACAACCTTTTGTTTCTAACCCTATTGAACTTCCTGATAGTCATTTTTTGGCAAATTTACTGTCAAGATGGGTCAAAAAGGAGTAAACACAATTTCACCTCATGTCCAAGCTAAGGAGTTTGGGGCTATGAACCGAGGTTGGGCTTGTACCTAAAACACTGGACTGGCGAATAGAGCACTGGAGACCTGGGGTCTATTCCTGGATCTGGGGCTGACGGGCTGGGTGAGCTTAGGCAAGACACTTACCCTATCTGGGCCTCAGTTTCCCCATCTTTAAAATGGGGATGATGCTGACACCTCCTCTGTAAAGCGCTTTGACTGATGAAAAGCCTGATATATTAAAACATGAATACTAGTCTGAGACTCAGCTCCCCATGTGTACAGCAGGGAAAATAACCACCCCTCTAGTTAGTCTATTGGGACTGCGAGCTCTTCAGGGCAGAAATGGTCTTGTATGTGAACGTACAGCACCTAGCATCATGGGGTCCCAATCTTGGTTTAATAACCCTAAGTCACATTATGCCATGTCCGCAATCTCAGTGGAACGAGATCAGACAGGGATAACCACTCTGGCTTTGGGACGAGAGACCGGACAGGTTATTACAGCCAATGAGAGCATGAAGGGAACACGCGTGACAGCATTGGGACTCTGTGCCAGCTGTCACCAGGACGGTCTCGTGGCTCGGGAAGATTGGGCTAGAGCTCAGCTGTGCTAGGCATACACATAGTAAGAGACAGTGCGTGCTCTGAACAGACAAGACAAAGGAAGAAACAGCCCCATTTCACAGATGCCCAGAGATTAAAGCGAGATGTTCAAGCTCCAGCAGAAAGTGTGTGGCACAGGGAGGAACTGAAACCGGCTCTCCGGAGTCCCAGCTTTTACCACAAGACCATCTTCACCAGCTAAATTATCAAGCATTTCAATGAGGAGACCAGATTTTCAGACGGCACGAGAGGGTCTCCTGTCACTGCTCTGCCACGGAGGTGCCGTAAATGCAAAATTGTAGGGTTAAGCCTGCCTGGCTAATTGGGCAATCTGACTCAACAACCCTAAGTACTCTGTAACGAAACTCGTATCATCGGCGTATTTAAACACGCCACTGAGAGGCGCTTGCAGGAAACAAGACTGTCCAATAACACTACCTGGATCCGTAGCCTGTTAGAAGGCAGCATGAATGGGGAACAGTCGAAGCCGGTCATAAACTTAAATAATTCCTGTGGTCCATTAAGGTATGGGAAGCCAAAAGGATGCAAGAATTCAGTGCTGCAAAGTACATCGAAATCAATCCTCATGCTTTGCCCTACAATCAGTGTATGTTTGCAAAAGGGCTCTGAACCTGGGTGCTGCTGCAAGAGAAAGGAATCGGGAAATCAGGGTTAGAGACCCGCTGCGCGACCACAGGCAAGTCACCAAATCTGAGCCTCGGTTTCCCCAGCTGGGAGATGGGAATCACAATCCTTCCTGTCTTGTTGGTTTCAGTTGCGAGCAGGGACTCTCTTACTATGTTTGGTCAGCCCATAGCATAAGGGGATCCGACAGTCCGGAGCTGTGATGCCAGGCCCTCTGTGGGAACAGCAGATTTCGGTACAAATCTAACTAATACCTCAAATCAGAAAGGTGCCTACCTAACAATGGCTCTTCTCACATGCACCCCTGGGCTCTGCCTCTGAGAAACAAGGCCCTGATTCTCAAAGGGATTTAGCCTCCCAATGTCCCCGGGACCGTTGGAGGATCTGGACTTAAGTTAGTGACATTAACCCATCAGGCACCAGCGTTCGATGCAGACACAGGAATACCCATCTAGGTTCCAGCTGCAACGTTTTGATTGTTTACACAGGGTCATAAATTTACGCCACCCTCCTCCGCAAGATGAGATGGCACTGCGAGAGCACGCTCCTCCCAGTTCCCAGGTGAAGAACGACAGCTGAGCGTTGCCTTTGGCTTAGGAGCCCACAGAGAGATTTTTTTGGAGAATAACCAAGCTTTATGGGCTTCGATATTCTCAGCCTTCAAACATTAAAATAACGCGGCTTGCCAAAGTCTTATCCCACTTTGTTCTGGGGCGGTAAAGGAAAGCCATTCCTGAATAAAATCGACTTCCTTAAGGCAACAGGTATATTGCAGCCACAAAGCGCAAATTACACAGGAGGTCAGACAAGATCATCACAATGGCTCGTAGCCTCAGAAGATAGGAAATGTACTTCGACCGCCACCACAACCTGGTCCAAAAGCTACACTTGAGAGGTAGCAAGGGCTAGCAGAAAGTGGACTCAGAGGCTATTCCCAGCCCTGACCACCCTGACGTGTGGTTTGGGCAAGTCCCTTCGCTTCTCTAAGGTGGGTTTCCCCCTATGCTAGGTCTGTTTAGAAAGGGATTGTGCTTGCTATGACAGAGTGCTGGACAATGGGGCCCACCACTGATTTCAAGGCTCTCTAAGGTGGGTACGACCCCCATTTTATAGAGGGGGGGAAATCACGATATTTATCTCCCCACCAGGCGAGAGAACTCAAATCCTTGGTTTCCAGTCCACGCGCAAAAAATACAGACTGGGGCGCAACCTGACGTCATCAAGGGATCTCGCGTCAGAAATTAAGATGTAGCAACTGATTAGGCATTAGAAATTTGGGGGGGGGGAGATTTTGCTATTCAAGTGACTTTGGGTCCCCGTACAAGACACATCCACCTGCCAGTGGCGCTCTGGCAGCAAGGAACTAGGAGCTGAAATGAACATCTGGTTGATTCAGACAGCGTCCCAGGCCTCCCACTTTTCCTTTCACACACAATAAAGGTCCGCTACAACCGGACTGCCCGGGGTGGATTTTGAACCCTGCCGGATTGTTGGAGGGGAGCTCTGACCCCTGTGATGTCTGGGTTTAGGAGGCAGGGCTGAGCTTTTGAGACGCATCTGAGAAGGAGCAAAGGGGAGTTGTCTTGGGGAAAATGAAAGGGAAAGTGGGGAGGGAAAAGGACAGCCCGATGGAAGAGCCACAGTGCAAACGCAAAACTTCTAGGGGTGCAGAGGGAAAGGAGGAAAGAAGGGGGGCCCCTATGTGGAGCTTAGAGATAAGGGGGACATAGGCACAGTGCACCACAGGCTAAATTGGGATTCCCCACCCCCACAGTGACACTGCATTCTCAGACCCCCACCATTCTCAGACCCCCAAAAATCCAGGTTTTGATCACCCCACTCACAGTCAGGGGCCCCCAAAAGGATCGGGGAAGCAGGGTTGCTATCCTAAGGATGCCTACCCAGCTCAGTGACCCTCCATCCCATATTAGGGGGCCTCCGATCCCCAGTGACCCTGTAACCGACTGCAGGGGATCCCTAGGAGAGGAAATCCTCATTGCTAATGGGGGGGGGCTTCCATCCCCCCTCCCACAAGTCCCTACAGCTTTATGCAGAGTCCCAGACCCTTCAGTCACGCCCCAGGGGACACCAAACACCCAGCCTCTCCCCCCATAATCCTCCTCTCCCAACATCTTTCCTCCAATCCCCCCATACCTCATGACCTCCCGTGAGCCCCCACATACCCCCTTCCCCCCACGTCTTACCCCCAGCCCCTTGGCCCCCAGTTAGAGCCCTCTAGTCCACTCTGTGCCTCAAAACCTTCCTGGTTCCCTCACTTCCTCCTAAATAACCCCCAAACCACATAGCCCCGCTCCCCAGTTACTGCCCCATAATCCCACACGTCATACCCCAGATTACCTCCCCTCCCTCCCACAGACCCCCCCATAAGCCTCCCACATCATACCCCCATCATAAACCCACAGCCACGTAACCCCCTCCTCCAACTGCCCCCACCATAACCCCATTACCTCCCCTCATACCCCTGCCTCGTGCCCCACTGTACACCTTTCCAGTGCTTGAGCCCGTCTCCTCACCACAGCCCCCCATCATACCACCCACTTGCCCTCAACTTACGCCCTTTCCCAATGCCTCCCCAGACCCCATTACCTCCCCAGCCCATCACCACCCACCAGACGCCCACTTTTACCCTTGCTCCTACCCTCCCGCACCCAACCCTCTCTGCCTCCCCTCCCTCCCCCCACCATGCCCCCATTACCCCCCCTTCCCCCACCCTATACCCCCTTTGAGCCCAACCCCTGCCAGACCCCCCCACACCAGACCTCCATCCTCACACCCCTCCCTCGCCCACAGACCTCCTCCCCTTCCCCCAGTTACCTCCCTTGCCCCCACCCAGCCCCCTCTGCCACACCCCATCGCCTCCCCTTCCTTGCCCCCACTTTTACCTCCCCCCTTTGCCTACACCAACCCCCCATCCCATTATATGCTTCCCTCCGCACCCTATTACCTCCACAGCCCCCCACCTGACCCCCTCTGCCTCACCCCCAATTACCACCCTCTGACCCTCCCTCAGCCCATCATCCACCTTCCCCCACCCTGTCATACCCCCTCCCTACACCCCCCACGATTACCTTCCCTAACCCCCCCCATCACCCCCTCCATACCCCTCCCACTCATCCACCTTACCCAACGCACCTGTATGACTTTCCTGCTCCCCACCCACCCAATCCCCCTCCCCCACTCAATCATCTCTCTCCCCCCCTCAGCCCCCTCCGCCACCCTACCCTACCCCCTCAGTGGGACCTGCCCACTCCCTGCTCCCTCCCCCACTCTCCCCCAGCCCCCACCATGGGACCTCCCTGTTCCTCTCCCCCCCACCCTCTCCCCCAGCCCCCCTGGACCCAAACCCCTCCCCCACCATGGGACCTCCCTGTTCCTCTCTCCCCCACCCTCTCCCCCAGCCCCCCTGGACCCAAACCCTCCCCCACCATGGGACCTCCCTGTTCCTCTCTCCCCCACCCTCTCCCCCAGCCCCCCTGGACCCAACCCCTCCCCCACCATGGGACCTCCCTGTTCCTCTCTCCCCCACCCTCTCCCCCAGCCCCCCTGGACCCAAACCCTCCCCCACCATGGGACCTCCCTGTTCCTCTCTCCCCCACCCTCTCCCCCAGCCCCCCTGGACCCAAACCCTCCCCCACCATGGGACCTCCCTGTTCCTCTCCCCCCGACCCTCTCCCCCAGCCCCCCTGGACCCAAACCCCTCCCCCACCATGGGACCTCCCTGTTCCTCTCCCCCCCACCCTCTCCCCCAGCCCCCCTGGACCCAAACCCTCCCCCACCATGGGACCTCCCTGTTCCTCTCTCCCCTACCCTCTCCCCCAGCCCCCCTGGACCCAAACCCTCCCCCACCATGGGACCTCCCTGTTCCTCTCCCCCCGACCCTCTCCCCCAGCCCCCCTGGACCCAAACCCTCCCCCACCATGGGACCTCCCTGTTCCTCTCTCCCCCACCCTCTCCCCCAGCCCCCCTGGACCCAAACCCTCCCCCACCATGGGACCTCCCTGTTCCTCTCTCCCCCACCCTCTCCCCCAGCCCCCCTGGACCCAAACCCCTCCCCCACCATGGGACCGCAACGCTCCCCTCCCCCACCTCCTAAAGGGACCTCCACAGCCCCCCATAATGTCCCCCCCCCACCCTACCCCGCACCCCCCAATGGGACCTCCCCGCTCCTCTCTCCCCTCCCCCCCACCGCACAGTGGGCCCCCCCCCGCTCTCCCCCGGGCCGGCCCCGCCCCCTCACCTTGTAGAAGGCCCCGTTGGAGCCCCGCACCTCCACGGGCAGCCCCTCCATGGGCCCGGCCGCCGCCGCCCCCCCGGGGAGGGGCCCAGGCCCCGCCGCGGGCCGGAGCCGCCCGGCCGCCGAGCAGCAGGAGCCGCCGCCGGGCCCGGCCTGAGGGGAGCCCCGCAGCGGGGGGGGGATGGGAGGCGCCCCGGGCCGCTCCGGCTCCGCCACCGTGAGGCAGGGACCGACCCGACCTGCCGCCGCCGCCGCCGCCGCCTCACACAGCAGCGCGCGCGAGCGAGCGAGCGAGCGGCCGCCCCCCCCCGACGCGCACACACACAGCGCGCGCGCAGGCGGGGGGGAAGGGGCGCGCCTCGCCAACCAATCAGCGGGAGCCCGCCCGGGGCCGCGGGCCAATCGGAGGACGGGGCCCCGCGGGAGGTGGCCAATGGGAAGCAGAGGAAGGGTTGGGGGGCCAATCGGGAACGGCGTTGCGTTGCGTTGCTCAGACGCCGCGCGCGCGACCCGGCGGCCCATCCGGAGGCGTCGGTGGGAGCACGAGGAGGGGGGGAGCCAATGGCGGCGGCGGGATCGATACGCAAGCGCCGGGCCCTCCAATCCGAGGGCGATGCCCCGCCCCGTCTCAGCCACTCCCCTGTGAGCCTTTCCCCGCCCCTTCGCAATTCCAACCAATCATGAAGCCGCCTTCTACTCCCGTTGACCAATCAGGAGGCGCCTCTCTCTTCCAACCAACTTTGGGGCGCAAACCCTCTCCCTCCCCCCCGCCGCTTGCCTCTGCCCGTCCGAGACCGAGAGCGGGAAACGCCCGACGCCTAGGCCACGCCCATGCCTGCCAATCACAGGCCGAGGCCCGCCCCTTCCGTTCTCCCCCTCTCTCCTGATTGGCTGCGCCGCAATGTCAATCAAAAATGACAGTTGGTACACAGTCCCCTCCCCCCTGGGCACCCTGAGGTCACGGGTTCGAATCTCCCCACCCCTGCACGAGGGGGATTATGGGATATGGGGAAAAAGGGGCCCGAGCCACTCCCCCATATCCCATAATCCCCTGGTCCCTGAGCACCCCCGTATCCCACAATCCCTCTGGGCCCCCCATATCCCTCAATCCCCTGAGCCCCCCCATATCCCATAACCCCCAAGCACCTCTGTATCCCACAATCCCCTGGGCCCGAGCACCCCCGTATCCCATAACCCCCAAGCACCTCCGTATCCCACAATCCCCTGGGCCCGAGCACCCCCGTATCCCATAACCCCCAAGCACCTCCGTATCCCACAATCCCCTGGGCCCGAGCACCCCCGTATCCCATAACCCCCAAGCACCTCCGTATCCCACAATCCCCTGGGCCCGAGCACCCCCGTATCCCATAACCCCCAAGCACCTCCGTATCCCACAATCCTCTGGGCCCGAGCACCCCCGTATCCCAAAATCCCTCTGGGCTCCCCCGTATCCCACAATCCCCTGGGCCCGAGCACCCCCAGATCCCACAATCCCTCTGGGTCCGCCCGTATCCCACAATCCCCTGGGCCAGAGCACCTTCGTATCCCACAATCCCCCTGAGCACCTCCATATCCCATAATTCCCTCCCCCCCGTATCCCATAATCCCCCCAAGCACCTCCTTATCCCACAATCCCCTGGGCCCCAAGTGCCCCTGCATCCCACAATCCCTTAGGCCCTGAGCACCCCCGTATCACACAGTCCTCCAAGGCCTGAATGGGTGTGAGAGAGAGGACTCTATGGTTCCATGAGGGGCGCTCTAGCAGCACGTGGCGGAGTAGGAGGGCGGTCTCTATGCTTCCGACTGATCCATTTTAGCTGGAACGTCCCCCGCAAAATTTCAGCTGCAGGCCTGGAAAATGTCATCCCAAACGATTACATTTTGGCAAAGCTACAGGAAACCGAAAACAGGGTCTCGCGGCGGGAAAGGCCAGGCGACCATAACTACAGGCGTCCCCTAGCATCACCAATTCCCCGAGGCATGCCCTGCTGCATCTCCAGGTACCGTTGGGAGGCACTGGAGTAGGGCGGTGCTCTGGCACTAGGCGATCCCATTGGTCCCCGCTGCCCTTGGGATAGATGATGAAGAGAGAACAGTGTGAAAACGTGACTGGAGGGCCTCCTACAGGATCACAAGTACAGACGGCCGGGAAATGGGGGTTGGTCCCCATGGAAAAGGTTGACAAAACCAAACAAGCAAAGAGACGTTTGTCTCAATTTT